>CM042405.1:827500-860000 GCA_023634145.1 Thymallus thymallus
TGTCGCTGGGCAATACGGACTTTCAGCTCCCTCCAAAGTGGGTTCAGGTCTGGAGACTGGCTAGGCCACTCCAGGACCTTGAGATGCTTCTTACGGAGCCACTCCTTAGTTGCCCTGGCTGTGTGTTTCGGGTCGTTGTCATGCTGGAAGACCCAGCCACGACCCATCTTCAATGCTCTTACTGAGGGAAGGAGATTGTTGGCCAAGATCTCGCGATACATGGCCCCATCCATCCTCCCCTCAATACGGTGCAGTCGTCCTGTCCCCTTTGCAGAAAAGTATCCCCAAAGAATGATGTTTCCACCTCCATGCTTCACGGTTGGGATGGTGTTCTTGGGGTTGTACTCATCCTTCTTCTTCCTCCAAACACGGCGAGTGGAGTTTAGACCAAAAAGCTCTATTTTTGTCTCATCAGACCACATGACCTTCTCCCATTCCTCCTCTGGATGATCCAGATGGTCATTGGCAAACTTCAGACGGGCCTAGACATGCGCTGGCTTGAGCAGGGGGACCTTGCGTGCGCTGCAGGATTTTAATCCATGACGGCGTAGTGTGTTACTAATGGTTTTCTTTGAGACTGTGGTCCCAGCTCTCTTCAGGTCATTGACCAGGTCCTGCCCTGTAGTTCTGGGCTGATCCCTCACCTTCCTCATGATCATTGATGCCCCACGAGGTGAGATCTTGCATGGTGCCCCAGACCGAGGGAGATTGACCGTCATCTTGAACTTCTTCCATTTTCTAATAATTGCGCCAACAGTTGTTGCCTCCTCACCAAGCTACTTGCCTATTGTCCTGTAGCCCATCCCAGCCTTGTGCAGGTCTACAATTTTATCCCTGATGTCCTTACACAGCTCTCTGGTCTTGGCCATTGTGGAGAGGTTGGAGTCTGTTTGATTGAGTGTGTGGACAGGTGTCTTTTATACAGGTAACGAGTTCAAACAGGTGCAGTTAATACAGGTAATGAGTGGAGAACAGGAGGGCTTCTTAAAGAAAAACTAACAGGTCTGTGAGAGCCGGAATTCTTACTGGTTGGTAGGTGATCAAATACTTATGTCATGCAATAAAATGCAAATTAATTATTTAAAAATCATACAATGTGATTTTCTGGATTTTTGTTTTAGATTCCGTCTCTCACAGTTGAAGAGTACCTATGATAAAAATTACAGACCTCTACATGCTTTGTAAGTAGGAAAACCTGCAAAATCGGCAGTGTATCAAATACTTGTTCTCCCCACTGTATATATATACATATATATATATATATATATATATATATATATATATATATATATATATATATATATATATATATATATATATATATATATATATATATATATATACACACATATATATATATACATGACAGTATTGGTCTCCACAAAGTTTGCTGCTTCAGTGTTCTTAGATCTTTATGTCAGTAGTTACTATGGTACACTGAAGTATAATTACAAGTATTCCATAAGTGTCAAAGGCTTTCATTGACAATGACATTCAGTTTATGCAAAGAGTCAATATTTGCAGTGTTGACCCTTCTTTTTCAAGACCTCTGCAATCCGCCCTGGCATGCTGTCAATTAACTTCCGGGCCACATCCTGACTGATGGCAGGCCATTCTTGCATAATCAATGCTTGGAGTTCGTCAGAAGTTGTGGGTTTTTGTTTGTCCACCCGCCTCTTGAGGATCGACCACAAGTTCTCAATGGGATTAAGGTCTGGGGAGTTTCCTGGCCATGGACCCAAAATGTCGATGTTTTGTTCCCCGTGCCACTTAGTTATCACTTTTGCATTATGTCAAGGTGCTCCATCATACTGGAAAAGGCATTGGTCGTCACCAAACTGTTCTTGGATGGTTGGGAGAAGTTGCTCTCGGAGGATGTGTTGGTACCATTCTTTATTCATGGCTGTGTTGGCAAAAATGGCAATATAAACAAAGGTAAATCCAACGAAAATGCACATAGTTTGCTGTCATTTCAGATGTGATTGTGTGTTAGCTAGTTGGCTAGCTAGCTTGCTAGCAAATTAGAACATTAGCCTAGCTATCCCATAACTATCTTAGTGACTCGACGATCAGCTGGTTTGCTGCCTTTTTATAAATTATTTATTAAATCACTATTTTAATAATAATAAAAGTAGTTGTGGAGGTTGCAACAGTTAAATACATCAGGAGTGAATGTCACTTGGTTTTTCAGTGCAATAGAGCGCAGGTGTGGTAGAGAGAGAGAGAGATGAAAACAGCAGGTCTGGGACAAGGTGGCACGTCCAATGAACAGGTCAGGGTTCCATAACCACAGGCAGAAGAGTTGAAACCGGTGCAGCAGCACAACCAGGTGGACTGGGGACAGCTAGGAGTCATCAGGGCAGGTGGTCCTGAAGCATGGTCCTCCTGGAAGGCTCAGGTCCTCCGGGAGAGGAGGTAGAGTGGGAGAGAGAGAGAATTAGAGGGAGCATACTTAAATTCACACAAGACACCGGATAATAACACCAGATATAACAAACTGACCCTAGCCCCCCGGCACATAGACTATTGCAGCATAGATACTGGAGGCTGAGACAGGGGGGGTCAGGAGACACTGTGGCCCCCTCCGACAATACCCAGACAATACCCCAGGACAGGGCCAAACCAGGCAGGATATAACCTCACCCACTCTGCCAAGCACAGCCCCTACACCAATAGAGGGATATCAACAACCACCAACTTACTACCCTGAGACAAGGCTGAGTATAGTCCACGAAAGATCCCCTCCACTGCACAAGCCAGAGGGGGGCGACAAACCAGACAGGAAGTGACGCACCCCTCCTAGTGATGGCATGGAAAGCACCAGTAAGCCAGTGACTCAGCCCCCGTAATAGGGTCAGAGGCAGAGAATCCCAATGGAGAGACGGGAACCGGCCAGGCAGAGACAGCAAGGGTGGTTCGTCGCTCCAGTGCCTTGCCGTTCACCCTTGCACCCCTGGGCCAGACTACACTCAATCATAGGACCTACTGAAGAGATGAGTCTTCAGTAAAAACTTAAAGGTTGAGACAGAGTCTGCGTCTCTCACATGGATAGGCAGACCATTCCATAAAAATGGAGCTCTATAGGAGAAAGCCCTACCTCCACCTGTTTGCTTAGAGATTCTAGGGACAATAAGGAGGCCTGCGTCTTGTGACCGGAGCGTTCGTGTAGGTATGTACGGCAGGACCAAATCTGAGAGATAAGTAGGAGCAAGTCCATGTAATGCTTTGTAGGTTAGCAGTTAAACCTTGATATCAGCCCTAGCCTTAACAGGAAGCCAGTGTAGAGAGGCTAGCACGGGAGTAATATGATCAAATCTTTTGGTTCTAGTCAAGATTCTAGCAGCCGTGTTTAGCACTAATTGAAGTTTATTCAGGGCTTTATCCGGGTAGCCGGAGAGTAGAGCATTGCAGTAATCTAATCTAGAAGTGACAAAAGCATGGATTAGCTTTTCCGCATCATTTTAGGACTCATTCAGATTTTTGCAATGTTACGAAGATGGAAAAAAGCTATCCTTGAAATATTCTTGATATGTTCATTAAAAGAGAGATCAGGGTCCAGAGTAATGCCAAGGTCCTTCACAGTTTTTTTGGAGACGACTGTACAACCATCAAGATTAATTGTCAGATCCAAAAGCAGATCTCTTTGTTTATTGGGACCTAGAACTAGCATCTCTGTTTTGTCAGAATTTAAAAGTAAAAAATTTGCCGCCATCCACTTCCTTATGTCTGAAACACAGGCTTCCAGGGCATCACCATGTTTCATCGAAATGTACAGCTGTGTGTCGTCCGCATAGCAATGGAAGTTAACATTATGTTTCCGAATGACATCACCAAGAGGTAAAATATATGGCCCTAAAACGGAACCTTGAGGAACACCGAAACTTACAATTGATTTGTCAGAGGACAAACCATCCACGGAGACAAACTGATATCTCTCCGACAGATGAGATCTAAACCAGGCAAGAACTTGTCCGTGTAGACCAATTAAGGTTTCCAATCTCTCCAAAAGAATATGATGGTCGATGCTGTCAAATGCAGCACTAAGGTCTAAGAGCACGAGGACAGATGCAGAGCCTTGGTCTGACGCCATTAACTCCACTTTCACAAGTGCAGTCTCAGTGCTATGATAGGGTCTAAAACCAGACTGAAGTGTTTCGTATACATTATTTGTCTTCAGGAAGGCAGTGAGTTGCTGCGCAACAGCTTTTTCAAATTTTTTTGAGAGAAATGGGAGATTCGATATAGGCCGATAGTTTTTTACATTTTCTGTGTCAAGGCTTGGCTTTTTCAAGAGCGGCTTTATTACTGCCACTTTTAGAGAGTTTGGTACACATCCGGTGGAGAGGGAGCCATTTATTATATTCAGCATAGGAGGGCCGAGCACAGGAAGTAGCTCTTTCAGTAGTTTAGTTGGAATAGGGTCCAGTATGCAGGTTGAAGGTTTAGAGGCCATGACAGTTTTCATGACAATGTGTCAAGAGATATAGGATTTAAAAACTTGAGTGTCTCCATTGATCCGAGGTCCTGGCAGTTCTGTAAGACTCAGGACAGCTGAGCTTTGGGGAAATACACAGATTCAAAGAGGAGTCTGTAATTTACTTTCTAATGATAATGATCTTTTCGTTGAAGAAGTTCATGAATTCATCACTGCTGAAGTGAAAGGCATCCTCTCTTGGGGAATGCTGCTTTTTAGTTAGCTTTGCAACAGTATCACATAGAAATGTAGGATTATTCTTATTCTCCTCAATTAGGTTGGAAAAATAGGATGATGACAGGAATGGAGGAGGTCTTTATTCCAGTGAGATGACTAAGGCGAACACGCCATGTTTAGGTTTTATACTCATAAAACCTAGCGGTCAAATGTTTTTACATTGTGAATTTTAAAATCATTTCAAACTATGTGTTTGGTGTAGGCTTACCTTGGCGTGACGTTTTGAGAACCATGTAATTGTCTCTCGGAATTGTATCAATATATTCGCTTTACTCTCAAATTCTAAATGCAAATTAGCAACAAAGAAGACCTCAGCAAGACCACAAATTCCTGCATGAAGCTCCTGCACGTCATCTCTAGCTGACACTGTCAGCTAGCCTTCACCAGCACAGGCAAGTTGAGCCAGGTGGAAGTTGGAATAGCTTGGACGCAACTTGGTAAACTCCATAAACACTTGATCAACTCGACCCTCCACTTGGCAAAGTAGACAACGCAGTCCTTGTAACGCTCCAAGTATTCAACAATGATGTTGAATATGTCTTTGCCTGGAAGTCCTGTTTCCATTCTAAGTTCTTTATCAGACAGCTGTGATGCTGAAGACCTGTTGCGGGTTTACAGCCGATTCTCCATGAATCTGAAGTAACTGAAAGGTCGCTGGTTCGAATACCTGAGCCGACAAGGTGAAAAAACCTGTCTGTGTCCTTGAGCAAGGCACTTAACTCTACTTCTTGCTCCAGGGGCTGACACTGTAGGTAGGCCATAATTGTAAATAAGAATTTGTTCTCAACTGACTTGCCTAGTTAAATAAAGGTTACAGTGAGAACATTCTACAACTCTGCAGACAGCAAAATCCTACATCCTTCAGCGGCCGAGGGGCCTGGGGCCTGGAACTTCATTGTCTGTCATGGTGGATGAGTCTGGATCCTCCTCTTCTGTCATTCTGTCATGGTGGATGAGTCTGGATCCTCCTCTTCTGTCATGGTGGATGATTCTGGATCCTCTTCTTCTGTCATGGTGGATGATTCTGGATCCTCCTCTTCTGTCATGGTGGATGATTTTGGATCCTCCTCTTCTGTCATGGTGGATGATTCTGGATCCTCCTCTTCTGTCATGGTGGATGATTCTGGATCCTCCTCTTCTGTCATGGTGGATGATTCTGGATCCTCCTCTTCTGTCATGGTGGATGATTCTGGATCCTCCTCTTCTGTCATGGTGGATGATAGATAGATAGATAGATAGATAGATAGATAGATAGATAGATAGATAGATAGATAGATAGATAGATAGATAGATAGATAGATAGATAGGTACTTTATTGATCCCCCGGGGGGGAAATTTCATTATCAAGCAGCTACAACAAAAACACAGGGCAGGTGCAAAATGCCACAACGAAAAGTACACAAAAGACAGATACACGGTACATGATACATAGAGCGGCAGTATGAAAAAGTATAGAAATACAGGATATCTGGAGTGCAAAAAAAAGCTATAAAAGGACATTGCATAGTATGAGTGGTTGGCTGAATATGTACACTATACATTGGTGGATGTTGGATGGTTAACTATACTATACAGGTTGATGGCAGAGAAATACTTCAGTAGCTAATGCGTATGATATGAGCGAGGGTAATAATAGTTTACTTAATAGACAGACTGGGTAAATGAACAGGTAGGTGAAAATTTTGAATGGTTAAATTAGCTGTACAGTTAGGTATACAGTTATATTTACAGATAAGTGAATACTTGCATGTTTACACAAACTGTACAGGTAAATGACAGGAAGAGATACTTTAATAGCTAAATGTGTGTATGATATCATTGGGGTAATAATAGTAATTCCCTTAAAATACAGTCCTTAGTGCGCAGGGTTTAATTACAGACAACTGCACTTATTGCACATTTGATATACTAAAAGCAATGAGAAAAGGTGCAACTGGCAGGATACTAATATGCATTCCTGAGTGAATGCCTAGGTCCAATAATTACTTACAATATTGCATGTGATATAATATAACAACTGTACATGGGTATGTATATACAGACCTGTATGAATACGTATGGCCTGAGTGGATGAGTGCTGACGGAACAGAGTTACTCACGGATGGATGCATAATTATTAAACTAGGTCCTAGCACCCCAACAGTTCCAGATCTATGTTGCCGACGGCACGGCACCCCGGTGAGGCATTATATAGTCTCATAGCCGCCGGCAGGAAGGACCTCCTGTAGCGCTCTCTGGCACACCGTGGTGGGATCAGTCTGTGACTGAAAGAGCTCCTCTGCGTCATAACCATGATTCTGGATCCTCCTCTTCTGTCATGGTGGATGATTCTGGATCCTCCTCTTCTGTCATGGTGGATGATACTGGATCCTCCTCTTCTGTCATGGTGGATGATTCTGGATCCTCCTCTTCTGTCATGGTGGATGATTCTGGATCCTCCTCTTCTGTCATGGTGGATGATTCTGGATCCTCCTCTTCTGTCATGGTGGATGATTCTGGATCCTCCTCTTCTGTCATGGTGGATGAGTCTGGATCCTCCTCTTCTGTCATGGTGGATGATTCTGGATCCTCCTCTTCTGTCATGGTGGATGAGTCTGGATCCTCCTCTTCTGTCATGGTGGATGAGTCTGGATCCTCCTCTTCTGTCATGGTGGATGATTCTGGATCCTCCTCTTCTGTCATGGTGGATGATTCTGGATCCTCCTCTTCTGTCATGGTGGATGATTCTGGATCCTCCTCTTCTGTCATGGTGGATGAGTCTGGATCCTCCTCTTCTGTCATGGTGGATGATTCTGGATCCTCCTCTTCTGTCATGGTGGATGATTCTGGATCCTCCTCTTCTGTCATGGTGGATGATTCTGGATCCTCCTCTTCTGTCATGGTGGATGATTCTGGATCCTCCTCTTCTGTCATGGTGGATGAGTCTGGATCCTCCTCTTCTGTCATGGTGGATGAGTCTGGATCCTCCTCTTCTGTCATGGTGGATGATTCTGGATCCTCCTCTTCTGTCATGGTGGATGATTCTGGATCCTCCTCTTCTGTCATGGTGGATGATTCTGGATCCTCCTCTTCTGTCATGGTGGAGCTACCTTTTCTGTTAAAGACCATTTGTCTTTCCCCCCCGAAAATGGCAGCTGTAGACCCGACTGATGTCACTGGGTTTCCAGTCAGCCCTTCTGAAAGCTAGCTAGGTTGATTACTACAATGATAACATCTATATTTAAATGCCATAACCCACAGACTTGACTATAGTACCAGTAAAATAGACTGGTCTTTGGTACAGACTTGACTATAGTACCAGTAAAATAGACTGGTCTTTGGTACAGACTTGACTATAGTAACAGTAAAATAGACTGGTCTTTGGTACAGACTTGACTATAGTAACAGTAAAATAGACTGGGCTTTGGTCTATCTGCTTGTCTAATATCCTACTATGTGGACATTTCTGCTGTGGTGGAGGAATCATCTGGAATGACCAACTAGATGACCAGGACAGTCTAGGGTTCTATTCACCTGAACAGGTGAAGTGTTGTGATGAACTGTATGACTGGACTTCTGAACAGGTGCAGTATTGTGATGAGCTGTATGACTGGACTTCTAATTCTCAAGAGGAGAATTAACCCTCAGGGACTGACATGCAGGGATGGAACATAAGGGTTTGGGGTAAGAACGTCACTGCTTATATGTTTGCAGAGAACAGCAGGGCATTGTCAGGTCGCAGTTGCAAATGAGAACTTGTTCTCAACTGACCTACCTGGTGAAATATATATTTTTTTTTTAAATGTCCAGGGTCACGCCAAATTTCTTTGCACTCTGGGAGGGGGACAACATGGAGTTGTCAACCGTGATGGAGAGGTCTTGGAGTGGGGACAAAGCCAGACTGGTTTTCAGTGATGTGGGGACAAAGCCAGACTGGTTTTCAGTGATGTGGGGACAAAACCAGACTGGTTTTCAGTGATGTGGGGACAAAACCAGACTGATTTTCAGTGATGTGGGGACAAAACCAGACTGGTTTTCAGAGATGTGGGGACAAAGCCAGATTCAAAGGATAGGTTGACGACTTTGTCAATGAGAGGACAGAGATTAGGGAGACATGCTTTGATAGTAAGAAGATTACCTTGCCTTCATAAAACAAATATATCTAAAATACAACTAAAAGCATTGGGGACAAATCACTCGCTCGTCTGCTTAAACAGTAAAATAAATTACTGACACCCTTAACATAGAGCTCCAGTCAGTTCTAGAATGTGTAACTAGCAATATGCTGGTGTTAAATATCTCCAACTAAAAGCATTGGGGACAAATCACTCGCTCAACACTAAACCTTGTTTGGATCTATTATTGAAGAATGTGGCTATAGAGCAAGGTGAGGAGACTAGACTGCTGGGAGTTTCCCTAGATAGCAAGCTGTCATGGTCAACACATATACACTCATATAGGCTGCTAGAATGGGAAGAGGTCTGTCCATGATAAGGTGTTACTCTGCTGTGTGGTCAGGTGGACTACTGCCCAGCTGTGTGGTCAGGTGGACTACTGCCCAGCTGTGTGGTCAGGTGGACTACTGTCCAGCTGTGTGGTCAGGTGGACTACTGCCCAGCTGTGTGGTCAGGTGGACTACTGCCCAGCTGTGTAGTCAGGTGGACTACTGCAGTTGGTCCAAAACAGAGCAGCACGTATCGCACTTCGATGTACACAGAGGGAAAGTGTCAGTAACATGCATTTTAGTCTATCCTGGCTCAAAGTTGAGGAGATTGACTGCATCACGACTGGTCTTTGTGCGAGGTGTTGATGTCTTGAAGGTACTGAACTGTCTGTTCAAGCAGTTGGCACACAGTTGGGACATTCATCGGTACGACACAAGACATGCAACCAGATGTCTCTTCACTGTCCCCAGGTCCAAGACATGCAACCAGATGTCTCTTCACAGTCCCCAGGTCCAAGACATGCAACCAGATGTCTCTTCACAGTCCCCAGGTCCAGAACAGAGGCTGCGTTACAGACAGTATTACCAGGTTTGGTAATACCAGGTCCAGCGGCAAGGGGAGGATAGGAGCAAGAGCATTGAAATTGTCCATTTTATTTTGAAAGAATATCATGAATTGGTCTGGGGTGTTAGGTCCAGTACTGTTAGGTCCAGTAGTGTTACCAGCAGGTCTGGGGTGTTAGGTCCAGTACTGTTAGGTCCAGTAGTGTTACCAGCAGGTCTGGGGTGTTAGGTCCAGTACTGTTAGGTCCAGTAGTGTTACCAGCAGGTCTGGGGTGTTAGGTCCAGTACTGTTAGGTCCAGTAGTGTTACCAGCAGGTCTGTGGTGTTAGGTCCAGTACTGTTAGGTCCAGTAGTGTTACCAGCAGGTCTGTGGTGTTAGGTCCAGTACTGTTAGGTCCAGTAGTGTTGTAGTGAGTAGTTGGTAATACATAGAATATTTTTACTGGTCTCTACCTATATATAAAACACCCAGTAGAAAAGAGTCTCCTCAGCCAGCTGGTTCTGAGGCTCAATTCACTAACCAATACCAACCCAACAAAGCCTCAGGACATCACAGTATATCACCTATTGTAAAGACACCACATTAAATCTAATTCAACTTCAATTCTGTTTATCTCTAAACAGACAGTACGTGGTGGCAGACAATCTGACCACTGTCGTGTCATTAATGTGGTGACATGCTATTTTATCAAATCGATTACCTGACGTTTAATTATTTGATTAAATGAATCAGGCGATAATTAACTCATTAGGAATTCTAGGGCACAACGGAAGAATATTATAGAGCTGCTGTATAATAATAAGCTCTTCAGATCTTTAACATCTTTTACATCAATACAGTCAATTATTAATTATTACCTTCTATCAGTCTCATTCTGATGGTCATAAAATCTATCTGCACGAACCCTAGTCTACATGATGAATCAGCAATACACAAATTGGCTTAATTATTTATTTACTAACTACCTAAATAATCACACAGAATTACATACCTACACAGGATAGATTATACATTGATTACTAATCATGCCATGAAAAGTCCCTAGCTGACTAACCCGATATGACGGCTGTATACACAAAGGAAGGGGTTGGGGGAATGAAAGAGCATGTCCTCCAATACCTGCAGTCTCGCTTGGATGAGGTGCTTGGCAGCCTCTACACTGAGAGGGTATTTGGCCGCTATATCTGCCTGCCATGTGGGGTGGATGGACAGGCCAGTGGGGCGCCATCCCTTGGTCTCCAGGTTTATGAAGGCGGTTTGTCACCTGCGTCCAGCTAGCACCCACTCAATGGCGAGCTGGGATCTGGATGAGGTCTTGGCAGCTTTGACAAAGCCGGCTTTCGAACAGTTGGAGTCTGCCTCCCTGAAACACCTCTCTAGGTGGTTTTCTTGGTAGCTTTTACTTCCATGAAGAGGGTGGGTGAGCTCCATGCTTTTTCGGTAAGTTCTGAGTGGTACCGGATGGACCCCGGTGGGAGGAGTATATCTCTCCGTCCCAACCCTTCAATCCTCCCAAAGGTTCTGTCAGACAGGCATGTGAACATCCCTTTTATCCTGTCTGCTTACAACCCCCCCCCCCCGGCAGGGGCGGGGGAGTCTGGGCCTCCCTCCGGCATGCTGTGCCCTGTGTGGGCACTGGCTGCCTATGTGGAGCGGACACTGTCAGTGAGAACAACAGACCAGCTCGTTGTCTGCTATGGTGAGAGAGTCCTGGGAGCTGGAATATCAAGCAGAGACTCTCTCACTCGATTGTAGACACGATTACAACAGCATACCGCCTGGCTGGCAGGCCATGGCAAGGATCTGTGGTGGCACATTCAACACAAGGTGTGGCTGCGTCCTGGACTCTACTGAGAGGAGTAACCCTGCTGATATCTGTGCTGCGGCCAGCTGGGCTTCCTCTTGCACCTTTTGCTAGGTACTATCGGTTAATGTGGCACCTCCCTCTGCGGTTGGTTCCAGATAGCAAGTTGACTATCTCACATCTCAGAAAAGATTTCTAATGTTACACTTCTTGTTGACGAAACTCGTGCTAATGTTGGGTTTTTCGACTAGCCCCCAATAGACTCCTTGAAGGAGTGTGCTCCTTGTACCACAATCACATCATTGACGTAGCATGGGCAACGTTTCCCATCTCCTCAAAAGTATATCTGCCATTGTGAATGTCAGACTCCACTCTGTGAGGCACATGGTGAGTTTGTAGACTCTTAAATTGATAGTGCACCTGGTCGAGGCAAATTTATGGTGAAATGATTGTCTTTCCACTTCCGTATTATGGTGCTCACTGGAACATTCAGAAGCTTAGAAATGCACCTATAACCAATGCCATCATTATGTTTTGCAACAATTAGGTTGCGAAGGTCTTGAGACAGCTCTTTGCTTTTACCCATCATGAGATGTGTCTTGTGTGACACCTTGGCAATGAGACCTTTTTGTAGGCCATCAGTTGGGACTGAACCAGCTGATATTAATTTGCACTGACAGGGGGCTGGATTGCTTTTTAATTACTGATAGTTTTCAGCTGTTGTCTTGGCTTTCCATGCCTTTTTGAACCTCCCTTTCTTCATGTGTTCAATACTTTTTCCCTGTGTCATTTCACATTATTACACATAACTTAATTTCTGAACTTATTTGTTTTGGTTTCTGTATGTATGGATTACTTGGGTTGTTACCAACATCTGGTGAAACTTTCATGTCAATAGCACCTTTGGAAATATATTTACTGAGAAAAATGGTGACGTGTTCAATACTTATTTCACCCGCTGTATATCTCTTGGTTTTCTAGTTGTTTAAAAAAAATCAACTTCTATATTGGATGTTGTTTTCTAGACAATTATACCTTGCCAATTTTAAGTCTATATTTTAAAAAAATATGAAGTTATTTCAAGCTATTTTTGACACTTACATAGCTGGCTAACTTAGTAATGCTCCTTCCTGAAACAAACCTCAGAGAAACTGGAGGAAAGTCACTCCACTGTACAGTGTCATCTGGCATTATATGTCAGGGACTAGAAGTGACACGAGATCATCCAATCAGGAACCAGAGGAGCAGGAAGCACCCGTCCCCAGAGAGAAAGGAGCAGGAAGCGTAGCCTGTCGTCTCGGTGTCGGTGCAGAAGAACACAGAACACCCTCTGACTTATTCACTTTCTTTTTAATCACACAACAAACCAATCAGAACAGGGCAAAATAACTAGTGATGAAGACTGAGGCTTCTAGGACATATTCAACTGTTTTAGACTGCTTCTCAAATGTCAGCCTTTTACCTTCATAGTGCACTCCTTTTATTCAGGGTCCATACGGCTTTGATCAGGGTCCATAGGGCTTTGATCAGGGTCCATAGGGCTTTGATCAGGGTCCATAGGGCTTTGTTCAGGGTCCATAGGGCTTTGATCTTTAGTGCACTACAGTATGTAGGGAATAGGGTGTGATTTGGAACAGAGGCTTCCAGGACCCCGTTTCAGGACAGCTTCTGTTTTAGTCTATACTTGACTAGACTACTAGACAAAACTATCAGGTTTTCCAGAAAATCCTTTTTTGAATTCCTTCTGATTCCAGGAATTTTCCAAACAGGATTTCTAGAAAACTTGAGAATTTTGGGAAAGTTACCAGAATTTTGCAACCCTTCCTTGACTCCAGTACTGGGTTCTGTGCTATGGGAAAGGGTTAAGTTGAGTCACTCATCACTAGTATCAATTTAGTATCAATATTAAACATGATATGGATGGATCTTCACTGACTCACAAATATGAGCTGTGCTTTTTAAATAAGCACTTATTTTTGTCCCATGTGGGGAGTGGTTCCCTGTGAGAGGTAGACTGACACATCGGACATGTCTCACTAAGATCCATCCATATCATCTGTCTTCCCCAGGATCTCCACATGGAAAAACATGATATACAGTGACAAGAAAAAGTAAGTGAACCCTTTGGAATTACCTGGATTTCTGCATAAATTGGACATAAAATGTGATTTGATCTAAGTCACAACAATAGACTAACTAATAACCCACAAATGATTGTATTTTTCTTGTCTATATTAAATACATCATTTAAACATTCCCAGTGTAGGTTGCTATTCACAAGAAGCATTGCCTGATGTGAACCATGCCTCGAACATGTGATGTTGCGAGTGGTGATGGCGAAAAATAGCGAAATAAAAAACAAAAGCTCTTTAATGAAAAATAACAGCAACTCACTGACAGCAACATGGCGTGAAAACAATAACCTGTGAGGGGAAACACAAACACACAGAACTTAAAGAGAACATAATGAGCTAACACAACACAGCTGTGGATGATAGGGGTGTTGCTGCCATCGTCCCACTGCCGCCGGTTAGAACACCGACGAGGAGGAGCGCCGGAGAGGAGGAGGTCCCGCAGCTCAACTCGGGGCATTCGTTACAATACCCCCTCCCTAGGCGCGGCTCCTGACTCCTCTTCAGGGCCGTAACCCGCCCAGTCCACTAGGTACTGGATCCGACCCCGCCGTAGCCGAGAGTCCAGCACTTTCTCCACCCGGTAAGCCAGACCCCCAGCTACCTCTGTTGGGGGTGAAGGTGCCACTGCAGGGCCGGATCCCCCCAGTGGACCAGGAACCACCGGTCTGAGGAGAGAGACATGGAAAGATGGAGAGAGATTAGTGTACGGTGGAGTTAATCTCAATCTGTAGGTGACCTCATTAACTCTCCGAAGGACAGTGAATGGCCCCACATACCGGGTCTCCAACTTACGACGGGGCATGCAGAGCTGGAGGTCCCTCGTGGACAGCCAGACCTTGTCCTCTTGATGGTAAACTGGAGCCTCGCTCCGCCGCCGGTCCGCCTGCGACCAGATCCTCTCAGCTTTCCTAAACCTTTCCTCCACTGCCTGTACCTCACTCGAACCCTTGACATGAACGCCTTCCAGACACGTGACGTAAATTGGGGGCCCCGGTCGGACACTATGTCCTCCAGAAGTCCATACAAACGAAAGACCTGCTGAAACAGCACCTCAGCGAACTGGAGCGCAGAGGGGAGGCCTGGTAGTGGCAGGAATCACACCATCTTCGAGAACCTGTCCACTACTACGGCGATGGTCGTTTTCCCCTCTGCTTGCGGTAGGTCCATCACGAAGTCCACCGCGATGTGGGACCAAGGCCGATGAGGTACTGGAAGGGGGTGGAGTTTGCCCATAGGAGCCGTTCTCGGCGCCTTGGACTGTGCGCACACAACACAGGACAGTACATAGTGCCGCACAGTACTCCCCATCCCAGGCCACCAATACTTCTCTCGGAGCGCCTCCAGGGTCCGGCTGATGCCTGGGTGGCCAGTGGCGGGTGTAGTGTGGGCCCAGGTCACCAACCTTCCCCGCACTCTCCGGGGTACATATGTCTTCCCCGGGGGGCATGTAGTTGGGGTAGGGTCCCGTCTCCCCGCCTGCTGAATCTCCACTTCAATGACCCAGGAGACGGAACCCACGATGCAGGATGGTGGCAGGATGGGCGTGTCCCTAGCCAGATCAGCCCCCCGGTCGTGGATACGGGAGAGTGCGTCAGCCCTGCCATTTTTCGGCCCCGGGCGATAGGTCAGGATGAACCGGAAGCGCTCGAAAAAGAGAGTCCATCTGGCCTGACGGGGGTTAAGGCGCCAGGCTGCCCTGACATACTCAAGGTTTCGATGATCCGTCAGGACAGTGAACGGCTCATGAGCACCCTCCAGCCAATGTCTCCACTCCTCTAATGCTAACTTTACCGCCAGTAGCTCTCGGTCACCCACGTCGTAGGCACAGGGGTACAGCCGCGGTGGGTTCCCCTGTAGCTGGGAGAGGACCGCCCCTACCCCGACCTCTGACGCGTCGACCTCAACCGTGAAGGGCTTGAGCGGGTCCGGGTGACGTAGGAGGGATGCCGTGGTGAATCGGCCCTTCAGGTCGAGGAACTCCTTCTTGGCACCAGAGGTCCAGTTGAGTGCCTTAATGGACCTCACCGCCTCCACCTTCAGATCCTCCATCTTAACCCCCTCCGGAGCGATGCGGTACCCAAGGAAGGAGACGGCCGTTTGGTGGAAGGCGCATTTTTCCTCCTTGACATACAGACGATTCAGTAGTAAGCGTTGAAGGTATTCATAGTGACCCGATGCCGTGCTGAATGCGGTGTTCCACTCGTCTCCTTCCCCGATACGCACAAGGTTGTATCGCTCTCGATGGCAGCCGTGGATAGTGAGAGTAATAGGACGGGTCACGTGAGTAATCGACCCTGACCCCACCGGTCGGCCATCCAGGGCACGGATGAGCATAGAGAACCTCAAAGGGCACGTCGGAGAGTGTCTATCAAGGACCGGTCAATGAAACTCCCCGCAGCTCCGGAGTCAATCAAGGCTGTGGACACATGGGTGGGGAAGTCACCAGACAGCACAACTGAACAACAGAAAGGGCTGGCTATGCTATTGGCACGCAAAGCACCTACTGTGCCCACCTGCGCCCTCTGGCCATTTAGTCATAGACTGACTTACACAAGCCAGCTCCATTTGGACCTCAGTCCGCAGACCCCTGTGGAACGCGGTCCTCAGAGCCGGCTCATTCCACCCACTGGACGCCGCCAACGTCCGGAACGACAGAGCATAATCCGAAGCCGTGCCCCACCCTAAGTCAGGCGCATAAGCCGCTCGCCCCCATCTCGCCCCTCCGCGGGGTGATCAAACACTGCTCGAAACTGAGCGATGAACTGGGAAACCGACCTCAACTCCTCAGCACCGCTCTCCCACAGTGCTGTTGCCCATTCAAGAGCACGCCCCGTGAGAAGAGTGATCATCGTGGATATCTTCTCCGAGCAGCTCCCTCTCCGCGCCCGTCCATGCACACTCGGGGGATGATTGAAAAAAAAAAAAAAACTGGTGGAAAAAGAAAAGGTGCCTCGGTTTGGACGGGTTATTCTATGATGATGCGAGTGATGATGGCGAAAAAAGGAGGTGAAAAAATGCGAAATAAAAAACAAAAGCTCTTTAATGAAAAATAAAACAGCAACTCACTGACAGCAACAAGGGTGAAAACAATAACCTGTGAGGGGAAACACAAACACACAGAACTTAAAGCGAACATAATGAGCTAACACAACACAGCTGTGGATGATAGGGGTGTTGCTGCCATCGTCCCACTGCCGCCGGTTAGAACACCGACGAGGAGGAGCGCCGGAGAGGAGGAGTGCCGGAGAGGAGGAGGTCCCGCAGGGGCATTCGTTACAGAATAAAAGAGATCTCAGAAGACCTAAGATTAAGAATTGTTGACTTGCATAAAGCTGGAAAGGGTTACACAAGTATCTCTAAAAGCCTTGATGTTCATCAGTCCACGGTAAGACAAATTGTCTATAAATGGAGAAAGTTCAGCACTGTTGCTACTCTCCCTAGGAGTGGCCGTCCTGCAAAGATGACTGCAAGAGCACAGCGCAGAATGCTCATTGAGGTTAAGTAGAACCCTGCTGTCCAAAAAAAACATTTCTGCACGTCTGAAGTTCGCAAAAGAGCACCTGGATGTTCCACAACGCTACTGGCAAAAATTCTGTGGACAGATGAAACTAAAGTTGAGTTGTTTGGAAGGAACACACCACTATGTGGAGAAAAAAAGGCACAGCACACCAACATCAAAACCTCATCCCAACTGTAAAGTATGGTGGAGGGAGCATCATGGTTTGGAGCTGCTTTGCTGCCTCAGGGCCTGGACAGCTTGCTATCATCAACGGAAAAATGAATTCCCAAGTTTATCAAGACATTTTGCAGGAGAATGAAAGGCTATCTGTCCGCCAATTGAAGCTCAACAGAAGTTGGGTGATGCAACAGGACAACGACCCAAAATACGCCTTCTGGAGTGGCCCAGTCAGAGTCCTGACCTCAACCCAATTGAGATGCTGTTCACACCAGATATCCCAAGAATATTGCTGAACTGAAACAGTTTGGTAAAGAGGAATGGTCCAAAATTCCTCCTGACCGTTGTGAAGGTCTGATCCACAACTACAGAAAACGTTTGGTTGAGGTTATTGCTGCCAAAGGAGGGTCAACCAGTTATTAAATCCAAGGGTTCACATATGTTTCCCACACTGCACTATGAATGTTTACACGGTGTGTTCAATAAAGACATGAAAACCTATAATTGTGTGTGTGTTATTAGTTTAAGCTGTGTTTTTTCTATTGGTGTTAGATGAAGATCAGAACAAATTGTTTGACCAATTTATGCAGAAATCCAGGTAATTCTAAAGGGTTTTTCTTGCCACTGTATATAGTTTTGGTTTGGTGAAGTCCACATACATCAAACTATATTTACTGTGTAATTCATATTTTCCCATAACATAACAATCTTCTTCCTTTCACCCTGTAAATGATGTCATGACAACAGACATGTGCTTTACCAGATGTCTGTAACTTAAACATTACTATACAGCACCTTCAACACCTTCAACACCTTCAACACCCTGCACTGAAGCTTACCTACTGTACATACTGTAGGATAGGTAGAGTTGAACATGTCAATCTGCTCATCTGTGTCTGTCTGTCTGTGTGTGTCTGTCTGTCTGTGTGTGTCTATCTGTCTGTGTGTGTCTATCTGTCTGTGTGTATTTTTTTTAAACCTTTATTTAACTAGACAAGTCAGTTAAGAACAAATTATTATTTACTATGACGGCCTACCTACAGGGTCAGTCCCTGGAGCAAATGAGGGTTAAGTGCCTTGCTCAAGGACACATCGGCAGATTTTTTACCTTGTCAACTCGGGTATTCAAACCAGCGACCTTTCGGTTCCTGGACCAACGCTCTAACCACTAGGCTACCTGCCGCCCCAATAATAAGAGGTGGTTCCACTGTGAGAGGGGAGTAAGGAGGAGAGACGGAAAATCCCTTCCTCTTCCTTCCACCCCCAAGTCAGTCAGTCTGTAGTGTAGTCTATGGACTAGGGCTGTTCAGGGTTTACTAGTAGCCGAGCAGCAGCAGGGAGAGGCCCAATGGAAGGGTCCAGCCCAGTGCAGACAGGTGGAGGGGAGGGGTTCCATGGTCCAACAGCCCTGGGGACGGCAGGGTCGAGTCTTCACCATCATCACCCCACAGTCTATCGTTCTCATTCACCTGCATGGGGAGACACAACCACTGTTAGGAAATATCAGGTTAAAGGGAAGGGAATTGTTTGAACAAAAAGACAGCTCTACTCTGCAAGTTGTCCGGACATCACCAGCTAGTTCCTGCTTGTAATGCATTCACATGCCAGAATAAGGATATACCTATTGAGTTTAATATTTAGTTGTTGTCTGCTTGCTGTGTACTCGTTCCTGTCCTATTCCAGGAGGAAGGGCATGGCTTCAGTTTGGGAGTTCCAGGTGCCGTATTGGTGGTGAAAGAGACAGGCGTTTAGGGTTCATGGAAACTGGATGGACTTTATTAGCTATACTCTGTATTTATTAAAACTTTATTCAACCAGGGAAAAACCCTTGAGGTGAAAAACCTATTTTGCGAGTGGGACCTGGCAAAACCTCAAGTACAAACAATTGAAGGACCAAACAGCGCTGATGGTCAACGCTGCAGGTCAGTAGCTGGAGAAGGTAAGCTGCCTGCCTCTGAGTACACAGACAACACCTTTCTGTTTACTCTTAAGGACACATCTTCAGGTTATGGACCCGTTAGGAAGGCCTAGGACTCTAGACCGAGAGCATAGGCTTTTTAGTAGCTGATAAACGCAGGACAGCTGATAAACGCAGGACAGCTGATAAACGCAGGACAGCTGATAAACGTAGGACCGCTGATAAAAGCAGCTACAACAAAACACAGGGCAGGTGCAAAATGCCACAACGAAAGTACACAAAAGACAGATACACGGTACATGATACATAGAGCGGCAGTATGAAAAAGTATAGAAATACAAGATATCTGGAGTGCAAAAAAAGCTATAAAAAGACATTGCATAGTATGAGTGGTTGGCTGAATATGTACACTATACATTGGTGGATGTTGGATGGTTAACTATACTATACAGGTCGATGGCAGAGAAATACTTCAGTAGCTAAAAATGCGTATGATATGAGTGAGGGTAATAATAGTTTACTTAATAGACAGACTGGGTAAATGAACAGGTAAGTGAATATTTTGCATGGTTAAATTAGCTGTACAGGTAAGTATACAGTTATATTTACAGATAAGTGAATACTTGCATGGTTACATTAACTGTACAGATAAATGACAGGAAGAGATACTTTAATAGCTAAATGTGTGTATGATATAATTTGGCGTAATAATAGTAATTCCCCTAAAATACAGTCCAATGAGAAAAGGTGCAACTGACAGGATACTAATATGCATTCCTGAGTGAATGACTACGTAAGTTAGGTCCAAGAATTACTAGCAATATTGCACGTGATATGATAAACAACTGTACATGAGTATGTATATACAGACCTGCATGAATAAATAGGTTCTGAGTGAATGAGTGATGACGGACCAGAGTTACTCACGGATGGATGCATAATTGTTAAACTAGGTCCTAGCACCCCAACAGTTCCAGATCTATGTTGCCGACAGCACGGCACCCCGGTGAGGCATTATATAGTCTAATAGCCGCCGGCAGGAAGGACCTCCTGTAGCACTCTCTGGCACACCGTGGTGGGATCAGTCTGTGACTGAAAGTGCTCCTCTGCGTCATAACCATAGCGTGCAGAGGGTGGGTGAAGTTGTCCATGATGGCCAGCAGTTTGGCCAGGATCCGTCTCTCCGCCACCTCCTCTAGAGTGTCAAGGCTCATCCCCAGGACAGAGCTAGCCTTCCTGATCAGCTTATTTACCCGAGAAGCATCACCGGCTTTGATGTTTGCTCCCCAGCACACCACTGCAAAAAATATGGCACTGGCCACCACAGACTGGTAGAAGGTATGCAGTAGTTTACTGCACACGTTGAAGGACCTGAGCCTCCTCAGAAAGTAGAGTCGGCTCTGGCCCTTTTTGTACAGGGCCCCGGTGTTACCGGCCCATTCCAGCCTGTTGTCCATATGGACTCCCAGGAACTTGTATGACCCAACCATTTCCACATCCATCCCCTGTATAGGGACTGCAGTCAGTTGTGCCTTGGTTCTCCTGAAGTCCACCACCATCTCCTTTGTTTTGCTGATGTTGAGCTGAAGGTGGTTCTGCTCACACCACAACACAAAGTCACTGATTGTGCTCCTGTACTCCTCCTCCTGCCCACCCCTGATGCACCCTACAATAGCAGAGTCATCCGAGAACTTCTGTAGGTAGCATGTTTCAGAGTTATATCTGAAGTCTGAGGTGTAGAGGGTGAACAGGAAGGGGGACAGGACCGTACCCTGGGGGGCCCCTGTGTTGCTAACTACCCGTTCTGACACACAGCTCTGTAGTAGCACAAATTGTGGCCTACCGGTCAGGTAGTCCGTGACCCAGGAGACTAAGGGTGCTTCCACTTTCATCCTCCTCATCTTCTCACCCAGTAGCAGGGGCTGAATGGTATTGAAGGCACTGGAGAAGTCAAAAAACATAACCCTCACAGTGCAACCTGCGTTGTCCAGGTGAGAGTAGGCCCTCTGCAGAAGGTAGATGATTGCATCATCCACCCCGATGTTGCGCTGGTATGCAAACTGCAGGGAGTCCATTGATGAACACACCAGGGGTCTGAGGTGAGCGAGGACTAACCTTTCCAGGGTCTTCATGATGTGGGATGTTAGCGCTACAGGTCTGAAGTCATTCAGGACAGTGGGGTGTGCCTTCTTGGGCACTGGGACGAGGCAGGATGTTTTCCACAGCACAGGGACCCTTTCTAGGCTCAGGCTAAGGTTGAAAAGACGCTGGAGTATTCCACACAGTTGGTCAGCACAGACCCTCAGCACCCTTGGGCTGATGCCATCAGGGCCCGCCGCTTTCCACTGGTGTAGTCTCTCCAGCTCTCTCTTCACTTGGTTGGTGGTGAAAGCCAGCCCAGGAGTTAAATGACACAGGGGAGGTTATTGCATTTATCGCAAACCCTTTTCCTCCCCATTGAGATTGAGGAGGTGTCCGCCAAATTCCAGCAAGTGTTTGCTTTACCAATCGGAGTAGACATGAAGATAATTGAATTGCAAAATTACATTGAGTTGAAAGCAAGATCAAGAGAGTGACTTTTTGGGTCTTGTAAACACTGAAATGTTTCCCCTCCTTTCATCCTGCGCACTTAAGGTGAAGGCCTACTTTGGATCAACAAAACTCTGTGAGATGGCCTTTTGACAGATGAAAATAATCAAGTCAAAGAACAGGTCTTGTCTAACTAATAGACATCTCAAAGACAGTGCCAGTGTCAAACTATGAGCCAGACTACAGAGCACTTGCTGATAGTGTGCAATCACAGCCATCACATTGAATGTGTGTCTGGGGGGAGGGGTTCTCATCCACAGTCATCAGAGAATGAATATTGCCAGTTTGAAATCTGTTGTATATATTGTTTACAAAAGGATATGATCTGTGTTGTATGTTGTTTGAAAAGGGAAAGTGAAACAGTACTGTACATGGTTGGCTTAGGCCTGTAATTGACTGGTTATTGAGGTTATATTTATTTATTTTTTTATTTCACCTTTATTTAACCAGGTAGGTCAGTTGAGAACAAGTTCTCATTTGCAACTGCGACCTGGCCAAGACAAAGCAAAGCAGTGCGACAAAAAAACAACACAGAGTTACACATTAAACAAACAGTCAAAAACACAATAGAAAATCTATAAACAGAGTGCAAAATGTAGTGCAAAAATGCAGTAAGGTTGGGAGGTAGGACAATAAATAGACTATAGAGTAGAAATAAATTACAGAAATTATCATCATTAACACAGGAATGAAGGATGTGCAAATTATGATGTGCAAATAGAGATACTGGAGTGCAAGATTAGTGAAAATAAACAAAAATAAATATGGGGATGAGGTAGTAGAGTGGGCTATTTACAGAAGGGCTATATACAGGTGCAGTGAATACAGGTGCAGTATATGAATGGTGAATGAGTAATAGGCCTGTGGAAATATTGAAAAATATAATATGACTGTTATAAAATGTTGAATGGTAGTTGCACTTCTGATTATACTATTTGTATAATTAAATGCATACTTTGCTTGTGACTGATGGGTAACAACATATAGAATGTCAAAGTGGAACTACATTGTGGTCATTTTTAGCAAGTGGTAGATCTTGGTTTACATTTGGACTTGTCTAGGAAGTCCTAGGCTAAATGAATGTGTACATCTATGTGACAAATCAGCATTTGAGGACCGTGTTAGATGCACATGTGGCCAGGAGACAGACACTTATGGCCTGCCCTGTCTTGGCTTGACCTCTTGGCCGACCAGTCCAAGTGGATTATTATTTGTTCAGATGGTGAGGAAAAATAGATACTGTATGTACAAACTACAGACTCCAACCAACCAGCAGCCTCACGGCCACCAAACCAACCAGCAGCCTCACGGCCACCAAACCAACCAGCAGCCTCACGGCCACCAAACCAAACAGCAGCCTCACGGCCACCCAACCAACCAGCAGCCTCACGGCCACCAAACCAACCAGCAGCCTCACGGCCACCCAACCAAACAGCATCCTTAATGAGTCTATTGATAAACCCAGCTGGGACATAGACTGACCATCACCAGTTTTAAATTGGCACAACACCTGTTAGCCAAGGTGTCAGCTAGAGACATGCAGGTGCTTGCAGGGATTTGTAGTTTTGCATGATGTCTACTTTGATGCTAATTAGCATTTTTGGATCTGAGAGTAAATAGAGCCGACTATATTGATAAAAGTAATCTTGTCCGAGATTTACATGTTTATCACAACGTCACACCAGGGTAAGACTACACAAACCCTAGTCTCATCTGTCCTCTTCTCTCCCTTCCTCCACCTCACTCCATCTGTCCTCTTCTCTCCCTTCCTCCACCTCACTCCATCTGTCCTCTTCTCTCCCTTCCTCCACCTCACTCCATCTGTCCTCTCCTCTCCTCTCCCTTCCTCCACCTCACTCCATCTGTCCTCTCCTCTCCCTTCCTCCACCTCACTCCATCTGTCCTCTTCTCTCCCTTCCTCCACCTCACTCCATCTGTCCTCTTCTCTCCCTTCCTCCACCTCACTCCATCTGTCCTCTCCTCTCCCTTCCTCCACCTCACTCCATCTGTCCTCTCCTCTCCCTTCCTCCACCTTACTCTCCTCATCCTGCATCTCTTTCACTGCTCCACCTCACCTGAGTGGGTATCTGTGCTCTCAGGACATTCTGTTCTGTTTCCATGGTGATGTCAGGGACGGTGGGGCTGGGCATGTCTGGTTGGTTGGCTGCTCCGGTGGAGGACTGCTTGTCTGTCCCGTCCCCAAACGCCAGCATGGCTTTCTCTGTTCATAATAATAAAGAGGAGAGTCAGGTGAGGTGTGTGACGTTTGGTCTCCATAACTTATTGGATTTTTAACATTGCAGAACCAATTTTATATTTGTAAACTCAACTTAAGAAAACTCAGGAAAAAAATCTAATGGATCCATGTTTGTAGCACATTTGACCCCTCTATGCACTTTTAGCCATTTTTACAGCCCGGTCCTGGGTTACCTTCAGATGACCTGAAGCTTGTGTGTAGACTGTAAACAACTGACACCTTCGTATTTGTGAGAGTCTCCCCTTTCTATATTATATTGGTGACATATTAATTTGCAACGGTTTGGTCGGCTATGTGAGAAGACCTCTTCAAAATGAGGACGTCCGCGACAGAGACTTCAAAACAACTGCCATAAAGCGTTTGGATGTCATAGAGCCAAACAACTGCCATAAAGCGTTTGGATGTCATTGAGCCAAACAACTGTCACTGTTAGTTTGTAGCTCACACCGTTCAGGTTTTACAGGCGATTTTGTCCAGATTTTTGGTCCGGATCCTCTCGTGTAGAAAAAGGCCGCTTTCACAAGCCACTTGTTATGGAATAGGGGATTGAGCTGCAGTCACTACAAAAGGTCTCTAGCATAAACACACAGGGACATATTAAAGATCCAGAATTACGTCACCGTGTGATGCATCAATCCACTCTAGGAGTCTTTACATTTATGGCTTGAAAGTTTAATATCAGAGAATTTAACATCTGTGGGGTTAGTTTCATATCAGAGAACTGAACATCTGTGGTGTTAGTTTCATATCAGAGAATTTAACAGCTGTGGGGATAGTTTCATATCAGAGAATTTAACAGCTGTGGGGATAGTTTCATATCAGAGAACTGAGCATCTGTGGGGTTAGTTTCATATCAGAGAATTTAACAGCTGTGGGGATAGTTTCATATCAGAGAATTTAACAGCTGTGGGGTTAGTTTCATATCAGAGAATTTAACAGCTGTGGGGATAGTTTAATATCGAGGCAAGCAACACTGAAGCATGCATGAGAGCAAGAGCTGTTCCGGATGATTGTGTGATCACACTGTCTGTAACCGATGTGAGTAAGACTTTTAAACAGGTCAACATTCATAAGGTCATAGGGCCAGACGGATTACCAGGACGTGTACTCCGAGCATGCGCTGACCAACTGGCAAGTGTCTTCACTGACATTTGCGACCTGTAATACCAACATGTTTCAAGCAGACCACCATAGTCCCTGTTCCCAAGAACACTAAGGTAACCTGCCTAAATGACTACAGACCCAGAGCACTAACGTCTGTAGCCATGAAGTGCTTTGAAAGGCTGGTCAAGGCTCACATCAACACCATTATCCCAGAAACCTTAGACCCACTCTAATTTGCATACCGCCCCAACAGATCCACAGATGATGCAATCTCTATTGCACTCAATACTGCCCTTTTCCACCTGGACAAAAGGAACACCTATGTGAGAATGCTGTTCATTGACTACAGCTCAGCGTTCAACACCTTAGTGCCCTCAAAGCTCATCACCAAGCGAGGGACCCTGGGACTAAACACCTCCATCTGCAACTGGATTCTGGACTTCCTGACGGGCTGCTCCCAGGTGGTAAGGGTAGGTCACAACACATCTACCACGTTGATCCTCAACACTGGGGCCCCTCAGGGGTGCGTGCTCAGTCCCCTCCTGTACTCCCTGTTCACCCACGACTGCATGGCCAATTATTATTATTATATATTTTAATTTATTTAACCAGGTAGGTTACAACTGCGACCTGGCCAAGACAAAGCAAAGCAGTGTGACAAAAACAACAACACAGAGTTACACATGGGATAAACAAACGTACAGTCAATAACACAATAGAAAATCTATGTACAGTGTGTGCAAATGTAGTAAGATTAGGAAGGTAGGACAATAAATAGGCCATAGTGGTGAAATAATTACAACTTAGCATTAACACTGGAATGATAGATGTGCAAATGATGATGTGCAAATAGAGATACTGGAGTGCAAATGAGCTAAAATAATAAATATGGGGATGAGGTAGTAGGATGGGCTATTTACAGATGGGCTGTATACAGGTGCAGTGATCGGTAAGCTGCCCTGACAGCTGATGCTTAAAGTTATTGAGGGAGATGGTAGTCTCCAGCTTCAATGATTTTTGCAATTCGTTCCAGTCATTGGCAGCAGAGAACTGGAAGGAATGGCGGCCAAAGGAGGTGTTTGCTTTGGGGGTGACCAGTGAAATATACCTGCTGGAGCGCATGCTACGGGTGGGTATTGCTATGGTGACCAGCAAGCTGAGATAAGGCAGTGATTTACCTAATAAAGTCTTCTAGATGACCTGGAGCCAGAGGGTTTGGCGACGAATATGTAGTGAGGGTCAGCCAACGAGGGTAACAAAACGGATGGCACTGTGATAGACTACATCCAATTTGCTGAGTAGTGTGTTGGAGGCTAGTTTGTAAATGACATCGCCGAAGTCAAGGATCGGTAGGATAGTCAGTTTTACGAGGGCATGTTTGGCAGCATGAGTGAAGGAGGCTTTGTTTGCGAAATAGGAAGCCGATTCTAGATTAAATTTTTGATTGGAGATGGTTGATGTGAGTCTGGAAGGAGAGTTTACAGTCTAACCAGACACCTAGGTATTTTTAGGTGTCCGCATATTCTAAGTCAGACCCATCAAGAGTAGTGATGATAGTCCGGTGGGCGGGTGCGGGCAGCGTTCGATTGAAAAGCAGGCATTTTGTTTTACTAGCATTTAAGAGCAGTTGGAGGCCACGGAAGGAGTGTTGTATGGCATTGAAGCTCGTTTGGAGGTTTGTTAACACAGTGTCCAAAGAGGGGCCAGATGTATACAGAATGGTGTCGTCTGCGTAGAGGTGTATCAGAGAGTCACAAGCAGAGAGAGCGACATCATTGATATATACAGAGAATAGAGTCGGCCCAAGAATTGAAACCTGTGGCACCCCCATAGAGAATGCCAGAGGTCCAGACAACAGGCCCTCCGATTTGACACACTGAACTGAATCTGAGAAGTAGTTGGTGAACCAGGCGAGGCATCCTTTTGAGAAACCAAGGCTATTGAGTCTGCCGATAAGAATGTCGAAAGCCTTGGCCAGGTCGATGAAGACGGCTGCACAGTACTGTCTTTTATCGATGGTGGTTACGATATTGTTTAGGACCTTGAGCGTGGCTGAGGTGCACCCATGACCAGCTCGGAAACCAGATTACATAGCAGAGAAGGTACGGTGGGAATCGAAAATGGTCAGTGATCTGTTTGTTAACTTGGCTTTCGAAGACTTTAGAAAGGCAGGGCAGGATGGTTATAGGTCTGTAACAGTTTGGGTCTAGAGTGTCTCCCCCTTTGAAGAGAGGGATGACCGCGGCAGCTTTCCAATCTCTAGGGATCTCAGACGATACGAAAGAGAGGTTGAACAGGCTGGTAATAGGGGTTGCAACAATTGCGGCGGATAATTTTAGAAAGAAGGGTCCAGATTGTCTAGCCCAGCAGATTTGTAGGTGTCCAGATTTTGCAGCTCTTTCAGAACATCAGCTGTCTGGTTTTGGGTGAAGGAGAAGCGGGGGGGGGCTTGGGCAAGTTGATGCGGGGGGTACAGAGCTGTTGGCCAGGGTAGGGGTAGCCAGGTGGAAAGCATGGCCAGCCGTAGCAAAATGCTTATTGAAATTCCCGATTATCGTAGATTTATCGTGGTGACTGTGTTTCCTAGCCTCAGTGCAGTGGGCAGCTGGGAGGATGTGCTCTTATTCTCCATAGACTTTACAGTGTCCCAGAACTCTTTGGAATTAGTACTACAGGATTGAAAAAGCTAGCCTTTGCTTTTCTAGCTGACTGTGTATATTGGTTCCTGACTTCCCTGAAAAGTTGCATATCGTGGGGGCTATTCGATGCTAATGCAGTGCGCCACAGGATGTTTTTGTGTTGGTCAAGGGCAGTCAAGTCTGGGGTGAACCAAGGGCTATATCTGTTCTTAGTTCTAAGTTTTTTGAAAGGGGCATGCTTATTTAGGATGGTGAGGAAAGCACTTTTAAAGAACAACCAGGCATCATCTACTGACGGGATGAGGTCAATATCCTTCCAGGATACCCTCTCCTCTCCTCCAATCACATGGCTCCTGTCCTCCCGTCACACGGCTCCTCTCCTCTCCTCTCGTCATACGGCTCCTCTCCTTCCGTCACACGGCTCCTCTCCTCTCCTCCAGTCACATGGCTCCTGTCCTCCCATCACACGGCCCCTCTCCTCTCCTCCCGTCACACAGCTCCTCTCCTCTCCTCTCGTCACACGGCTCCTCTCCTCTCCTCCCGTCACACAGCTCCTCTCCTCTCCTCTCGTCACACGGCTCCTCTCCTCTCGTCACACGGCTCCTCTCCTTCCGTCACACGGCTCCTCTCCTCTCCTCCAGTCACACAGCTCCTCTCCTCTCCTCCAGTCACACGGCTCCTCTCCTCTCCTCTCGTCACACAGCTCCTCTCGTCACACAGCTCCTCCCGTCACACGGCTCCTCTCCTCTCCTCGCAACACACGGCTCCTCTCCTCGCAACACACGGCTCCTCTCCTCCCGTCACACGGCTCCTCTCCTCTCGTCACACGGCTCCTCTCCTCTCGTCACACGGCTCCTCTCCTCCCGTCACACGGCTCCTCTCCTCTCCTCCCGTCACACAGCTCCTCTCCTTTCCTCTCGTCACACGGCTCCTCTCCTCCAGTCACACGGCTCCTCTCCTCTCCTCCAGTCACATGGCTCCTGTCCTCCCATCACACGGCTCCTCTCCTCTCCTCTCGTCACACGGCGCCTCTCCTTCCGTCACACGGCTCCTCTCCTCTCGTGACACAGCTCCTCTCCTCTCCTCTCGTCACACAGCTCCTCTCCTCTCCTCTCGTCACATGGCTCCTCTCCTCCCGTCACACGGCTCCTCTCCTCCCGTCACACGGCTCCTCTCCTCTCGTCACACGGCTCCTCTCCTCTCGTCACACGGCTCCTCTCCTCTCCTCTCGTCACATGGCTCCTCTCCTCTCCTCCCGTCACACGGCTCCTCTCCTCCCGTCACACGGCTCCTCTCCTGTCCTCCCGTCACACGGCTCCTCTCCTCCCGTCACACGGCTCCTCTCCTGTCCTCCCGTCACACGGCTCCTCTCCTCCCGTCACACGGCTCCTCTCCTGTCCTCCCGTCACACGGCTCCTCTCCTCTCGTCACATAGCTCCTCTCCTCTCCTCCCATCACACGGCTCTTCTCCTCTCCTCTCATCACACGGCTCCTCTCCTCCCGTCACACGGCTCCTCTCCTGTCCTCCCGTCACACGGCTCCTCTCCTCCCGTCACACGGCTCCTCTCCTGTCCTCCCGTCACACGGCTCCTCTCCTCTCGCATACCAGTACAGAGTCAATGTGAGGAGGCTATATACAGGAAGTACCAGTACAGAGTCAATGTGAGGAGGCTATATACAGGGGTACCAGTACAGAGTCAATGTGAGGAGGCTATATACAGGGGGTACAAGTACAGAGTCAATGTGAGGAGGCAATATACAGGGGTACCAGTACAGAGTCAATGTGAGGAGGCTATATACAGGGGTACCAGTACAGAGTCAATGTGAGGAGGCTATATACAGGGGTACCAGTACAGAGTCAATAGACTTGGCACCCCGGTACCACTTGCCGTGCCGTAGCAGAGAGAACAGTCTATGACTAGGGTGACTGGAGTCTTTGACAATTTTTAGGGCCTTCCTCTGATACTGCCTGGTATAGAGGTCTTGGATGGCAGGAAGCTTAACCCCAGTGATGTACTGGGCCGTACGCACTACCCTCTGTAGTGCCTTGCGGTCGGAGGCCGAGCAGTTGCCATACCAGGCAGTGATGCAACCAGTCAGGATGCTCTTGATGGTGCAGCTGTAGAACCTTTTGAGGATCTGAGGACCCATGCCAAATTCTTTCAGTCTCCTGAGGGCGTTGTCGTGCCCTCTTCACGACTGTCTTGGTGTATTTGGACCATAATAGTTTGTTGGTGATGTGGACACCAAGGAACTTGAATCTCTCAACCTGCTCCACTACAGCCCCGTCGATGTTAATGGGGGCGTGCTCGGTCCCCCTTTTACTGTAGTCCACAATCATCTCCTCTGTCTTGATCACGTTCTATCTATCTATCTATCTATCTATCTATCTATCTATCTATCTATCTATCTATCTATCTATCTATCTATCTATCTATCTATCTATCTATCTATCTATCTATCTATCTATCTATCTATCTATCTATCTATCTATCTATCTATCACGTTGAGGGAAAGGTTGTTATCATGGCACCACACGGCCAGGTCTCATTGTTGTCGGTGATCAGGCCTACCACTGTTGTGTCGTCGGCAAACTTGATTATGGTGTTGGAGTCGTGCCTGGCCATGCAGTCATGAGTGAACAAGGAGTATAGGAGGGAACTGAGCACGCACCCCTGAGGGGCCCCCATGTTGAGGATCAGTGTGGCGGATGTGTTGTTACCTATCCTTACCACCTGGGGGCGGCCCGTCAGGAAGTCCAGGATCCAGTTGCAGAGGGAGGTGTTCAGTCCCAGGGTCCTTAGCTTAGTGATGAGCTTTGAGGGCACTATGGTGTTGAACGCTGAGCTGTAGTCAATGAACAGCATTCTCACATAGGTGTTCCTTTTGTCCAGTTGGGAAAGGGCAGTATTGAGTGCAATAGAGATTGCATCATCTGTGGATCTGTTGGGGCGGTATGCAAATTGGAGTGGGTCTAAGGTTTCTGGGATAATGGTGTTGATGTGAGCCTTGACCAGCCTTTCAAAGCACTTCATGGCTACAGATGTGAGTGCTCTGGGTCTGTAGTAATTTAGACAGGTTACCTTAGTGTTCTTGGGCACAGGGACTATGGTGGTCTGCTTGAAACATGTTGGTATTACAGACTCAGTCAGGGACCGGTTGAAAATGTCAGATAAGACACTCGGAGTACACATCCTGGTAATCCGTCTGGCCCTGCGACCTTGTGGATGTTGACTTTAAAGGTCTTACTCACATTTGCTATGGAGAGCGTGATCACGCAGTCGTCCGGAACACGACTGCGTGATCACAGTACGTAGTCCTGTATTGACGCTTTGCCTTTTTGATGGTTCGTCGGAGGGCATAGCAGGATTTCCTATAAGCTTCCAGGTTCCTTGAAAGCGGCAGCTCTAGCCTTTAGCTCAGTGTGGATGTTGCCTGTAATCCATGGCTTCTGGTTGGGGTATGTACATATAGTCACTGTGGGGATGACGTCATTGATGCATTTATTGATGAAAACAGTGACTGTTGTGGTGTACTCAGTGCTATCGGAAGTATCCCGGAACATATTCCAGTCTGTGCTAGCAAGACAGTCCTGTAGCTTAGCATCTGCTTCATCTGACCACAGTCCCGTCTGCCAGCTGGTGCCAGGACTCTGCTCACAAACACACCCCACAGAGCTCCAGGAATGAAACACAGTTAGACCCAACCAAATCATGACAAAACAAAAAGATAACGACTGGAATAGCCTTGCTATTGAGAAAGGCCGCTGTAGGCAGACCTGGCTCTCGAGAGAAGACAGGCTATGTGCACACTGCCCACAAAATGAGGTGGAAACTGAGTTGCACTTCCTAACCTCATTCCAAATGTATGACCATATTAGACACATATTTCCCTCAGATTACACAGATCCACAAAGAATTAAAAAACAAACTCAATTTTGATAAAGTCCCATATCTACTGGGTGAAATACCACAGTGTTAATCACAGCAGCAAGATGTTTGACCTGTTGTCACAAGAAAAGGACAACCAGTGAAGAACAAACACCATGTAAATACAACCTGTTTTATGTTGATTTATTTTCCCTTTTGTACTTTAACTATTTGCACATCGTTACAACACTGTATATATGAAATGTGTCTATCCTTCTGAGTGTAATGTTTACTGTTAATTTATTATCTACTTCACTTGCTTTGGCAATGTTAACATACGTTTCCCATGCCAATAAAGCCCTTAAAATGAATTGAGAGGAGCCGAAGTGGGAGAGGGGGGTGGAGACTAGAGGGGGGTGGAGACTAGAGGGGGGTGGAGACTAGAGGGGGGTGGAGACTAGAGGGGGGTGGAGACTAGAGGAGTCTGCAGTTCCAGACAGGCAGCTGATGAGGGAGCTCCAGTTCCAGACAGGCAGCTGATGAGGGAGCTCCAGTTCCAGACAGGCAGCTGATGAGGGAGCTCCAGTTCCAGACAGGCAGCTGAACTGACACCAGTTTATCAGACAGTATGGTGATGTCTCAGGTCATTTGTTGATGGTGTTAAGGCAATTGATGGAATTCTTGAAATCAATGAAAGTTGCTAAACTGCCCGTGTTGAGTTCACGTAGCGTCCAAGCTCAAGAATTGCTGAGGTTCAATTTTCGATCGTTGACGCGTGCATTCATTCTATCTTGCTAGCATTAACTATTT
>CM042405.1:862500-992500 GCA_023634145.1 Thymallus thymallus
TGGTTATACCAGTATTTGGTACCAACTTCAGGTCAACCAAGGCTTCCTGCAAGGTAATTAACGCAGACTGAAGAGTCAGAGCCTGAGCTGCCGTAGGGGCAGTAGCGTATACAACAGTGTGATCTGCGTACAGATGAAAGTTACAGTTTTGTACAATTAGACCAATGCTGTTAATATAAATAGTGATATACCTTTTGTTATGTCTAGAAATCATGTTTTATTGCCACAGTAAGTACACACTGTGTTCTGTCTTTTAAATAATTCTGAAACTAGCTACAAGCAGCCCGATCTAAGCCAATCATAGAGAGTTTCTGAATAAGTAAGGTGTGATCCACAGTGTCGAATCCCTTGGACAGGTCAATGAAGAGGGCAGCACAATGTTTCTTCACTAAACAATTTATGACATCATTTAAAACCATAGAAGTAGCAGAGATGGTACTATGACCTGGTCTGAACCCTGACTGTTTTACATTCAGAAAAGATGGATCTAAGCTGAGTATTAACCAATGATTCCAGGATTTTTGCTCGGCAAGAAAGTTTGAAAATGGAATGATAATTATTTAGATGACTCGGGTCGCCAGCTTTATGTAGAGGAAGCACATGGGCCGTCTCCCAAACTCTAGGGACAGTACTTGATATAATTGTCAAGTTAAAAATATGTGTTAATGCTTCTGCAATCAATGGAGCAGCTCAAGTCTTTCTGGTCTGATATGTTAATTCTTAACTCATCCTTTTATACAAATTCAAGGCACCCTGTGCAGCAAAGCAGCCCCAAAACATAACCAGTCTCCTCCATGTTTCACTGTAGGTATGGTGTTCTTTTTTGAAAGCATCATTTTTTCGTCTGTGAACATAGAGCTGATGTGACTTGCCAAAAAGCTACAGTTTTGACTCTTCTGTCCAAAGGACATTCTCCCAGAAGGATTGTGGCTTGTCAATATGCATTTTAGCAAATTCCAGTCTGGCTTTTTTATGTTTTTCTTTCAAAAGTGGAGTCCTCCTGGGTCTTCTTCCATGGAGACCACTTTCACTCAAAAAGCGATGGATGGTGCGGTCAGAAACTGACGTACCTTCACCTTGGAGTTCAGCAAAGAAATTTCCCCTCTGGGATCAATAAAGTATCTATCTATCTCTTTGGCAGTTAACCTTGGTTCTATTGGGGTCGATTTTCCTCTTGCGGCCGCGCCAAGGGAGGTTGGCTACAGTTCCATGGACCTTAAACTTCTTAATAATATTTGTAACTGTTGTCACAGGAACATCAAGCTGCTTGGAGATGGTCTTGTAGCCTTTACCTTTACCATGCTGGTCTATTATTGTCTCTCTCATCTCCTCAGACAACTCTGGTCCATGTTCAGTTTGGTGCAACAATGATACCAAACAGCACAGTGACTACTTTTCTCCATTTAAATAGGCTGAATGACTGATTACAAGATTGGAGACGTGTGATACTAATTAAAGAAACACATTAGTTTGAAATATCACTATAATCAAATTATGTATTATCTTTTAAATAACGGCTTCCAACAAATGTGTCCAGGTCATTTTAGAATATCTCTTTTCACAGCTTCTTTGCTTTATTCCATGACATACCAAAGGCATGCAAGTATACATGATAAAATAGCTTTTAATTTCATCACTTTTCAGGAGGAATGAAGCTTTATTTCAATGAGCTGTAAGGGTACCAACAAATTTGAGCACGTCTGTATAGTGTGTATACTTTTCAAGTTACAGTATTTTCTTGATACCAGTTTTAATGGCAGCAGCTACTCTTCCTGGGGTTTATTATGGATCCCCGTTAGTTCCTACCAAGGCAGCAGCTAGTCTTCCTGGGGTATATTATGGATCCCCATTAGTTCCAGCCAAGGCAGCAGCTACTCTTCCTGGGGTTTATTATGGATTATGGCAGTTCTACAATTTTAAAAACATTACAATACATTTACAACAGAGTTCACAACATATTAAGTGTGTGCCCTCAGGTCACTACTCTACTACCACATATCTACAACACAAAATCCATGTGTACGTGTGTATAGTGTGTATGTTATCATGTGTGTGTATGCATGTGTCTATGTTTGTGTTGCTTCACAGTCCCCGTTGTTCCATAAGGTGTATTTTTATCTGTATGTTTAATCTGATTCTACTGCTTGCATCAGTTACTTGATGTGGAACAGAGTTCCATGTAGTCATGGCTCTATGTAGTACTGTGTTCCTCCCATAGTCTGTTCTGGACTTGGGGACTGTGAAGAGACCTCTGGTGGCATGTCTTGTGGGGTATGCATGGGTGTCTGAGCTGTGTGCCAGTAGTTCAAACAGACAGCTCTGTGCATTCAACATGTCAATACCTCTCACAAATACAAGTAGTGATAAAGTCAATCTCTCCTCCACTTTGAGCCAGGAGAGATTGACATGCATATTATTAATGTTAGCTCTCTGTGTACATCCAAGGGCCAGCCGTGCTGCCCTGTTCTGAGCCAATTGCAATTTTCCTATGTCCCTCTTTGTAGCACCTGACCACAGGACTGAACAGTAGTCCAGGTGCAACAAAACTAGGGCCTGTAGGACCTGCCTTGAAGATAGTGTTTGTTAAGAAGGTAGAGCAGCTCTTTATTATGGACAGACTTCTCCCCAGCTTAGATACTGTGGTATCAATATGTTTTGACCAGGACAGTTTACAATCCAGGGTTACTCCAAGCAGTTTAGTCACCTCAACTTGTTCAATTTACACATTATTCATTACAAGATTTAGTTGAGGTTTAGTGAATGATTTGTCCCAAATACAATGCTTTTAGTTTTTTTAAAATATTTAGGACCAACCTATTCCTTGCCACCCACTCTGAAACTAAATGCAACTATTTAAGTGTTACAGTCATTTCAGTCGCTGTAGCTGACATGTATAGTGTTGAGTCATCCGTATACATAGACACTCTGGCTTGACTCAAAGCCAGTGACATGTTGTTGGTAAAGATTTTAAAAAGTAAGGGGCCTAGACAGCTGCCCTGGGGAATTCCGGATTCTACCTGGATTATGTTTGAGAGGCTTCCATTAAAGAACACCCTCTGTGTTCTGTTAGACAAGTAACTCTTTATCCACATTATAGCAGGGGGTGTACAACCATAACACATACGTTTTTCCAGCAGTAGACTATGATCAATAATGTAAAAAGCTGCAGGGAAGTCTAACAAGACAGCCCCCACAATCATTTTATCATAAATTTCTCTCAGCCAATCATCAGTCATTTGTGTAAGTGCTGTGCTTGTTGAGTGTCCTTCCCTGTATGAATGCTGAAAGTCTGTTGTCAATTTGTTTACTGTAAAATAGCGTTGTATCTGGTCGAACAACATTTTTTCAAAAAGTTTACCAAGGGTTGGTAACAGGCTGGTTGGTCGGCTATTTGAGCCAGTAAAGGGGGCTTTACTATTCTTAGGTAACAGAATGACTTTAGCTTCCCTCCAGGCCTGAGGGAACATCCTTTCTAGTAGGCTTAAATTGAAGATATTGCAAATAGGAGTGGCAATACCATCTGCTACTTTCTTCAGTATCCGGTGGCTTGTTATTGTTGATAGACAACAATAATCTTTTCACCTCTTCCACACTCACTTTACAAAATTCAAAATTACAATGCAAGTTATTCTTGGATGTGTAGTGTTAGCGTTTGTTGCTGGAATGTAATGTCTAAGTTCGCTAATCTTGCCAATGAAGAACTAGTTAAAGTAGTTGGCAATATCTGTGGGTTTTGTGATGAATGAGATTCTGATTCAGTGAATGATGGAGCCAAGATTGCCTTTTTATCCTACATTTAATTTAAGGCTCTCCATAGATTTTTACTATCATTCTACTATCATTTTACTATCATTTTACTATCATTCTACTATCATTCTACTATCATTCTACTATCATTCTACTATCATTTTACTATCATTTTACTATCATTCTACTATCATTCTACTATCATTCTACTATCATTTTCCTATCATTCTACTATCATTCTTCTATCATTCTACTATCATTCTACTATCATTCTACTATCATTCTACTATCATTCTTCATTTAATTTATCTTTGTTTCATAGTGTAATTTCTTCTTTTTATTCCGTTTAGTCACATGATTTCTCACCTTGCTGTATGTTTGTTAATCAGTTGTACAGCCAGACTTATTTGCCATTCCTTTTTCCTCATCCCTCTCAACCATAGACTTTTTCAATTCCTCATCAAGCCACAGGGATTCAACAGTTGTTACAGTCATGTTCTTAATGGGTGAATGTTTATTAGTAACTGGAATAAGCAGTTTCATAAATGTATCAAGTGCAGCGTCTGGTTGTTCCTCATTACAAACCACAGACCAACACATATTATTTACACCATCAACATATGAATCACTATAAACGTATTGTATGACTTCTTATACACTATATTAGGACCAGCCTTTAGAACTGTGGTTTTCCTAGATATAGCTACTATATTGTGATCAATACATCCTATGGATTGTGACATCGGCTGATGTAAAAAGCGTTTTATAAACATAATACATTTGATTGATCTGGATTCTGCTTTAAAGAAACATTCTACAGCATTAGTAAAGATGTGATCAATACATGTTGATGATTTCATTCCTGTTCTGTTTGTAAAACACCCTGGTAGGTTGATTGATTTAATTGGTCTGTTTGCTCCCTCCCTCCCTCCCTCCCTCCCTCCCTCCCTCCCTCCCTCCCTCCCGTGGTGAATATGAATATCATCTGTTACTAGTAAATTATTGATTTCATGAACCCTGTTTCTTAAGCTACATATGTTAACTTTGGCAATTTTTTAAATCACTTTTCTGGGATGCTTGATTGTTTGTATTGCTTTACTGGGAAGCTTAGCAGAGGTAGACATGCTCAGGCTATTTATGTTAGTGCAGGGTGAGCTGGACACCGCCTCAGTGTTAATCGAATAACTCTGGTTCATAGGCACATGATTACTGCATACAATAGCTGTAGGATCAGCTGAGGCATTCAGGGCAGTTAGAGGGACATTGGTTACTTGCATTGTGTCTTCCAGCACCCCTGGTATAATGTACATTTGCTGAAGCATTATGACAACTCAGCGACACAATGGTAGGGATTAACTGAGCTGGGTTTGGGTCATTGATAAGTCATTGTCTCAATGCAGCCTCATAATGCTGTGAAAGGATCCAGGAACCCAAATGATTTGGCTGGATCCCATCCTCCTTATAATACGAGCTTTGTTTCCAGAAGGTATCAAAATGGTCAATAAATGTTACACCAACAGAGCTGCAATAGTCTTGTAGGCAGTTATGGAGGGGTTAAAGTCTGCTGAACCATTCCATGCAACAATTTAGGGCCAGACATTATGGGGTGTTTGTTTTGTAGTTATCACACCAAGTATGAACATCCTTTTCTACACTAATTATGGCCATGTTTTATTATAGATAGATAGATAGATAGATAGATAGATAGATAGATAGATAGATAGATAGATAGATAGATAGATAGATAGATAGATAGATAGATAGATAGATAGATAGGCTCAGGCTAAGGTTGAAGTGGGCCTGGAGTATTCCACACAGTTGGTCAGCACAGACCCTAAGCACCCTTGGGCTGATGCCATCAGGGCCCGCCGCTTTCCACTGGTGTAGTCTCTCCAGCTCTCTCTTCACTTGGTTGGTGGTGAAAGCCAGCCAGGTGGGGAGGTGGGGGGAAGGGGGGTGTTGAGGATCAGTCCAGGGGCAGCAGAGGCGGAGGTGGGGAGGTATGTCTCATGCTAATGGAATGGAGATGAAAACATGACATAAGCGTGTTTCATGTTTTGTGTGCCATATTGTGGGGATGCTAATAAAATACCAAATCCCAAATAAGCTCACTTATTAGCTTGTAATGTCTCCAATAGTGCTACCAAGGAGGATAATTTGCAATAACGCAACAGGCAAGTAAGTAGTTAAGTTTTAATGTGCTCATGAAGCAACAAAAGTGTCCAGTGTAGCCTATTAGTGTTAGTCCTTACCCATGAGGCCAGTGTAGGCCAGGAGGCAGGCTGCGTAGTTGTCTTGTTTGCAGCCGCTGTCAAAGTGCTCTGAGGGCTGGCAGTCATACTGGAACTGGGCCCAGCGGGACCTGTGGGGGGGGGACAGGGGACAAAGGACAACATCCATCAGTTAAGAATTGTCTCCCCCATGTCCCCTTCCTCCTCTGTCTCCCCCATGTCTCCTTCCTCCTCTGTCTCCCCCATGGCCCCTTCCTCCTCTGTCTCCCCCATGTCTCCTTCTTCCTCTGTCTCCCCCATGTCTCCTTCCTCCTCTGTCTCCCCCATGTCTCCTTCTTCCTCTGTCTCCCCCATGTCTCCTTCCTCCTCTGTCTCCCCCATGTCTCCTTCTTCCTCTGTCTCCCCCATGTCTCCTTCTTCCTCTGTCTCCCCCATGGCCCCTTCCTCCTCTGTCTCCCCCATGTCTCCTTCTTCCTCTGTCTCCCCCATGTCTCCTTCTTCCTCTGTCTCCCCCATGTCTCCTTCCTCCTCTGTCTCCCCCATGTCTCCTTCTTCCTCTGTCTCCCCCATGTCTCCTTCTTCCTCTGTCTCCCCCATGGCCCCTTCCTCCTCTGTCTCCCCCATGTCTCCTTCTTCCTCTGTCTCCCCCATGTCTCCTTCTTCCTCTGTCTCCCCCATGTCTCCTTCTTCCTCTGTCTCCCCCATGTCTCCTTCTTCCTCTGTCTCCCCCATGTCTCCTTCTTCCTCTGTCTCCCCCATGTCTCCTTCTTCCTCTGTCTCCCCCATGTCTCCTTCTTCCTCTGTCTCCCCCATGTCTCCTTCTTCCTCTGTCTCCCCCATGTCTCCTTCTTCCTCTGTCTCCCCCATGTCTCCTTCCTCCTCTGTCTCCTCCATGTCTCCTTCTTCCTCTGTCTCCCCCATGTCTCCTTCTTCCTCTGTCTCCTCCATGTCTCCTTCTTCCTCTGTCTCCCCCATGTCTCCTTCTTCCTCTGTCTCCCCCATGTCTCCTTCTTCCTCTGTCTCCTCCATGTCTCCTTCTTCCTCTGTCTCCCCCATGTCTCCTTCTTCCTCTGTCTCCTCCATGTCTCCTTCTTCCTCTGTCTCCCCCATGTCTCCTTCCTCCTCTGTCTCCCCCATGTCTCCTTCCTCCTCTGTCTCCCCCATGTCTCCTTCTTCCTCTGTCTCCCCCATGTCTCCTTCCTCCTCTGTCTCCTCCATGTCTCCTTCTTCCTCTGTCTCCCCCATGTCTCCTTCCTCCTCTGTCTCCCCCATGTCTCCTTCTTCCTCTGTCTCCCCCATGTCTCCTTCTTCCTCTGTCTCCCCCATGTCTCCTTCTTCCTCTGTCTCCCCCATGTCTCCTTCTTCCTCTGTCTCCCCCATGTCTCCTTCTTCCTCTGTCTCCCCCATGTCTCCTTCCTCCTCTGTCTCCCCCATGTCTCCTTCCTCCTCTGTCTCCCCCATGTCACCTCTGTCTCCTCGGACTCCTTTGTCTCCCGTCTTCTCTTTCTCCCATCTCCTTAACTGACAGTCAGTTAATATTGTCTGACTGGAGTTAGACTGAAATATACTGTATGTATATACTGTATTCTATACTATTCTACTGTATCTTAGTCCATATGTATATACTGTATTCTATACTATTCTACTGTATCTTAGTCCATATGTATATACTGTATTCTATACTATTCTACTGTATCTTAGTCCATATGTATATACTGTATTCTATACTATTCTACTGTATCTTAGTCCATATGTATATACTGTATTCTATACTATTCTACTGTATCTTAGTCCATATGTATATACTGTATTCTATACTATTCTACTGTATCTTAGTCCATATGTATATACTGTATTCTATACTATTCTACTGTATCTTAGTCCATATGTATATACTGTATTCTATACTATTCTACTGTATCTTAGTCCATATGTATATACTGTATTCTATACTATTCTACTGTATCTTAGTCCATATGTATATACTGTATTCTATACTATTCTACTGTATCTTAGTCCATATGTATATACTGTATTCTATACTATTCTACTGTATCTTAGTCCATATGTATATACTGTATTCTATACTATTCTACTGTATCTTAGTCCATATGTATATACTGCATTCTATACTATTCTACTGTATCTTAGTCCATATGTATATACTGTACTCTATACTATTCTACTGTATCTTAGTCCATATGTATATACTGCATTCTATACTATTCTACTGTATCTTAGTCCATATGTATATACTGTATTCTATACTATTCTACTGTATCTTAGTCCATATGTATATACTGTATTCTATACTATTCTACTGTATCTTAGTCCATATGTATATACTGTATTCTATACTATTCTACTGTATCTTAGTCCATATGTATATACTGTATTCTATACTATTCTACTGTATCTTAGTCCATATGTATATACTGTATTCTATACTATTCTACTGTATCTTAGTCCATATGTATATACTGTATTCTATACTATTCTACTGTATCTTAGTCCATATATATATACTGTATTCTATACTATTCTACTGTATCTTAGTCCATATGTATATACTGTATTCTATACTATTCTACTGTATCTTAGTCCATATGTATATACTGTATTCTATACTATTCTACTGTATCTTAGTCCATATGTATATACTGTATTCTATACTATTCTACTGTATCTTAGTCCATATGTATATACTGTATTCTATACTATTCTACTGTATCTTAGTCCATATGTATATACTGTATTCTATACTATTCTACTGTATCTTAGTCCATATGTATATACTGTATTCTATACTATTCTACTGTATCTTAGTCCATATGTATATACTGTATTCTATACTATTCTACTGTATCTTAGTCCATATGTATATACTGTATTCTATACTATTCTACTGTATCTTAGTCCATATGTATATACTGTATTCTATACTATTCTACTGTATCTTAGTCCATATGTATATACTGTATTCTATACTATTCTACTGTATCTTAGTCCATATGTATATACTGTATTCTATACTATTCTACTGCATCTTAGTCCATATGTATATACTGCATTCTATACTATTCTACTGTATCTTAGTCCATATGTATATACTGCATTCTATACTATTCTACTGTATCTTAGTCCATATGTATATACTGTATTCTATACTATTCTACTGTATCTTAGTCCATATGTATATACTGCATTCTATACTATTCTACTGTATCTTAGTCCATATGTATATACTGTATTCTATACTATTCTACTGCATCTTAGTCCATATGTATATACTGTATTCTATACTATTCTACTGTATCTTAGTCCATATGTATATACTGTATTCTATACTATTCTACTGTATCTTAGTCCATATGTATATACTGTATTCTATACTATTCTACTGTATCTTAGTCCATATGTATATACTGTATTCTATACTATTCTACTGTATCTTAGTCCATATGTATATACTGTATTCTATACTATTCTACTGTATCTTAGTCCATATGTATATACTGTATTCTATACTATTCTACTGCATCTTAGTCCATATGTATATACTGCATTCTATACTATTCTACTGCATCTTAGTCCATATGTATATACTGCATTCTATACTATTCTACTGTATCTTAGTCCATATGTATATACTGTATTCTATACTATTCTACTGTATCTTAGTCCATATGTATATACTGCATTCTATACTATTCTACTGTATCTTAGTCCATATGTATATACTGTATTCTATACTATTCTACTGCATCTTAGTCCATATGTATATACTGTATTCTATACTATTCTACTGTATCTTAGTCCATATGTATATACTGTATTCTATACTATTCTACTGTATCTTAGTCCATATGTATATACTGTATTCTATACTATTCTACTGTATCTTAGTCCATATGTATATACTGTATTCTATACTATTCTACTGTATCTTAGTCCATATGTATATACTGTATTCTATACTATTCTACTGTATCTTAGTCCATATGTATATACTGTATTCTATACTATTCTACTGTATCTTAGTCCATATGTATATACTGTATTCTATACTATTCTACTGTATCTTAGTCCATATGTATATACTGTATTCTATACTATTCTACTGTATCTTAGTCCATATGTATATACTGTATTCTATACTATTCTACTGTATCTTAGTCCATATGTATATACTGTATTCTATACTATTCTACTGTATCTTAGTCCATATGTATATACTGTATTCTATACTATTCTACTGTATCTTAGTCCATATGTATATACTGTATTCTATACTATTCTACTGTATCTTAGTCCATATGTATATACTGTATTCTATACTATTCTACTGTATCTTAGTCCATATGTATATACTGTATTCTATACTATTCTACTGTATCTTAGTCCATATGTATATACTGTATTCTATACTATTCTACTGTATCTTAGTCCATATGTATATACTGTATTCTATACTATTCTACTGCATCTTAGTCCATATGTATATACTGCATTCTATACTATTCTACTGTATCTTAGTCCATATGTATATACTGCATTCTATACTATTCTACTGTATCTTAGTCCATATGTATATACTGTATTCTATACTATTCTACTGTATCTTAGTCCATATGTATATACTGCATTCTATACTATTCTACTGTATCTTAGTCCATATGTATATACTGTATTCTATACTATTCTACTGCATCTTAGTCCATATGTATATACTGTATTCTATACTATTCTACTGTATCTTAGTCCATATGTATATACTGTATTCTATACTATTCTACTGTATCTTAGTCCATATGTATATACTGTATTCTATACTATTCTACTGTATCTTAGTCCATATGTATATACTGTATTCTATACTATTCTACTGTATCTTAGTCCATATGTATATACTGTATTCTATACTATTCTACTGTATCTTAGTCCATATGTATATACTGTATTCTATACTATTCTACTGCATCTTAGTCCATATGTATATACTGCATTCTATACTATTCTACTGTATCTTAGTCCATATGTATATACTGCATTCTATACTATTCTACTGTATCTTAGTCCATATGTATATACTGCATTCTATACTATTCTACTGTATCTTAGTCCATATGTATATACTGCATTCTATACTATTCTACTGTATCTTAGTCCATATGTATATACTGTATTCTATACTATTCTACTGCATCTTAGTCCATATGTATATACTGTATTCTATACTATTCTACTGTATCTTAGTCCATATGTATATACTGTATTCTATACTATTCTACTGTATCTTAGTCCATATGTATATACTGTATTCTATACTATTCTACTGTATCTTAGTCCATATGTATATACTGTATTCTATACTATTCTACTGTATCTTAGTCCATATGTATATACTGTATTCTATACTATTCTACTGTATCTTAGTCCATATGTATATACTGTATTCTATACTATTCTACTGTATCTTAGTCCATATGTATATACTGTATTCTATACTATTCTACTGTATCTTAGTCCATATGTATATACTGTATTCTATACTATTCTACTGTATCTTAGTCCATATGTATATACTGTATTCTATACTATTCTACTGTATCTTAGTCCATATGTATATACTGTATTCTATACTATTCTACTGTATCTTAGTCCATATGTATATACTGTATTCTATACTATTCTACTGTATCTTAGTCCATATGTATATACTGTATTCTATACTATTCTACTGTATCTTAGTCCATATGTATATACTGTATTCTATACTATTCTACTGTATCTTAGTCCATATGTATATACTGTATTCTATACTATTCTACTGTATCTTAGTCCATATGTATATACTGTATTCTATACTATTCTACTGCATCTTAGTCCATATGTATATACTGCATTCTATACTATTCTACTGTATCTTAGTCCATATGTATATACTGCATTCTATACTATTCTACTGTATCTTAGTCCATATGTATATACTGCATTCTATACTATTCTACTGTATCTTAGTCCATATGTATATACTGCATTCTATACTATTCTACTGTATCTTAGTCCATATGTATATACTGCATTCTATACTATTCTACTGCATCTTAGTCCATATGTATATACTGTATTCTATACTATTCTACTGTATCTTAGTCCATATGTATATACTGTATTCTATACTATTCTACTGTATCTTAGTCCATATGTATATACTGTATTCTATACTATTCTACTGTATCTTAGTCCATATGTATATACTGTATTCTATACTATTCTACTGTATCTTAGTCCATATGTATATACTGTATTCTATACTATTCTACTGCATCTTAGTCCATATGTATATACTGCATTCTATACTATTCTACTGCATCTTAGTCCATATGTATATACTGCATTCTATACTATTCTACTGCATCTTAGTCCATATGTATATACTGCATTCTATACTATTCTACTGTATCTTAGTCCATATGTATATACTGCATTCTATACTATTCTACTGTATCTTAGTCCATATGTATATACTGCATTCTATACTATTCTACTGTATCTTAGTCCATATGTATATACTGCATTCTATACTATTCTACTGCATCTTAGTCCATATGTATATACTGTATTCTATACTATTCTACTGTATCTTAGTCCATATGTATATACTGTATTCTATACTATTCTACTGTATCTTAGTCCATATGTATATACTGTATTCTATACTATTCTACTGTATCTTAGTCCATATGTATATACTGTATTCTATACTATTCTACTGTATCTTAGTCCATATGTATATACTGTATTCTATACTATTCTACTGTATCTTAGTCCATATGTATATACTGTATTCTATACTATTCTACTGCATCTTAGTCCATATGTATATACTGCATTCTATACTATTCTACTGTATCTTAGTCCATATGTATATACTGCATTCTATACTATTCTACTGTATCTTAGTCCATATGTATATACTGCATTCTATACTATTCTACTGTATCTTAGTCCATATGTATATACTGCATTCTATACTATTCTACTGTATCTTAGTCCATATGTATATACTGCATTCTATACTATTCTACTGCATCTTAGTCCATATGTATATACTGTATTCTATACTATTCTACTGTATCTTAGTCCATATGTATATACTGTATTCTATACTATTCTACTGTATCTTAGTCCATATGTATATACTGTATTCTATACTATTCTACTGTATCTTAGTCCATATGTATATACTGTATTCTATACTATTCTACTGTATCTTAGTCCATATGTATATACTGTATTCTATACTATTCTACTGCATCTTAGTCCATATGTATATACTGCATTCTATACTATTCTACTGCATCTTAGTCCATATGTATATACTGCATTCTATACTATTCTACTGCATCTTAGTCCATATGTATATACTGCATTCTATACTATTCTACTGTATCTTAGTCCATATGTATATACTGCATTCTATACTATTCTACTGTATCTTAGTCCATATGTATATACTGCATTCTATACTATTCTACTGTATCTTAGTCCATATGTATATACTGCATTCTATACTATTCTACTGCATCTTAGTCCATATGTATATACTGTATTCTATACTATTCTACTGTATCTTAGTCCATATGTATATACTGTATTCTATACTATTCTACTGTATCTTAGTCCATATGTATATACTGTATTCTATACTATTCTACTGTATCTTAGTCCATATGTATATACTGTATTCTATACTATTCTACTGCATCTTAGTCCATATGTATATACTGTATTCTATACTATTCTACTGTATCTTAGTCCATATGTATATACTGTATTCTATACTATTCTACTGTATCTTAGTCCATATGTATATACTGCATTCTATACTATTTTACTGTATCTTAGTCCATATGTATATACTGTATTCTATACTATTCTACTGTATCTTAGTCCATATGTATATACTGTATTCTATACTATTCTACTGTATCTTAGTCCATATGTATATACTGTATTCTATACTATTCTACTGTATCTTAGTCCATATGTATATACTGTATTCTATACTATTCTACTGTATCTTAGTCCATATGTATATACTGTATTCTATACTATTCTACTGTATCTTAGTCCATATGTATATACTGTATTCTATACTATTCTACTGTATCTTAGTCCATATGTATATACTGCATTCTATACTATTCTACTGTATCTTAGTCCATATGTATATACTGCATTCTATACTATTCTACTGTATCTTAGTCCATATGTATATACTGCATTCTATACTATTCTACTGCATCTTAGTCCATATGTATATACTGTATTCTATACTATTCTACTGTATCTTAGTCCATATGTATATACTGTATTCTATACTATCTTAGTCAATGCCCCTCTGACATCGCTCATCCATATATGTATACTATATTATTTCATTCCTTACTTAGATGTGTGTGTATTGTGTATATGTTCAGAAACTGTTAGATATTACTGGTTAGATATTACTGCACTGTCAGAGCTAGAAGCACAAGCATTTCACTACACCTGCAATAACATCTGATAAACACGTGTATCTGACCAATAACATTAGATTTGATTTGATTCGACCTACAATGAGAAGAGTCCTCTAAGCAAGCTGGTCCTGGGGCTTTGTTCACAAACAGACCCCACAGAACCCCAGGACAGCAACACAATTAGACCCAACCAAATCATGAGAAAACAAAAAGAGAATTACTTGACACATTGGAAAGAATTAACAAAAAAACAGAGCAAACTAGAATGCTATTTGTCCCTAAACAGAGAGTACACAGTGGCAGAATACCTGACCACTGTGACTGACCCAAACTTAAGGAAAGCTTTGACTATGTACAGACTCAGTGAGCATAGCCTTGCTATTGAGAAAGGCCGTCATAGGCAGACCTGGCTCTCAAGAGATGACAGGCTATGTTCACACTGCCCACAAAATGAGGTGGAAACTGAGCTGCACTTCCTAACCTCCTGACAAATGTATGACCATATTAGAGACACATACTTCCCTCAGATTACACAGATCCACAAAGAATTAAAAAACAAACTCAATTTTGATAAAGTCCCATATCTACTGGGTGAAATACCACAGTGTTCATCACAGCAGCAAGATGTATGACCTGTTGTCACAAGAAAAGGACAACCAGTGAAGAACAAACACCATTGTAAATACAACCTGTTTTATGTTGATTTATTTTCCCTTTTGTATTTTAACTATTTGCACATTGTTACAACACTGTATATATGAAATGTGTCTATCCTTTCTCACTGACCTCACTGTATATATGATATATAGGATACTATCTCACTGACCTCACTATATATATGATATATAGGATACTATCTCAATGACCTCACTGTATATATGATATATAGGATACTATCTCACTGACCTCACTGTATATATGATATATAGGATACTATCTCACTGACCTCACTGTATATATGATATATAGGATACTATCTCACTGACCTCACTGTATATATGATATATAGGATCCTATCTCACTGACCTCACTGTATATATGATATATAGGATACTATCTCACTGACCTCACTGTATATATGATATATAGGATACTATCTCACTGACCTCACTGTATATATGATATATAGGATACTACCTCACTGACCTCACTGTATATATGATATATAGGATACTACCTCACTGACCTCACTGTATATATGATATATAGGATACTACCTCACTGACCTCACTGACCTCCCTGTATATATGATAAATAGGATACTACCTCACTGACCTCACTGTATATATGATATATAGGATACTATCTCACTGACCTCACTGACCTCACTGTATATATGATATATAGGATACTACCTCACTGACCTCACTGTATATATGATATATAGGATACTACCTCACTGACCTCCCTGTATATATGATAAATAGGATACTACCTCACTGACCTCACTGACCTCACTGTATATATGATATATAGGATACTATCTCACTGACCTCACTGTATATATGATATATAGGATACTACCTCACTGACCTCACTGACCTCACTGTATATATGATATATAGGATACTACCTCACTGACCTCACTGACCTCACTGTATATATGATATATAGGATACTACCTCACTGACCTCACTGACCTCACTGTATATATGATATATAGGATACTATCTCACTGACCTCACTGACCTGACTGACCTCACTGTATATATGATATATAGGATACTATCTCACTGACCTCACTGTATATATGATATATAGGATACTACCTCACTGACCTCACTGACCTCACTGTATATATGATATATAGGATACTACCTCACTGACCTCACTGACCTCACTGTATATATGATATATAGGATACTATCTCACTGACCTCACTGGCCTGACTGAACTCACTGTATATATGATATATAGGATACTATCTCACTGACCTCACTGTATATATGATATATAGGATACTACCTCACTGACCTCACTGACCTCACTGTATATATGATATATAGGATACTACCTCACTGACCTCACTGTATATATGATATATAGGATACTACCTCACTGACCTCACTGACCTCACTGTATATATGATATATAGGATACTATCTCACTGACCTCACTGACCTCACTGTATATATGATATATAGGATACTATCTCACTGACCTCACTGACCTCACTGTATATATGATATATAGGATACTATCTCACTGACCTCACTGACCTCACTGTATATATGATATATAGGATACTATCTCACTGACCTCACTGTATATATGATATATAGGATACTATCTCACTGACCTCACTGACCTCACTGTATATATGATATATAGGATACTATCTCACTGACCTCACTGACCGTAATGTAATGTTTACTGTTAATTTTTGTATTGTTTAATTCACTTTTATTATCATCTATTTCACTTGCTTTGACAACGTAAACATATGTTTCCCATGACAATAAAACCCTTACATTGAATATGTAAATTGAAAGAGGGAGAGAGAGAGACAGGAGACAGACTGAGTTCTGTCAGAGGAAGAGAGACACACACTGATAATAATAATAATGACTCACACACACAGACACGCACAACCCCCCCCCCCTTACCTGCAGACGTAGTCAGTCCTGCAGCTTCGCAGTGCAGCCAGACAGTTAGGTTTGTCCTTGCCTTCATAGGAGCAGGCTGGTACGATGGTCTGTCTCCGTCTCTCAGCGCACGCCGTATCTGGACAGCACAGGGTTATGTTTGGAGTCTGTTAGGCTCTCTCTCTCTCTCCTCTCTCTCTTTCTCTCTCTCTCTCTCTCTGCCTCTCTGCCTGCATCTGCCAAACCCAGATTAATCCGTCAGACTGCCAGATGGTGAAGCGTGATTAATCTTTCCAGAGAACGTGTTTCCAGAGTCCAATGGTGGCGAGCTTTACACCACTCCAGCCGACACTTGCACATGGTGATCTTAGGCTTGTGTGCGGCTGCTCGGCCATGGAAACCCATTTCATGAAGCTCCCGACGAACAGTGATTGTGCTGATGTTGCTTCCAGAGGCAGTTTGGAACTCGGTAGTTAGTGTTGCAAGCGAGGACAGGTGTTGAAAGTCACTGAGCTCTTCTGTAAGACCATTCACCTGCCAATGTTTGTCTATGGAGATTGAAAGGCTGTGTAATCGATTTGCCAAATCCATTCATTTGAAGCGGTGTTCACATACTGCTGTATACATAGTGTAGATACAGTGCCTTCAGAAAGTATTCAGACCCCTTGACTTCTTCCACATTTTGTTACGTCACGCCTTATTCTAAAATGTATTAAATAAAGAATGGCAGCGAAGAATGGGAGAAACTCCCCAAATAAAGGTGTGGCAAGCTTGTAGCGTCATATTCAAGAAGACTTGAGGCTGTAATCGCTGCCAAAGGTGCTTCAACAAAGTACTGAGTAAAGGGTCTGAATACTTAGTCATATGAAAAAGTAAGTACACCCTTTGGAAAGTGGTTTTTATTTTTACATATTTGGACGCATGGATATTTGAGCAAAATTCCAACCATATTCATTGATAAAGGAAACCCAATTTAACAAATCACACAAAAAAAAAGTACTTTGAAAATGTTATGCAATTAAAATAAACAAAAATGCAATTTCCTTATGCAGAAAAAGTTAGTACACCCCTACCTTTACCATCACATAAAATGGCTAAAATTAGAATTAGGTACCAAAACAAGTGTAAATGATTAGAAAACATTAGAGAGACTTAGGAGGGTCCAACCTTCCATAAAGATAAGAACATTGGTCTGGTTTGGTCTTAACCATATGGGTGTGTGGTAACACATCATTCAAAGATCAGAAGACCTACCGAGGCCCTCAGAAGAAAGATTATTTATGCCCATGAGTCTGGGAGGGGTTACAAATCCATGTCCAAGCAATTCAAAATACATAGTTCCACTTTCTGACAGATCATCTAAAAATTTCAGACCACTGGCAAACTACCTAGGACAGGTCGTCCCACCAAAGTCAGCCCAAGAGCTGACCGAAAGATGCTCATAGAAGTCTCTAAGAACCTCAGGGTAACATCAAGGGATCTACAGGCCTCTTTTGCCACAATCAATGTCGAAGTGCATGGGTACACTGTCGGAAAGAGACTGCAGAAACTTGGCCTACATGGGAGGTCAGGAAGGAAGAAGCCTCTGCTCTCAAAAATAAATATAAAGACACGACTGACATTTGCCAGACAACACCTGGGTAAAGACCAAAACTACTGGAAGAATGTGCTCTAAGACAGTCAAAGGTGGAGTTATTTGGCCGCAATGCCAGACGCCATATTTGGCGAAAACTAAACACTGCCTTTGAACAGAATAACCTCATACCAACTGTAAAGCATGGAGGCGGTGGCATTATGGTTTGGGCTGCTTTGCTGCCTCAGGGCCAACTTGCAATCATTGACTCAACCATGAATTCTATATTGTACCAGAGAATTATTGAGGGGAATGTGAGGCCACCTGTCAAAAATCTGAAGCTGAACCCAACATGGATCTTTGGAACAATGATCCAAAACACACAAGCAAAGCTACAACAGAACGGCTCAAAAAGAAGAAATGGAGGCTTATGGAACGGCCGAGTCCAAGCCCAGATCTCAATCCTATCTAAATGCTGGTGGGGAGACTTGAAGAGGGCTGTACATGCAAGAAAGCCCTGGAACATGACCCAGTTGAAGCAGTACATATTCCTCTAAGTCGATGTAAGAGACTGATAGACAGTTACAAGAAACGTCTACATGAAGTTATTTCAGCCGAAGGGTGAAACACCAGCTCTTGAAGTTAGAGGTGGACTTATTTATTCTAAACTATGGAAATGCATTTCTGTTGATTTCTGATGAATAGATGATTATAAAGTATAATCTTTCAGTGTCATTTGTTAAATTAGGGTTCCTTTATCTGTCAGTAGTGTTGAAGTGAAGATTACAGATCCATCTGTCCAGATATTTACAAAAAAATAAAACTTTCCAGGGGGTGAACTTACTTTTTCACGACTGTATGTAAATGTGATATAGTTTTTATTTTTAATAAATTAGCAAAAATGTCTTAAAACCAGTTTTTGCTTTGTCATTATGGGGTATTGTGTGTAGATTAATGGGGGGGTAAGAATTTAATCAATTTTAGAATAAAAAGTCTGAATACTTTCCGAAGGCACACACATATACACTCACACCTGCCACCCCCCTCTCCTACCTGTGCAGGGGCAGAAAAGCAGCTCGTGGGTGTGGTCAGGAGGGACCCGGTCAAAGAACTTCCTGAGAGCCTTGCTACACCTGGGTCTGTTACAGGGGCCTGAGCGGCCCGACGGCTGGATGCAAGCGGAAACATACTCTGTACGGAACTTCTGACACGTCTCGTCTATGTTACATGTCTTCGCCGCATCCAAGCAACGGTTCACCGTCGCTATGCCAACTGCACCTGTTTGAAGACAAAACAAGGAAGGGCAGTTTTAGGCTGAATCCCAAATGGCTCCTTATTGCCTATGTAGTGCACTATTTTTGACCAGAACCCTATGGCTACAAAGGTTTAGGGTGCCAGTTGGAACACAACCGTATAGTTTTTAACCATCTCTGTATTTGATTTCAAACAATGATTAATAACACTAATTGCAGTCTGTATTGACAAGTGTCTGCAATTGAAATTAAAATGATTAATTATAAGTAAATGAATAAGAATGATACTATTATATGCATTATATATATATATATATATATATAGCTCTGTACTGAATAGAACATGACTCAGTAAATGTTGAGGATGCACAGCCTGGTGTCAAATCAATCAAATCAAATGTTATATGTCACATTATTAGTAAACAACAGGTGTAGACTAACATTGAACTCCCAACAATACAGTTCAAGTTACAACAGACTAACAGTGTCTCCTGACCCCCCCTGTCTCAGCCTCCAGTATCTATGCTGCAATAGTCTATGTGCCGGGGGGCTAGGGTCAGTTTGTTATATCTGATGTTATTATCTGGTGTCTTGTGTGAATTGAAGTATGCTCCCTCTAATTCTCTCTCTCTCCCACTCTACCTCCCCTCCTGGAGGACCTGAGCCTTCCAGGAGGACCATGCTTCAGGACCACCTGCCCTGATGACTCCTAGCTGTCCACAGTCCACCTGGTTGTGCTGCTGCACCGGTTTCAACTCTTCTGCCTGCGGTTATGGAACCCTGACCTGTTCATTGGACGTGCCACCTTGTCCCAGACCTGCTGTTTTCATCTCTCTCTCTCTCTACCACACCTGCGCTCTATTGCACTGAAAAACCAAGTGACATTCACTCCTGATGTATTTACCTGTTGTAACCTCCACAACTACTTGTATTATTATTATTTGACCCTGCTGGTCATCTATGAACATTTGAACATCTTGGAGAAAGAACTGGCCTTAATGGCCATAAATTGTTCTAATCTCCATCAGGCACAGCCAGAAGAGGACTGGCCACCCCTCAGAGCCTGGTTCCTCTCTAGGTTTCTTCCTAGGTTTTGCCTTTCTAGGGAGTTTTTCCTAGCCACCGTGCTTCTACATCTGCATTGCTTGCTGTTTGGGGTTTTAGGGCCTCCCAACAATACAGTTCAAGTTACAAAATATAATACAAAATCTAAATAATGACTTGTGGAATAAATACACAGTGGATAACTAATAACAATATCGAGTAAATGACTATTGTAGCTGGAAACACCTACACACACACCTACACACACACACACACACACCTACACACACACCTACACACACACACACACACACACCTACACACACACCTACACACACACACACACACACCTACACACACACACACACACACACCTACACACACACCTACACACACACACCTACACACACACACACACACCTACACACCTACACACCTACACACACACACACACACACCTACACACACACACACCTACACACCTACACACACACACACACACACACACCTACACACCTACACACACCTACACACCTACACACACACCTACACACCTACACACTCACACACCTACACACCTACACACCTACACACACACACACCTACACACCTACACACCTACACACACCTACACACCTACACACACACACACACCTACACACACAAACACACCTACACACACACACACACTCACACACACACACACACACCTACACACACACACATACCTACAAACACACCTACACACACACACACACTCACACACACACACACACACACACACACACCTACACACCTACACACACACACCTACACACACACACACACACACACACACACACACCTACACACCTACACACACACACACACACACCTACACACCTACACACACACACCTACACACACACACACACACACACACACACACACACACACACCTACACACCTACACACCTACACACACACACCTACACACCTACACACACACACACACACACACACTCACACACCTACACACCTACACACACACACACACACACCTACACCCTACACACCTACACACACCTACACACCTACACACACACACACACACCTACACACACAAACACACCTACACACACACACACACTCACACACACACACACACACACCTACACACACACACATACCTACAAACACACCTACACACACACACACACACACTCACACACACACACACACACCTACACACACACACACACTCACACACACACACACACACACACACACACACACACACACACACACACACCTACACACCTACACACACACCTACACACCTACACACACACACACACACATACCTACACACACACACACACACCTACACACCTACACACCTACACACACAAACACACCTACACACCTACACACCTACACACCTACACACACACACACCTACACACAAACAACATTGGGAGAAAACAGCAACTTTACTTAATGGCCCCTTCAGCTGCTCCTCCATACAATACCCTTCAGCTGCTCCTCCATACAATACCCTTCAGCTGCTCCTCCATACAATACCCTTCAGCTGCTCCTCCATACAATACCCTTCAGCTGCTCCTCCATACAATACCCTTCAGCTGCTCCTCCATACAATACCCTTCAGCTGCTCCTCCATACAATACCCTTCAGCTGCTCCTCCATACAATACCCTTCAGCTGCTCCTCCATACAATACCCTTCAGCTGCTCCTCCATACAACACCCTTCAGCTGCTCCTCTATACAATACCCTTCAGCTGCTCCTCCATACATACCCTTCAGCTGCTCCTCCATACAATACCCTTCAGCTGCTCCTCCATACAATACCCTTCAGCTGCTCCTCCATACAATACCCTTCAGCTGCTCCTCCATACAATACCCTTCAGCTGCTCCTCCATACAATACCCTTCTGCTGCTCCTCCATACAATACCCTTCAGCTGCTCCTCCATACAATACCCTTCAGCTGCTCCTCCATACAACACCCTTCAGCTGCTCCTCCATACAATACCCTTCAGCTGCTCCTCCATACAACACCCTTCAGCTGCTCCTCTATACAATACCCTTCAGCTGCTCCTCCATACATACCCTTCAGCTGCTCCTCCATACAATACCCTTCAGCTGCTCCTCAATACAACACCCTTCAGCTGCTCCTCCATACAATACCCTTCAGCTGCTCCTCCATACAATACCCTTCAGCTGCTCCTCCATACAATACCCTTCAGCTGCTCCTCCATACAACACCCTTCAGCTGCTCCTCTATACAATACCCTTCAGCTGCTCCTCCATACATACCCTTCAGCTGCTCCTCCATACAATACCCTTCAGCTGCTCCTCCATACAATACCCTTCAGCTGCTCCTCCATACAACACCCTTCAGCTGCTCCTCCATACAATACCCTTCAGCTGCTCCTCCATACAACACCCTTCAGCTGCTCCTCTATACAATACCCTTCAGCTGCTCCTCCATACATACCCTTCAGCTGCTCCTCCATACAATACCCTTCAGCTGCTCCTCCATACATACCCTTCAGCTGCTCCTCCATACAATACCCTTCAGCTGCTCCTCCATACAATACCCTTCAGCTGCTCCTCCATACAATACCCTCCAGCTGCTCCTCCATACAATACCCTTCAGCTGCTGCTCCATACAATACCCTTCAGCTGCTCCTCCATACAATACCCTTCAGCTGCTCCTCCATACCATACCCTTCAGCTGCTCCTCCATACAATACCCTCCAGCTGCTCCTCCATACAATACCCTTCAGCTGCTCCTCCATACAATACCCTTCAGCTGCTCCTCCATACAATACCCTTCAGCTGCTCCTCCATACAATACCCTTCAGCTGCTCCTCCATACAATACCCTTCAGCTGCTCCTCCATACAATACACTTCAGCTGCTCCTCCATACAATACCCTTCAGCTGCTCCTCCATACAATACCCTTCAGCTGCTCCTCCATACAACACCCTTCAGCTGCTCCTCTATACAATACCCTTCAGCTGCTCCTCCATACATACCCTTCAGCTGCTCCTCCATACAATACCCTTCAGCTGCTCCTCCATACAATACCCTTCAGCTGCTCCTCCATACAATACCCTTCAGCTGCTCCTCCATACAATACCCTTCAGCTGCTCCTCCATACAATACCCTTCAGCTGCTCCTCCATACAACACCCTTCAGCTGCTCCTCCATACAATACCCTTCAGCTGCTCCTCCATACAACACCCTTCAGCTGCTCCTCTATACAATACCCTTCAGCTGCTCCTCCATACATACCCTTCAGCTGCTCCTCCATACAATACCCTTCAGCTGCTCCTCAATACAACACCCTTCAGCTGCTCCTCCATACAATACCCTTCAGCTGCTCCTCCATACAATACCCTTCAGCTGCTCCTCCATACAATACCCTTCAGCTGCTCCTCCATACAACACCCTTCAGCTGCTCCTCTATACAATACCCTTCAGCTGCTCCTCCATACATACCCTTCAGCTGCTCCTCCATACAATACCCTTCAGCTGCTCCTCCATACAATACCCTTCAGCTGCTCCTCCATACAACACCCTTCAGCTGCTCCTCCATACAATACCCTTCAGCTGCTCCTCCATACAACACCCTTCAGCTGCTCCTCTATACAATACCCTTCAGCTGCTCCTCCATACATACCCTTCAGCTGCTCCTCCATACAATACCCTTCAGCTGCTCCTCCATACATACCCTTCAGCTGCTCCTCCATACAATACCCTTCAGCTGCTGCTCCATACCTTACCCTTTAGCTGCTGCTCCATACAATACCCTTCAGCTGCTCCTCCATACAATACCCTTCAGCTGCTCCTCCATACAATACCCTTCAGCTGCTCCTCCATACAATACCCTTCAGCTGCTCCTCCATACAATACCCTTCAGCTGCTCCTCCATACAATACCCTTCAGCTGCTCCTCCATACAATACCCTCCAGCTGCTCCTCCATACAATACCCTTCAGCTGCTGCTCCATACCTTACCCTTCAGCTGCTGCTCCATACAACACCCTTCAGCTGCTGCTCCATACAACACCCTTCAGCTGCTCCTCCATACAATACCCTTCAGCTGCTCCTCCATACAATACCCTTCAGCTGCTCCTCCATACAATACCCTTCAGCTGCTCCTCCATACAATACCCTTCAGCTGCTCCTCCATACAATACCCTTCAGCTGCTGCTCCTCCATACAATACCCTTCAGCTGCTCCTCCATACAATACCCTTCAGCTGCTCCTCCATACAATACCCTTCAGCTGCTCCTCCATACAATACCCTTCAGCTGCTCCTCCATACAATACCCTTCAGCTGCTCCTCCATACAATACCCTTCAGCTGCTCCTCCATACATACCCTTCAGCTGCTCCTCAATACAATACCCTTTAGCTGCTCCTCCATACAATACCCTTCAGCTGCTCCTCCATACAATACCCTTCAGCTGCTCCTCCATACAATACCCTTCAGCTGCTCCTCCATACAATACCCTTCAGCTGCTCCTCCATACAATACCCTTCAGCTGCTGCTCCATACAATACCCTTCAGCTGCTCCTCCATACAATACCCTTCAGCTGCTGCTCCATACAATACCCTTCAGCTGCTGCTCCATACAATACCCTTCAGCTGCTCCTCCATACAATACCCTTCAGCTGCTCCTCCATACAATACCCTTCAGCTGCTCCTCAATACAACACCCTTCAGCTGCTCCTCCATACAATACCCTTCAGCTGCTCCTCCATACAATACCCTTCAGCTGCTCCTCCATACAATACCCTTTAGCTGCTGCTCCATACAATACCCTTCAGCTGCTCCTCCATACAATACCCTTCAGCTGCTCCTCCATACAATACCCTTCAGCTGCTCCTCCATACAACACCCTTCAGCTGCTCCTCCATACAATACCCTTCAGCTGCTCCTCCATACAATACCCTTCAGCTGCTCCTCCATACAACACCCTTCAGCTGCTCCTCCATACAATACCCTTCAGCTGCTCCTCCATACAACACCCTTCAGCTGCTCCTCCATACAATACCCTTCAGCTGCTCCTCCATACATACCCTTCAGCTGCTCCTCCATACAATACCCTTCAGCTGCTCCTCCATACATACCCTTCAGCTGCTCCTCCATACAATACCCTTCAGCTGCTCCTCCATACAATACCCTTCAGCTGCTCCTCCATACAATACCCTCCAGCTGCTCCTCCATACAATACCCTTCAGCTGCTGCTCCATACAATACCCTTCAGCTGCTCCTCCATACAATACCCTTCAGCTGCTCCTCCATACAATACCCTTCAGCTGCTCCTCCATACAATACCCTCCAGCTGCTCCTCCATACAATACCCTTCAGCTGCTGCTCCATACCTTACCCTTTAGCTGCTGCTCCATACAATACCCTTCAGCTGCTCCTCCATACAATACCCTTCAGCTGCTCCTCCATACAATACCCTTCAGCTGCTCCTCCATACAATACCCTTCAGCTGCTCCTCCATACAATACCCTTCAGCTGCTGCTCCATACAATACCCTCCAGCTGCTGCTCCATACAATACCCTTCAGCTGCTCCTCCATACAATACCCTTCAGCTGCTCCTCCATACAATACCCTTCAGCTGCTCCTCCATACAATACCCTTCAGCTGCTCCTCCATACAATACCCTCCAGCTGCTCCTCCATACAACACCCTTCAGCTGCTGCTCCATACCTTACCCTTTAGCTGCTGCTCCATACAATACCCTTCAGCTGCTCCTCCATACAATACCCTTCAGCTGCTCCTCCATACAATACCCTTCAGCTGCTCCTCCATACAATACCCTTCAGCTGCTCCTCCATACAATACCCTTCAGCTGCTCCTCCATACAATACCCTTCAGCTGCTCCTCCATACAATACCCTCCAGCTGCTCCTCCATACAATACCCTTCAGCTGCTGCTCCATACCTTACCCTTCAGCTGCTGCTCCATACAACACCCTTCAGCTGCTCCTCCATACAATACCCTTCAGCTGCTCCTCCATACAATACCCTTCAGCTGCTCCTCCATACAATACCCTTCAGCTGCTCCTCCATACAATACCCTTCAGCTGCTCCTCCATACAATACCCTCCAGCTGCTGCTCCTCCATACAATACCCTTCAGCTGCTCCTCCATACAATACCCTTCAGCTGCTCCTCCATACAATACCCTTCAGCTGCTCCTCCATACAATACCCTTCAGCTGCTCCTCCATACAATACCCTTCAGCTGCTCCTCCATACAATACCCTTCAGCTGCTCCTCCATACAATACCCTTCAGCTGCTCCTCAATACAATACCCTTCAGCTGCTCCTCCATACATACCCTTCAGCTGCTCCTCAATACAATACCCTTTAGCTGCTCCTCCATACAATACCCTTCAGCTGCTCCTCCATACAATACCCTTCAGCTGCTCCTCCATACAATACACTTCAGCTGCTCCTCCATACAATACCCTTCAGCTGCTCCTCCATACAATACCCTTCAGCTGCTCCTCCATACAATACCCTTCAGCTGCTGCTCCATACAATACCCTTCAGCTGCTGCTCCATACAATACCCTTCAGCTGCTCCTCCATACAATACCCTTCAGCTGCTGCTCCATACAATACCCTTCAGCTGCTGCTCCATACAATACCCTTCAGCTGCTCCTCCATACAATACCCTTCAGCTGCTCCTCCATACAATACCCTTCAGCTGCTCCTCAATACAATACCCTTCAGCTGCACCTCCATACAATACCCTTCAGCTGCTCCTCCATACAATACCCTTCAGCTGCTCCTCCATACAATACCCTTCAGCTGCTCCTCCATACAATACCCTTCAGCTGCTCCTCAATACAATACCCTTCAGCTGCTCCTCCATACAATACCCTTCAGCTGCTCCTCCATACAATACCCTTCAGCTGCTCCTCCATACAATACCCTTCAGCTGCTCCTCCATACAATACCCTTCAGCTGCTCCTCCATACCATACCCTTCAGCTGCTCCTCCATACAATACCCTTCAGCTGCTCCTCCATACCATACCCTTCAGCTGCTCCTCCATACAATACCCTTCAGCTGCTCCTCCATACAATACCCTTCAGCTGCTCCTCCATAGACAATACCCTTCAGCTGCTCCTCCATAGACAATACCCTTCAGCTGCTCCTCCATACAATACCCTTCAGCTGCTCCTCCATACAATACCCTTCAGCTGCTCCTCCATACAATACCCTTCAGCTGCTCCTCCATACAATACCCTTCAGCTGCTCCTCCATACAATACCCTTCAGCTGCTCCTCCATACAACACCCTTCAGCTGCTCCTCCATACAACACCCTTCAGCTGCTCCTCCATACAACACCCTTCAGCTGTTCCTCCATACAACACCCTTCAGCTGCTCCTCCATACAATACCCTTCAGCTGCTCCTCCATACAATACCCTTCAGATGCTCATCCATACAACACCCTTCAGCTGCTCCTCCATACAATACCCTTCAGCTGCTCCTCCATACAACACCCTTCAGCTGCTCCTCCATACAACACCCTTCAGCTGCTCCTCCATACAATACCCTTCAGCTGCTCCTCCATACAACACCCTTCAGCTGCTCCTCCATACAATACCCTTCAGCTGCTCCTCCATACATACCCTTCAGCTGCTCCTCCATACAATACCCTTCAGCTGCTCCTCCATACATACCCTTCAGCTGCTCCTCCATACAATACCCTTCAGCTGCTCCTCCATACAACACCCTTCAGCTGCTCCTCCATACAATACCCTTCAGCTGCTCCTCCATACAATACCCTTCAGCTGCTCCTCCATACAACACCCTTCAGCTGCTCCTCCATACAATACCCTTCAGCTGCTCCTCCATACAACACCCTTCAGCTGCTCCTCCATACAATACCCTTCAGCTGCTCCTCCATACATACCCTTCAGCTGCTCCTCCATACAATACCCTTCAGCTGCTCCTCCATACATACCCTTCAGCTGCTCCTCCATACAATACCCTTCAGCTGCTCCTCCATACAATACCCTTCAGCTGCTCCTCCATACAATACCCTCCAGCTGCTCCTCCATACAATACCCTTCAGCTGCTGCTCCATACAATACCCTTCAGCTGCTCCTCCATACAATACCCTTCAGCTGCTCCTCCATACAATACCCTTCAGCTGCTCCTCCATACAATACCCTCCAGCTGCTCCTCCATACAATACCCTTCAGCTGCTGCTCCATACCTTACCCTTTAGCTGCTGCTCCATACAATACCCTTCAGCTGCTCCTCCATACAATACCCTTCAGCTGCTCCTCCATACAATACCCTTCAGCTGCTCCTCCATACAATACCCTTCAGCTGCTCCTCCATACAATACCCTTCAGCTGCTGCTCCATACAATACCCTCCAGCTGCTGCTCCATACAATACCCTTCAGCTGCTCCTCCATACAATACCCTTCAGCTGCTCCTCCATACAATACCCTTCAGCTGCTCCTCCATACAATACCCTTCAGCTGCTCCTCCATACAATACCCTCCAGCTGCTCCTCCATACAACACCCTTCAGCTGCTGCTCCATACCTTACCCTTTAGCTGCTGCTCCATACAATACCCTTCAGCTGCTCCTCCATACAATACCCTTCAGCTGCTCCTCCATACAATACCCTTCAGCTGCTCCTCCATACAATACCCTTCAGCTGCTCCTCCATACAATACCCTTCAGCTGCTCCTCCATACAATACCCTTCAGCTGCTCCTCCATACAATACCCTCCAGCTGCTCCTCCATACAATACCCTTCAGCTGCTGCTCCATACCTTACCCTTCAGCTGCTGCTCCATACAACACCCTTCAGCTGCTCCTCCATACAATACCCTTCAGCTGCTCCTCCATACAATACCCTTCAGCTGCTCCTCCATACAATACCCTTCAGCTGCTCCTCCATACAATACCCTTCAGCTGCTCCTCCATACAATACCCTCCAGCTGCTGCTCCTCCATACAATACCCTTCAGCTGCTCCTCCATACAATACCCTTCAGCTGCTCCTCCATACAATACCCTTCAGCTGCTCCTCCATACAATACCCTTCAGCTGCTCCTCCATACAATACCCTTCAGCTGCTCCTCCATACAATACCCTTCAGCTGCTCCTCCATACAATACCCTTCAGCTGCTCCTCAATACAATACCCTTCAGCTGCTCCTCCATACATACCCTTCAGCTGCTCCTCAATACAATACCCTTTAGCTGCTCCTCCATACAATACCCTTCAGCTGCTCCTCCATACAATACCCTTCAGCTGCTCCTCCATACAATACACTTCAGCTGCTCCTCCATACAATACCCTTCAGCTGCTCCTCCATACAATACCCTTCAGCTGCTCCTCCATACAATACCCTTCAGCTGCTGCTCCATACAATACCCTTCAGCTGCTGCTCCATACAATACCCTTCAGCTGCTCCTCCATACAATACCCTTCAGCTGCTGCTCCATACAATACCCTTCAGCTGCTGCTCCATACAATACCCTTCAGCTGCTCCTCCATACAATACCCTTCAGCTGCTCCTCCATACAATACCCTTCAGCTGCTCCTCAATACAATACCCTTCAGCTGCACCTCCATACAATACCCTTCAGCTGCTCCTCCATACAATACCCTTCAGCTGCTCCTCCATACAATACCCTTCAGCTGCTCCTCCATACAATACCCTTCAGCTGCTCCTCAATACAATACCCTTCAGCTGCTCCTCCATACAATACCCTTCAGCTGCTCCTCCATACAATACCCTTCAGCTGCTCCTCCATACAATACCCTTCAGCTGCTCCTCCATACCATACCCTTCAGCTGCTCCTCCATACAATACCCTTCAGCTGCTCCTCCATACCATACCCTTCAGCTGCTCCTCCATACAATACCCTTCAGCTGCTCCTCCATACAATACCCTTCAGCTGCTCCTCCATAGACAATACCCTTCAGCTGCTCCTCCATAGACAATACCCTTCAGCTGCTCCTCCATACAATACCCTTCAGCTGCTCCTCCATACAATACCCTTCAGCTGCTCCTCCATACAATACCCTTCAGCTGCTCCTCCATACAATACCCTTCAGCTGCTCCTCCATACAATACCCTTCAGCTGCTCCTCCATACAACACCCTTCAGCTGCTCCTCCATACAACACCCTTCAGCTGCTCCTCCATACAACACCCTTCAGCTGCTCCTCCATACAACACCCTTCAGCTGCTCCTCCATACAATACCCTTCAGCTGCTCCTCCATACAATACCCTTCAGATGCTCATCCATACAACACCCTTCAGCTGCTCCTCCATACAATACCCTTCAGCTGCTCCTCCATACAACACCCTTCAGCTGCTCCTCCATACAACACCCTTCAGCTGCTCCTCCATACAATACCCTTCAGCTGCTCCTCCATACAACACCCTTCAGCTGCTCCTCCATACAATACCCTTCAGCTGCTCCTCCATACATACCCTTCAGCTGCTCCTCCATACAATACCCTTCAGCTGCTCCTCCATACATACCCTTCAGCTGCTCCTCCATACAATACCCTTCAGCTGCTCCTCCATACAATACCCTTCAGCTGCTCCTCCATACAATACCCTTCAGCTGCTGCTCCATACAATACCCTTCAGCTGCTCCTCCATACAATACCCTTCAGCTGCTCCTCCATACCATACCCTTCAGCTGCTCCTCCATACAATACCCTCCAGCTGCTCCTCCATACAATACCCTTCAGCTGCTGCTCCATACCTTACCCTTTAGCTGCTGCTCCATACAATACCCTTCAGCTGCTCCTCCATACAATACCCTTCAGCTGCTCCTCCATACAATACCCTTCAGCTGCTCCTCCATACAATACCCTTCAGCTGCTCCTCCATACAATACCCTTCAGCTGCTGCTCCATACAATACCCTCCAGCTGCTGCTCCATACAATACCCTTCAGCTGCTCCTCCATACAATACCCTTCAGCTGCTCCTCCATACAATACCCTTCAGCTGCTCCTCCATACAATACCCTCCAGCTGCTCCTCCATACAACACCCTTCAGCTGCTGCTCCATACCTTACCCTTTAGCTGCTGCTCCATACAATACCCTTCAGCTGCTCCTCCATACAATACCCTTCAGCTGCTCCTCCATACAATACCCTTCAGCTGCTCCTCCATACAATACCCTTCAGCTGCTCCTCCATACAATACCCTTCAGCTGCTCCTCCATACAATACCCTCCAGCTGCTCCTCCATACAATACCCTTCAGCTGCTGCTCCATACCTTACCCTTCAGCTGCTGCTCCATACAACACCCTTCAGCTGCTCCTCCATACAATACCCTTCAGCTGCTCCTCCATACAATACCCTTCAGCTGCTCCTCCATACAATACCCTTCAGCTGCTCCTCCATACAATACCCTTCAGCTGCTCCTCCATACAATACCCTCCAGCTGCTGCTCCTCCATACAATACCCTTCAGCTGCTCCTCCATACAATACCCTTCAGCTGCTCCTCCATACAATACCCTTCAGCTGCTCCTCCATACAATACCCTTCAGCTGCTCCTCCATACAATACCCTTCAGCTGCTCCTCCATACAATACCCTTCAGCTGCTCCTCAATACAATACCCTTCAGCTGCTTCTCCATACATACCATTCAACTGCTCCTCAATACAATACCCTTTAGCTGCTCCTCCATACAATACCCTTCAGCTGCTCCTCCATACAATACCCTTCAGCTGCTCCTCCATACAATACCCTTCAGCTGCTCCTCCATACAATACCCTTCAGCTGCTCCTCCATACAATACCCTTCAGCTGCTCCTCCATACAATACCCTTCAGCTGCTGCTCCATACAATACCCTTCAGCTGCTCCTCCATACAATACCCTTCAGCTGCTGCTCCATACAATACCCTTCAGCTGCTGCTCCATACAATACCCTTCAGCTGCTCCTCCATACAATACCCTTCAGCTGCTCCTCCATACAATACCCTTCAGCTGCTCCTCAATACAATACCCTTCAGCTGCTCCTCCATACAATACCCTTCAGCTGCTCCTCCATACAATACCCTTCAGCTGCTCCTCCATACAATACCCTTCAGCTGCTCCTCCATACAATACCCTTCAGCTGCTCCTCAATACAATACCCTTCAGCTGCTCCTCCATACAATACCCTTCAGCTGCTCCTCCATACAATACCCTTCAGCTGCTCCTCCATACAATACCCTTCAGCTGCTCCTCCATACCATACCCTTCAGCTGCTCCTCCATACAATACCCTTCAGCTGCTCCTCCATACAATACCCTTCAGCTGCTCCTCCATAGACAATACCCTTCAGCTGCTCCTCCATAGACAATACCCTTCAGCTGCTCCTCCATAGACAATACCCTTCAGCTGCTCCTCCATACAATACCCTTCAGCTGCTCCTCCATACAATACCCTTCAGCTGCTCCTCCATACAATACCCTTCAGCTGCTCCTCCATACAATACCCTTCAGCTGCTCCTCCATACAATACCCTTCAGCTGCTCCTCCATAGACAATACCCTCCAGCTGCTCCTCCATACAATACCCTTCAGCTGCTCCTCCATACAATACCCTTCAGCTGCTCCTCCATACAATACCCTCCAGCTGCTCCTCCATACAATACCCTTCAGCTGCTCCTCCATACAATACCCTCCAGCTGCTGCTCCATACAATACCCTTCAGCTGCTGCTCCATACATACCCTTCAGCTGCTCCTCCATACAATACCCTTCAGCTGCTCCTCCATACATACCCTTCAGCTGCTCCTCCATACAATACCCTTCAGCTGCTCCTCCATACAATACCCTTCAGCCGCTCCCCCATAGACAATACCCTGATAATACTCTGCATCAACTAGTTTGGGTTGTTTTATTTTTATGTAAATAGGTGATTACGGTTGTTTCTAGCACTATCTACCCCCCAGACACACGTTCTGCCCCTCTACCTACCCCCCAGACACACGTTCTGCCCCTCTACCTACCCCCAGACACACGTTCTGCCCCACTATCTACCCCCCAGACACACGTTCTGCCCCTCTACCTACCTCCCCAGACACACGTTCTGCCCCACTATCTACCCCCCAGACACACGTTCTGCCCCTCTACCTACCCCCCAGACACACGTTCTACCCCTCTACCTACCCCCCAGACACACGTTCTGCCCCTCTACCTACCTCCCTCTACCTACTCCCAGGGCAGACACAGTCACGTCATCTATACTGCTACCAGACTCACCTGCAGCGATTGAGGCCAGGCGTACGTAGTCAAAGCCCCTCTCCTCTGGTTCATAGGGGTAACTCTCCACCAGGCTCAGTCCTGACAAGAGGAATTCATGTTTTCAAGAAGAATCATCCAACATGTTTAGAAATGAAAGTAAGTACACATTCATTCAAGATCTGACCGAGTAGGGTTCCCTGGTCCTATGTCTGACCCATAAACCCTGGCCCCTCCCCTGGCCCCTCCCCTGGCCCCTCCCCTGGCCCTTCCTGGCTCCAGTATATACTGAAGCAGTTCTTCTCTCTCTAACCCGCCCCATAACCATAACCCTTACCCTCACCATGTCCGAAGCACCGCCGCAACGCAAAATATTTTACCAAGCTGTGAAGCGCTGGGGAAGCTGTGAAGCGCTGGGGAAGCTGTGAAGCGCTGGGGAAGCTGTTTAAGTCACTGCATCACAGCCTGCCGTGACCGGGAGCCCCATGGGGAGGAGCACTTTTGGCCCAGCGTCGTCCAGGTTAGGGAAGGGTTTGGCTGGTTTGGGTTGCCAGGTTAGGGAAGGGTTTGGCTGGTTTGGGTTGCCAGGTTAGGGAAGGGTTTGGCTGGTTTGGGTTGCCAGCGTCGTCCAGGTTAGGGAAGGGTTTGGCTGGTTTGGGTTGCCAGGTTAGGGAAGGGTTTGGCTGGTTTGGGTTGCCAGCTGGACAGTCCGTAGGGGAGCTGCAGCGATGAGACAATCTGATTGTGTTCATGAGTCTGTTATTAAATGTGTATGTTTACTGCTTTTCATTAAATCATATTAAATCATTCAATCATGTACGGCTACAAGTATTGTATTGTTCATATGGCCTAGAGAAATTGGATCAGTTATTGCCTAATATGAATGTGTTCATATGGGCCTATATGTAGTTTATACAATATATACTCTCTCTAAGCCTATATGTAGTTTATACAATATATACTCTCTCTAAGCCTATATGTAGTTTATACAATATATACTCTCTCTAAGCCTATATGTAGTTTATACAATATATACTCTCTCTAGGCCTATATTAGGGCTAGGTGTTATATTCTCACCATGTAGGACAGACTGGTACTATATATTAGGGCTAGGTGTTATATTCTCACCATGTAGGACAGACTGGTACTATATATTAGGGCTAGGTGTTATATTCTCACCATGTAGGACAGACTGGTACTATATATTAGGGCTAGGTGTTATATTCTCACCATGTAGGACAGACTGGTACTATATATTAGGGCTAGGTGTTATATTCTCACCATGTAGGACAGACTGGTACTATATATTAGGGCTAGGTGTTATATTCTCACCATGTAGGACAGACTGGTACTATATATTAGGGCTAGGTGTTATATTCTCACCATGTAGGACAGACTGGTACTATATATTAGGGCTAGGTGTTATATTCTCACCATGTAGGACAGACTGGTACTATATATTAGGGCTAGGTGTTAGTCTCACCATGTAGGACAGACTGGTACTATATATTAGGGCTAGGTGTTAGTCTCACCATGTAGGACAGACTGGTACTATATATTAGGGCTAGGTGTTATATTCTCACCATGTAGGACAGACTGGTACTATATATTAGGGCTAGGTGTTAGTCTCACCATGTAGGACAGACTGGTACTATATATTAGGGCTAGGTGTTATATTCTCACCATGTAGGACAGACTGGTACTATATATTAGGGCTAGGTGTTAGTCTCACCATGTAGGACAGACTGGTACTATATATTAGGGCTAGGTGTTATATTCTCACCATGTAGGACAGACTGGTGCTATATATTAGGGCTAGGTGTTAGTCTCACCATGTAGGACAGACTGGTACTATATATTAGGGCTAGGTGTTATATTCTCACCATGTAGGACAGACTGGTGCTATATATTAGGGCTAGGTGTTAGTCTCACCATGTAGGACAGACTGGTACTATATATTAGGGCTAGGTGTTATATTCTCACCATGTAGGACAGACTGGTACTATATATTAGGGCTAGGTGTTATATTCTCACCATGTAGGACAGACTGGTACTATATATTAGGGCTAGGTGTTATATTCTCACCATGTAGGACAGACTGGTACAGGCTCCAATAGATACTAAGACAGTTCTTCTCTCTCTTCATGCCTCGTTTACACTGGCAGCCGCGGAGCGGGGAGGAGAGCAGGGCCGTGACTGCGTTCTCACACTGGTTCCTGGCCCCCGGGCCCAGTTTCACACTGCCGTCCCCAGCCACACACTGTCTCAGAGTCCGCAGGCGAGGGCTGCACGCATCATCACTTGAGCAGGTTTCCCCAGCCTGTAGACAGTCTCTGTCCCTCCCTGCAGACACAGAGAGGGGGAGTCCTGGGGAAGAGACAGCAGGGTTAGAGATTAGGGGTCAAGGTTAAAGGTCAGGGGTTATGGTTGGGGTGGTGTCCCCAGCCTTTAGACAGTCTCTGTCCCTCCCTGCAGACACAGAGAGGGGGAGTCCTGGGGAAGAGACAGCACTAATTATAACTGTTTCAGATGGCAGTACAGCACTAGGTGATAATACTAGTTAATACTATGGGATAATACTAGTTACTACTAGGTGATAATACTAGTTACTACTAGGTGATAATACTAGTTACTACTAGGTGATAATACTAGTTACTACTAGGGGGTAATACTAGTTACTACTAGGTGATAATACTAGTTACTACTAGGTGATAATACTAGTTACTACTAGGTGATAATACTAGTTAATACTAGGTGATAATACTAGTTAATACTAGTTAATACTAGGTGATAATACTAGTTAATACCAGGGGATAATACTAGTTACTACTAGGGGATAATACTAGTTACTACTAGGTGATAATACTAGTTACTACTAGGTGATAATACTAGTTAATACTAGGTGATAATACTAGTTAATACTAGGTGATAATACTAGTTACTACTAGGTGATAATACTAGTTAATACTAGGGGATACTACTAGTTACTACTAGGTGATAATACTAGTTAATACTAGGTGATAATACTAGTTAATACTAGGTGATAATACTAGTTACTACTAGGTGATAATACTAGTTAATACTATGGGATAATACTAGTTAATACTATGGGATAATACTAGTTAATACTATGGGATAATACTAGTTAATACTAGGTGATAATACTAGTTAATACTAGGTGATAATACTAGGTGATAATACTAGTTACTACTAGGTGATAATACTAGTTACTACTAGGTGATAATACTAGTTAATACTAGGTGATAATACTAGTTACTACTAGGTGATAATACTAGTTACTACTAGGTGATAATACTAGTTACTACTAGGTGATAATACTAGTTACTACTAGGTGATAATACTAGTTAATACTATGGGATAATACTAGTTACTACTAGGTGATAATACTAGTTACTACTAGGTGATAATACTAGTTACTACTAGGTGATAATACTAGTTACTACTAGGTGATAATACTAGGTGATAAGACTAGTTACTACTAGGTGATAATACTAGTTACTACTAGGTGATAATACTAGTTACTACTAGGTGATAATACTAGTTACTACTAGGTGATAATACTAGTTAATACTATGGGATAATACTAGTTACTACTAGGTGATAATACTAGTTACTACTAGGTGATAATACTAGTTACTACTAGGTGATAAGACTAGTTACTACTAGGGGATAATACTAGGTGATAAGACTAGTTACTACTAGGTGATAATACTAGTTACTACTAGGGGATAATACTAGGTGATAAGACTAGTTACTACTAGGTGATAATACTAGTTACTACTAGGTGATAATACTAGTTACTACTAGGTGATAAGACTAGTTACTACTAGGTGATAAGACTAGTTACTACTAGGTGATAATACTAGTTACTACTAGCGGATAATACTAGGTGATAAGACTAGTTACTACTAGGTGATAATACTAGTTACTACTAGGTGATAATACTAGTTACTACTAGGGGATAATACTAGGTGATAAGACTAGTTACTACTAGGTGATAATACTAGTTACTACTAGGGGATAATACTAGGTGATAATACTAGTTACTACTAGGTGATAATACTAGTTACTACTAGAGGATAATACTAGTTAATACGGTGTTTCCTGAAGTGTTGTTTCATGAAGTGTTATGTCATGTTTCGTGGACTATACTCAGCCTTGTCTCAGGGTAGTAAGTTGGTGGTTGTTGATATCCCTCTATTGGTGTAGGGGCTGTGCTTGGCAGAGTGGGTGAGGTTATATCCTGCCTGGTTTGGCCCTGTCCTGGGGTATTGTCTGGGTATTGTCGGAGGGGGCCACAGTGTCTCCTGACCCCCCCTGTCTCAGCCTCCAGTATCTATGCTGCAATAGTCTATGTGTCGGGGGGCTAGGGTCAGTTTGTTATATCTGGTGTTATTATCTGGTGTCTTGTGTGAATTTAAGTATGCTCCCTCTAATTCTCTCTCTCTCCCACTCTACCTCCTCTCCTGGAGGACCTGAGCCTTCCAGGAGGACCATGCTTCAGGACCACCTGCCCTGATGACTCCTAGCTGTCCACAGTCCACCTGGTTGTGCTGCTGCACCGGTTTCAACTCTTCTGCCTGCGGTTATGGAACCCTGACCTGTTCATTGGACGTGCCACCTTGTCCCAGACCTGCTGTTTTCATCTCTCTCTCTCTCTACCACACCTGCGCTCTATTGCACTGAAAAACCAAGTGACATTCACTCCTGATGTATTTACCTGTTGTAACCTCCACAACTACTTTTATTATTATTATTTGACCCTGCTGGTCATCTATGAACATTTGAACATCTTGGAGAAAGAACTGGCCTTAATGGCCATGAATTGTTATAATCTCCACCCAGGACAGCCAGAAGAGGACTGGCCACCCCTCAGAGCCTGGTTCCTCTCTAGGTTTCTTCCTAGGTTTTGCCTTTCTAGGGAGTTTTTCCTAGCCACCGTGCTTCTACATCATCTGCATTGCTTGCTGTTTGGGGTTTTAGGCTGGGTTTCTGTATAGCACTTTGTGACATCGGCTGATGTAAAAAGCGCTTCATAAAATACATTTGATTGATTTGATTGATGTTTCTGAAGTGTTATGTCATGTTTCTGAAGTGTTATGTCATGTTTCTGAAGTGCTAGTGTCATGTTTCTGAATTGTTTTGTCATGTTTCTGAAGTGTTATGTCATGTTTCTGAAATGCTAGTGTCATGTTTCTGAAGTGCTAGTGTCATGTTTCTGAAGTGTTATGTCATGTTTCTGAAGTGCAGTGTCATGTTTCTGAAGTGTAGTGTCATGTTTCTGAAGTGTTATGTCATGTTTCTGAAGTGCTAGTGTCATGTTTCTGAAGTGCTAGTGTCATGTTTCTGAAGTGCCAGTGTCATGTTTCTGAAGTGTAGTGTCATGTTTCTGAAGTGTTATGTCATGTTTCTGAAGTGCTAGTGTCATGTTTCTGAAGTGCAGTGTCATGTTTCTGAAGTGCTAGTGTCATGTTTCTGAAGTGCAGTGTCTTGTTTCTGAAGTGTTATGTCATGTTTCTGAAGTGCTAGTGTCATGTTTCTGAAGTGCAGTGTCATGTTTCTGAAGTGCAGTGTCATGTTTCTGAAGTGTAGTGTCATGTTTCTGAAGTGTTATGTCATGTTTCTGAAGTGCTAGTGTCATGTTTCTGAAGTGTAGTGTCATGTTTCTGAAGTGTTATGTCATGTTTCTGAAGTGTTATGTCATGTTTCTGAAGTGCTAGTTTCATGTTTCTGAAGTGTTATGTCATGTTTCTGAAGTGCTAGTGTCATGTTTCTGAAGTGTAGTGTCATGTTTCTGAAGTGTTATGTCATGTTTCTGAAGTGCTAGTGTCATGTTTCTGAAGTGTTATGTCATGTTTCTGAAGTGTTATGTCATGTTTCTGAAGTGTAGTGTCATGTTTCTGAAGTGTTATGTCATGTTTCTGAAGTGCAGTGTCATGTTTCTGAAGTGTAGTGTCATGTTTCTGAAGTGTTATGTCATGTTTCTGAAGTGCTAGTGTCATGTTTCTGAAGTGCTAGTGTCATGTTTCTGAAGTGTTATGTCATGTTTCTGAAGTGTAGTGTCATGTTTCTGAAGTGTTATGTCATGTTTCTGAAGTGCTAGTTTCATGTTTCTGAAGTGTTATGTCATGTTTCTGAAGTGCTAGTGTCATGTTTCTGAAGTGTAGTGTCATGTTTCTGAAGTGTTATGTCATGTTTCTGAAGTGCTAGTGTCATGTTTCTGAAGTGCTAGTGTCATGTTTCTGAAGTGTTATGTCATGTTTCTGAAGTGTAGTGTCATGTTTCTGAAGTGTTATGTCATGTTTCTGAAATGCTAGTGTCATGTTTCTGAAGTGCTAGTGTCATGTTTCTGAAGTGTTATGTCATGTTTCTGAAGTGCAGTGTCATGTTTCTGAAGTGTAGTGTCATGTTTCTGAAGTGTTATGTCATGTTTCTGAAGTGCTAGTGTCATGTTTCTGAAGTGCTAGTGTCATGTTTCTGAAGTGCCAGTGTCATGTTTCTGAAGTGTAGTGTCATGTTTCTGAAGTGTTATGTCATGTTTCTGAAGTGCTAGTGTCATGTTTCTGAAGTGCAGTGTCATGTTTCTGAAGTGCTAGTGTCATGTTTCTGAAGTGCAGTGTCTTGTTTCTGAAGTGTTATGTCATGTTTCTGAAGTGCTAGTGTCATGTTTCTGAAGTGCAGTGTCATGTTTCTGAAGTGCAGTGTCATGTTTCTGAAGTGTAGTGTCATGTTTCTGAAGTGTTATGTCATGTTTCTGAAGTGCTAGTGTCATGTTTCTGAAGTGTAGTGTCATGTTTCTGAAGTGTTATGTCATGTTTCTGAAGTGTTATGTCATGTTTCTGAAGTGCTAGTTTCATGTTTCTGAAGTGTAGTGTCATGTTTCTGAAGTGTTATGTCATGTTTCTGAAGTGCTAGTGTCATGTTTCTGAAGTGTAGTGTCATGTTTCTGAAGTGCTAGTGTCATGTTTCTGAAGTGTAGTGTCATGTTTCTGAAGTGTTATGTCATGTTTCTGAAGTGCAGTGTCATGTTTCTGAAGTGTAGTGTCATGTTTCTGAAGTGTTATGTCATGTTTCTGAAGTGCTAGTGTCATGTTTCTGAAGTGCTAGTGTCATGTTTCTGAAGTGTTATGTCATGTTTCTGAAGTGTAGTGTCATGTTTCTGAAGTGTTATGTCATGTTTCTGAAGTGCTAGTTTCATGTTTCTGAAGTGTTATGTCATGTTTCTGAAGTGCTAGTGTCATGTTTCTGAAGTGTAGTGTCATGTTTCTGAAGTGTTATGTCATGTTTCTGAAGTGCTAGTGTCATGTTTCTGAAGTGCTAGTGTCATGTTTCTGAAGTGTTATGTCATGTTTCTGAAGTGTAGTGTCATGTTTCTGAAGTGTTATGTCATGTTTCTGAAGTGCTAGTGTCATGTTTCTGAAGTGTAGTGTCATGTTTCTGAAGTGTTATGTCATGTTTCTAATGATAGTACAGAAGACATCTTGCTACCGTTGATGAACAGGAAGATTTAGAGAAATAAAGCCTCTTTCTGTTATCAGTGACTCAACAGAGACAGACTCCTAACACAATTATCATAAGTGATTTATTTGAATCCCAGGCCAACACAAACCAAAAGGTTTGTAAATGAGTAGAGAGAGAGAGAGAGAGAGAGAGAGAGAGAGAGAGAGAGAGAGAGAGAGAGAGAGAGAGAGAGAGAGAGAGAGAGAGAGAGAGAGAGGGGAACGTGGGGTGAGACAAGGGATGCAGCTTAAGCCCCAGCCTCTTTAATTTACAGTATATTGATCACTGCTCCCAAGTGGTTCAGTGGTCTAAGACACTGCATCTCAGTGCTAGAGGAGTCACTACAGACAACCTGGTTCAGTGGTCTAAGACACTGCATCTCAGTGCTAGAGGAGTCACTACAGACAACCTGGTTCAGTGGTCTAAGACACTGCATCTCAGTGTTAGAGGAGTCACTACAGACAACCTGGTTCAGTGGTCTAAGACACTGCATCTCAGTGCTAGAGGAGTCACTACAGACAACCTGGTTCAGTGGTCTAAGACTCTGTATCTCAGTGTTAGAGGAGTCACTACAGACAACCTGGTTCAGTGGTCTAAGACACTGCATCTCAGTGCTAGAGGAGTCACTACAGACAACCTGGTTCAGTGGTCTAAGACACTGCGTCTCAGTGCTAGAGGAGTCACTACAGACAACCTGGTTCAGTGGTCTAAGACACTGCGTCTCAGTACTAGAGGAGTCACTACAGACAACCTGGTTCAGTGGTCTAAGACACTGCATCTCAGTGCTAGAGGAGTCACTACAGACAACCTGGTTCAGTGGTCTAAGACTCTGTATCTCAGTGTTAGAGGAGTCACTACAGACAACCTGGTTCAGTGGTCTAAGACACTGCATCTCAGTGCTAGAGGAGTCACTACAGACAACCTGGTTCAGTGGTCTAAGACACTGTGTCTCAGTGCTAGAGGAGTCACTACAGACAACCTGGTTCAGTGGTCTAAGACACTGCGTCTCAGTACTAGAGGAGTCACTACAGACAACCTGGTTCAGTGGTCTAAGACACTGCATCTCAGTGCTAGAGGAGTCACTACAGACAACCTGGTTCAGTGGTCTAAGACACTGCGTCTCAGTGCTAGAGGAGTCACTACAGACAACCTGGTTCAGTGGTCTAAGACACTGCGTCTCAGTGCTAGAGGAGTCACTACAGACAACCTGGTTCAGTGGTCTAAGACACTGCATCTCAGTGTTAGAGGAGTCACTACAGACAACCTGGTTCAGTGGTCTAAGACACTGTATCTCAGTGTTAGAGGAGTCACTACAGACAACCTGGTTCAGTGGTCTAAGACTCTGTATCTCAGTGCTAGAGGAGTCACTACAGACAACCTGGTTCGATTCCAAACTGTATTACAACTGGCCGTGATTGGGAGTCCCAAAGGGTGGCACACAATTGGCCCAGCGTCGTCCAAGTTTGGCTGGTGTGTAAACTTTAACTAGGCAAGTCAGTTAAGAACAAATTCTTATTTACAGTGACGGCCTACCTACAGGGTCAGTCCCTGGAGCAAATTAGGGTTAAGTGTCTTGCTCAAGGACACATCGCCAGCTTTTTTCACCTTGTCGGCATGGGTATTCAAACCAGCGACCTTTCGGTTACTGGCCCAACGCTCTAACCGCTAGGCTGCCTGCCGTGCAACTAGTGTATGCCGTCATTGTAAATAAGAATTTGTTCTTAACTGGTTAAATTTAAAAAAATAAATCAATAATATATATCAACAAATTGGCAAAGGCACTAGAACAGTCTGCAGCACACGGCCTCACCCTACTAGAATCTGTAGTCAGACCCCACAGAGCCCCAGGACAGCAACACAATTAGACCCAACCAAATCATGAGGAAACAAAAAGATAATTACTTGACACATTGGAAAGAATTAACAAAAAAACAGAGCAAACTAGAATGCTATTTGTCCCTAAACAGAGAGAACACAGTGGCAGAATACCTGAACACTGTGACCGACCCAAACTTAAGGAAAGCTTTGACTATGTACAGACTCAGTGAGTATAGCCTTGCTATTGAGAAAGGCCGCTGTAGGCAGACCTGGCTCTCAGGAGAAGACAGGCTATGTGCACACTGCCCTAAAAAGGGTAGCTGAAGAGGAGAATATACAGTAAACAGAGAGGTTGAGAGGGTAGCTGAAGAGGAGAATATACAGTAAACAGAGAGGTTGAGAGGGTAGCTGATGTGGTGAATATACAGTAAACAGAGAGGTTGAGAGGGTAGCTGATGAGGAGAATATACAGTAAACAGAGAGGTTGAGAGGGTAGCTGATGAGGAGAATATACCGTAAAAAGAGAGGTTGAGAGGGTAGCTGATGAGGAGAATATACAGTAAACAGAGAGGTTGAGAGGGTAGCTGATGAGGAGAATATACAGTAAACAGAGAGGTTGAGAGGGTAGCTGATGTGGTGAATATACAGTAAACAGAGAGGTTGAGAGGGTAGCTGATGAGGAGAGTATACAGTAAACAGAGAGGTTGAGAGGGTAGCTGATGAGGAGAATATACAGTAAACAGAGAGGTTGAGAGGGTAGCTGATGTGGTGAATATACAGTAAACAGAGAGGTTGAGAGGGTAGCTGATGTGGTGAATATACAGTAAACAGAGAGGTTGAGAGGGTAGCTGATGAGGAGAATATACAGTAAACAGAGAGGTTGAGAGGGTAGCTGATGAGGAGAGTATACAGTAAACAGAGAGGTTGAGAGGGTAGCTGATGAGGAGAATATACAGTAAACAGAGAGGTTGAGAGGGTAGCTGATGTGGTGAATATACAGTAAACAGAGAGGTTGAGAGGGTAGCTGATGTGGTGAATATACAGTAAACAGAGAGGTTGAGAGGGTAGCTGATGAGGAGAGTCTACAGTAAACAGAGAGGTTGAGAGGGTAGCTGATGTGGTGAATATACAGTAAACAGAGAGGTTGAGAGGGTAGCTGATGTGGTGAATATACAGTAAACAGAGAGGTTGAGAGGGTAGCTGATGAGGAGAATATACAGTAAACAGAGAGGTTGAGAGGGTAGCTGATGAGGAGAATATACAGTAAACAGAGGTTTGCCACATCCTTCGCTCGAAGGAACCAGAAACCCCCCTAGTTGCAGCATGGCAACACACCCTGTCAACGCACCACGGCAACATGCAAATGTGATTAGTGTGGGGCTAATCAGAGATGAGTTGGATGAGTAAAGGGTCAAAGATAGAAGAGAGGAGATATGTTTGATATCAGTCTGAGACATTACGCAGTACTCTAGGTGAGGAGATAATAAGGCTGAAACAGAACACAGTTCAAACAAACAGTCTAAAGCAATTATGGCAAATCATTTGGCTTGTCAATCACAATCCTTCCATCCTGCAGGCCTCTCTCTGTTAATCTAGTACAGTTAAATAAATGCTTTGAGCTGAGCTTTCTCTCTTTCTCTCTTCCTCTCTCTCTTTCTCTCACCCTCTCTCTCTTTCTTTCTCTCGCTCTCTCTTTCTCTCACTCTCTCTCTATCTCTCAATTTCAATTTTAAGTGCTTTATTGGAATGGTAAACATATGTTAACATTGCCAAAGCAAGTGAAGTAGATAGTAACCACTTTTTACACTTTACACTCAGAAGTTCCAAAATAATAAAGACATTTCTAATGTCATATTATGTCTATATAAAGTGTTGTAACAATGTGCAAATAGTTACAGTTTTTCTCAAATGCTAAAACACAAAAGCCAATCCTCTATGTGAGGGCTTGGTTGTGGTAAGGCCTCTTACTCCCACCTAGGGGAGGAGAGAGGCACACAACCAAGCTCTCACACACTAACTAGGGAGATTATCATCCCCAATCAGAGACAGCTGTATAGCGTTGTCTCTGATTGGGGAGTGTATTTAATCCCATCACATTTCCACCTGTGTGTGGATCATTGTTCATTTGTTTGTCTGCACTGCCAGCAGCATCCAAGTAAGTCACCGTGTTTTGTTTCTGTAGTCGTGTTTTTGTTTTCACTCTCCTTTTTAATTGTAAATGCTTCGTGAGGACATCTCATTTTCAATAAAAAGGATGACACTGCACCAGCGCTCCGTATACCGTCCCATTAATACTACGCACCGTGACACTCTAAACCAAATGACCAGTTGTCTAAACACATTTACTAAATCTAGCCATCATTTTCCAATATCATAAACACATTTCACATGAAGACACAATTCACAAAACACAATCCTCCATTCTCATAAATCTTAACACATTTTTCCTTGCTAAAACACAAGTTGCAAAAGAACTCTGCTCATATTCTCAAATGAAAGCTCATGTGATGCAAAATGCTTGCCACAGTCAGCAATATTTGAACACATTGAACACACCTGGCGTCATTCATTACACACAACGACTCGAAATTGAAGACACTTGTTGCTAATGCTGTGACCACATGTATAAAAGCAAGTTCAGAGTGCACAGTTTGCTGAAGATTCCAAACAAACACAATGGATGAAGGCAGAGTCAGGGGAAGAGGAATTCGAGTCAGAGGAGGGAGAAGAGCTGGCCATGGAAGAAGAGGAGCAGGCCAACAAGGGAGAGGAGGAGGCCAACAAGGGAGAGGAGGAGGCCAACAAGGGAGAGGAGGAGGCCAACAAGGGAGAGGAGGAGCAGGCCAACAAGGGAGAGGAGGAGGCCAACAAGGGAGAGGAGGAGCAGGCCAACAAGGGAGAGGAGGAGGCCAACAAGGGAGAGGAGGAGGCCAACAAGGGAGAGGAGATGGTCCAGGAGGGAGAGGAGGAGGCCAACAAGGGAGAGGAGGAGGCCAACAAGGGAGAGGAGGAGGACAACAAGGGAGAGGAGCAGGCCAACAAGGGAGAGGAGATGGTCCAGGAGGGAGAGGAGGAGGACAACAAGGGAGAGGGGGAGGCCAACAAGGGAGAGGAGGAGGTCAACAAGGGAGAGGAGATGGTCCAGGAGGGAGAGCAAGACAACCTCGCACCATCATTACGGACGAGATGCGAGCAACAGTCATTGACCATGTCATTGTCCATGGCATGACAATGGCTGAAGCAGGACTAAGAGTCCGTCCAAACCTGAGTAGGTTCACCGTGGCCACCATTATCAGGGCATTCAGACAACACAACAGGTATTGTACTCTATTGCTTTCTTTGTCACAATACAATTTTACAAGCCTGTGAAAGTAGTCTATTGGTTTCAATAGTTGTTACTGTATTGTAAAACATGTCAATTGACAACACATGTTTCTTTCTTTAGAGTTGACAGAATGCCACATAGAGGTGGGAGGGTTGCCATATTTACAGCGGCACAAGAAACCCTCATTGTGGATATGGTTCGTGAGAACAACCTCATCAGACTCCGGGAGATCAGAGACAAAGTCATTGCCGATAATGTCAACTTTGAGAGCATTGATGATGTCAGCTTGGCCACAATAGACCGAGTTCTCCGGCGCCAAAAGATGCGGATGAAACAGGTCTATAGGGTTCCCTTTGAGCGCAACTCTGCGCGACACAAAGACCTACGTTACGAGTATGTGCAAGTAAGTATACATCCATGTTCACAGTACAGTTAGTGGACATACTGTGTTGCTCAGTGGCCTACATTACTTCTGGACAATACTGTGCTACCTGATTGACTGTTGTTCTGAACACCTGTGCACTTTCACATTTTAACAGAGGATATTACAGTTGGACGCGATGGCCAGACCTCATGAGTACCTCTTCCTGGATGAGGCTGGCTTCAACCTGCAGAAACGAAGGCAAAGAGGCCGTAACATCATTGGCCAAAGAGCCATCACTGAGGTTCCTGGCCAACGGGGGGGTAATATTACTCTTTGTGCGGCCATGGGTTTGGAGGGGCTTGTCCACCGGCGTGCTGTCCTTGGGTCTTACGACACCCAACGTCTCCTCACCTTCCTAGAGGAGCTAAAAGACATCCTCCTGGACCGCCAACAACACCATCCTGGGCCCGCACATCACATTTATGTGATCATTTGGGACAATGTAAGCTTCCACAGAACAAACCAAATCAGAGAGTAGTTCACCACCAACAGTAACCACTTTTTAAACGTCTGTCTGCCACCCTACTCCCCTTTCCTGAACCCTATAGAGGAGTTCTTCTCATCGTGGAGATGGAAGGTTTATGACAGACAACCATACACTAGAGAGAACCTCCTGAGGGCAATGGAGCTGGCCTGTGTTGACATCCCAGTGGAGGCCTTCCAAGGATGGATTCGCCATTCCAGGGCGTTTTTCCCGCGGTGCCTGGCAAGAGACAATATAGCCTGCGATGTGGATGAGGTGATGTGGCCCGATGCAGCTCAACGACATGATGCCGCACAGTGATTGTGTGGTGTGAATAAAGTAAATAAAAAAACTTCACACCCTGATCATGTTTTCAAGAGTACTGTTGTGTGCAATAGATTCTGTTTTTGCATTGAGTTGTTACAGTAGTGTACATGCAGAATTTACTATAGATTTATACTCTTCATATGAAACTCACAAATCTAAATGCCTAATCCTCTGCAGAGATCTAAGAAGATCCATTACTGCAAAGTTTCTAAAAATATGCATTGGCAGTTATGAAACAAAGAACCTTCTCACAAATTGAGCATTGTGTTTTCAATTGTTTTGCTGTAGTGTGTAATGATGTGTATAGTGTTTACATTTTTGAAAGCTTCGAGCTGCTCTTTTGGTGTGAAAGTTTGAGTTTTGAAGTGAGAAGGTGTGGTTGTGTTTATGTAGCTTTAGAAAAGGGTGTTGTGTTTAGACATTGGGGAACATGGAGGAAACGTTTGTGAAATGTGTTTTAGCATTTGAGAAAAACTGTAAAGTATAAAAAGGTCTGCCTACGGCTGCTTTTCTCAATAGCAAGGCTCTGCTCACTGAGTCTGTACATAGTCAAAGCTTTCCTTAAGTTTGGGTCAGTCACAGTGGTCAGGTATTCTGCCACTGTGTACTCTCTGTTTAGGGTCAAATAGCACTCTAGTTTGACTGTTTTTTTGTTAATTCTTTCCAATGTGTCAAGTAACTCTCTTTTTGTTTTCTCATGATTTGGTTGGGTCTAATTGTGTTGCTGTCCTGGGGCTCTGTGGGGTCTGTTTGTGTTTGTGAACAAAGCCCCAGGACCAGCTTGCTTAGGGGACTCTTCTCCAGGTTCATCTCTCTGTAGGTGATGGCTTTGTTATTGAAGGTTTGGAAATCGCTTCCTTTTTTTTTTGTAATTCACATTTTGGGGGGATTTCTTTACCCCTTTTTCGTCATTCCCAATTGGTAGTTACAGTCTTGTCCCATCGCTGCAACTTCCGTACGGACTCGGGAGAGGCGAAGGTTGTGCGTCCCCTGAAAAACAACCCCGCCAACACGCTCTGCTTCTTGACACAATGCACACTTAACCCGGAAGCCAGCCGCACCAATTTGTCGGAGGAAACACGGTACACCTGGCAACTGGGTCAGCATGCATGCACCCGGCCAGCAACAGGAGTCGCTACAGCGAGATGGGATAAGGACATCCCGGCCTGCCAAATCCTCCCCAATTGTGTGTCGCCTCATGTGTCTCCCGGTTGCGGCCGGCTGCAACACAGATGGGTCTCGAACCAGCATCTGTAGCAACGCAGCTTGCACTGTGATTCAGTGCCTTAGATCACTGTGCCACTCGCCTCTTTGCTGCGCTCTGCGACGCTACGGAAGAGGGTCTCAATGCGCTCCTGTACCATTCCGAGATCAGATAACTTTCCGTGGATCAGTGTGTTTGAGTTACGCACAGTTATTCACAAGTTTCTAGCTGGCCAAAGCCGCGCGGAGCTGGCTGCACATTTCAATGACCATGTCTGGCTCACTAAACTGACATATCTCGTGGATATTTTCTCAGAGTTTAACAAACTGAACAGTTCCATGCAGGGCCGTAATACACATGACATTCAGCTGTATGACAAGATGGAAAGCTTTCTGAAGAAAACAACGAGATGGAGAGAGCAAATCAGGGAAGGTAACTTTTCTATGCTTCCATCAGGGGAGGAGTTGGCTGATTCTGCAGTGCTTTCGCCTGATATGAAACATGTAATTATTGGACACTTGGAGGCACTCGAAAGTCAATTTGGAAAGTACTTTTCTGAGGCTGAGTCCTGGAGAAGGGACAAGATATGGATACAGTTTCCATTCAAAGACAAAGCATATGACAGCTCAAACTTGACAGCCTCTGAGGAAGATGAGCTGATAGAGCTGTCCACAGACAGCTGTCCACAGACAGCACGCACCAGAATGTGTTTGAGTCAAGGCCTCTCATTCAGTTCTGGATTTATTGCCAGAAAGACTTCTCCCAGCTCACTGCAAAGGCAATGCTGAGCCTTTTGCCTTGTGCAACAACATAACTTAGTGAAAGTGGATTTTCCTCCCTCACCTACCTGAAGAGCAAATACCGGTCCAGACTGCAGCCTGAGGATGACATGGTGCTCTGCCTGACAACCTCCATCTCCCCCAGAATAGACCAGCTGTGTGCTACTCACCAGGGCCAGTCATCTCACTAAGGTAGGCCTATGTGTCATCCATAAGATAAATAAACCCAAATGGAAACCTCATCAATAATAATAATACAAAGTTTCATCAAACATAAACATAATAATTGAGTATATAAATAGGTTAAAAAAGGGATTACAATTATTGTATTATATGTCCAATAATAAAAACCAATAATAGTTGTGTATAACTGAGTACAAAATAGGTTAAAAGAGGTGATAAATATGTTAGTTAGTTACTGTTAGTGTACGGCCAGGCTTAAAACACTACAACTTTTAATATTTTTTTATCTGGGGTCCCTGTTCTATTTATCTATCAGACAAGGGGTCCCTGTTCTATTTATCTATCAGACAAGGGGTCCCTGTTCTATTTATCTATCAGACAAGGGGTCCCTGTTCTATTTATCTATCAGACAAGGGGTCCCTGTTCTATTTATCTATCAGACAAGGGGTCCCTGGGCTGAAAAAGGTTGAAGACCCCTGCGGTGTCTAGATGGAATTTGTATTTGTGGTCCTGGCGACTGGACCTTATTTGGAACACCATTATTTTTGTCTTACTGAGATTTACTGTCAGGGCCCAGGTCTGACAGAATCTGTACAGAAGATATAGGTTCTGCTGTAGACCCTCCTTGGTTGGCGACAGAAGCACCAGATCATCAGCAAACAGTAGACATTTGACTTCAGATTCTAGTAGGGTGAGACTGGGTGCTGCAGACTGTTCTAGTGCCAATTCGTTGATATATATGTTGAAGAGGGTGGGGCTTAAGCTGCATCCCTGTCTCACCCCATGGCCCTGTGGAAAGAAATTGGTGTGTTTTCTTGCCAATTTTAACCGCACACTTGTTGTTTGTGTACATGGATTTTATTATGTATTTTTTTCCCCCAACACCACTTTCCATACATTTTAATAGCAGACCCTCATGCCAAATTGAGTCGAAAGCTTTTTTGAAATCAACAAAGCATGAGAAGACTTTGCCTTTGTTTTGGTTTGTTTGTCAATTAGGGTGTGCAGGGTGAATACGTGGTCTGTCGTACGGTAATTTTGTAAAAAGACCATTTTTGCTCAGTAAATTGTTTTCACTGAAGTCTGCTGTTAATGATAATGCAGAGGATTTTCCCAAGGTTGCTGTTGACTCATATCCCACGTAGTTATTGGGTTCAAATTTGTCTCCACTTTTGTGGATTGGGGTTATCTGGCCTTTGTTCCAAATATTGGCGCCAGCTCGGGCTCGTGCCAGAGCTGAGGACGATGTTAAAGAGTTTAAGTATAGCCAATTGGAATTGGTGGTCTGTATGTTTTATCATTTCATGTAGGACACCATCAACTCCACAGGAGGGTTTGTATTTTGTCCTGTAGTTCATTCAATGTAATTGGAGAATCCAGTGGGTTCTGGTCTTTTAATAGCTGATTCTAGATTTGTATTTTATCATGTATATGTTGTTGCTGTTTGTTCTTTATTATTGGGCCATAAAGATTGGAGAAGTGGTTTATCCATACATCTCCATTTTGGATAGATAACTCTTCATGTTGTTGTGTTTTCCAGTTTTCCCAGAAGTGGTTAGTCTATGGATTCTTCAATTACATTGAGCTGGTTTCTGATGTGCTGTTCCTTCTTTTTCTGTAGTGTATTTCTGTATTGTTTTAGTGATTCACCATAGTGAAGGTGTATTTCTGTATTGTTTTAGTGATTCACCATAGTGAAGGCGTAGACTCAGGTTTTCTGGGTCTCTATGTTTTTGGTTGGACAGGTTTCTCAATTTCTTTCTTAGGTTTCTGCATTATTCATCAAACCATTTTTCGTTGTTGTTACTTTTCTTCAGTTTTCTGTTTGAAATGTTTATATCTGATAGAGAAGCTGAGGTCAAATATACTGTTGAGGTTTTCTACTGACTAGTTCACACCTTCACTGTTACAGTGGGACGTTTTGTCCAGGAAGTTTTCTAGAAGGGATTGAGTTTGTTGTTGCCTAATAGTTTTTTGGTAGATTTCAACACTACTTTCCTTCCATCTATAGCATTTCTTAATATTATTAAGTTCCTTTGGCTTTGATGATTGTCATTATCTGTTGATATCCCTCTATTGGCTGTGCTTTGGCAGAGTGGGTGGGGTTATATCCTGCCTGGTTGGCCCTATTTATCTCCATCTCTTCATTCAAAGACTCAATCATGGACACTCTTACTGACAGTTGTGGCTGCTTTGTGTGATGTATTGTCATCTCTACCTTCTTGCCCTTTGTGCTGTTGTCTGTACCCAATAATGTACCACGCCCAAATATTTTCAGCCTCCTGAGGGGGAAGAGACGTTGTCGTGCTGTTGGTGTGTGTGGACCATGAGAATTCCATAGTGATGTGGACACAGAGGAACTTCAAGCTCTCGATCCGCTACACTACAACCCTGTCGATATGTTTGTATTTAACCTTGATTTAACTAGGCAAGTCAGTTAAGAACAAATTCTTATTTACAATGACGCCCTACCAAAAGGCAAATGACCTCCTGCGGGGACGGGGGCTGGGATTAAAAATATAAATAAATACTAATAAATAAAATATAAATATAGGACCAAACACACATCACGACAAGAGAGACAAAACAACACTACATAAAGAGAGACCTAAGACAACAACACAGCAGGGCAGCAACACATGACAACACAGCATGGTGCAACACAACATGAAAACAACATGGTAGCAACACAACATGACAACAACATGGTAGCAACACAACATGACAACAACATGGTAGCAACACAACATGACAACAACATGGTAGCAACACAACATGACAACAACATGGTAGCAACACAACATGACAACAACATGGTAGCAGCACAACATGATAACAACATGGCAGCAACATAACATGACAACAACATGGTAGCAACACAACATGACAACAACATGGTAGCAACACAACATGGTAGCAACGTAACATGGTACAAACATTATTGGGCCAGACAACAGCACAAAGGGCAAGAAGGTAGAGATGACAATACATCACACAAAGCAGCCACAACTGTCAGTAAGAGTGTCCATGATTGAGTCTTTGAATGAAGAGATGGAGATAAAACTGTCCAGTTTGAGTGTTTGTTGCAGCTCGTTCCAGTCGCTAGCTGCAGCGAACTGAAAAGACCAGCGACCCAGGGATGTGTGTGCTTTGGGGACCTTTAACAGAATGTGACTGGCAGAACGGGTGTTGTATGTGGAGGATGAGGGCTGCAGTAGATATCTCAGATAGGGGGGAGTGAAGCCTAAGAGGGTTTTATAAATAAGCATCAACCAGTGGGTCTTGTGACGGGTATACAGAGATGACCAGTTTACAGAGGAGTATAGAGTGCAGTGATGTGTCCTATAAGGAGCATTGGTGTCAAATCTGATGGCCGAATGGTAAAGAACATCTAGCCGCTCAAGAACACCCTTACCTGCCGATCTATAAATGATGTCTCCGTAATCTAGCATGGGTAGGATGGTCATCTGAATCAGGGTTAGTTTGGCAGCTGGGGTGAAAGAGGAGTGATTACGATAGAGGAAACCAAGTCTAGATTTAACTTTAGCCTACAGCTTTGATATGTGCTGAGAGAAGGACAGTGTACCGTCTAGCCATACTCCCAAGTACTTGTATGATGTGACTACCTCAAGATCTAAACCCTCAGAGGTAGTAATCACACCTGTGGGGAGAGGGGCATTCTTCTTACCAAACCACATGACCTTTGTTTTGGAGGTGTTCAGAATAAGGTTAAGGGCAGAGAAAGCTTGTTGTAGAGCGTTTAGAGAACATCCATCACTCCAGTGTTAATGCTAAATTGTAATTATTTCACCACTATGGCCTATTTATTGTCCTACCTTCCTAACCTTTACTACATTTGCACTCTGTATATAGATTTTCTATTGTGTTATTGACTGTACGTTTATTTCCCATGTGTAACTCTGTGTTGTTTCTGTCTCACTGCTTTGCTTGGTCTTGGCCAGGTCACAGTTGTAAATGAGAACTTGTTCTCAACTGACCTACCTGGTTAAATAAAGGTGAAATAAAACCTACCTGGTTAAATAAAGGTGAAATAAAACCTACCTGGTTAAATAAAGGTGAAATAAAACCTACCTGGTTAAATAAAGGTGAAATAAAACCTACCTGGTTAAATAAAGGTGAAATAAAACCTACCTGGTTAAATAAAGGTGAAATAAAACCTACCTGGTTAAATAAAGGTGAAATAAAACCTACCTGGTTAAATAAAGGTGAAATAAAACCTACCGGTTAAATAAAGGTGAAATAAAACCTACCTGGTTAAATAAAGGTGAAATAAAACCTAGCTGGTTAAATAAAGGTGAAATAAAACCTACCTGGTTAAATAAAACATTTGACACTTGAATAACTCAATCTATAGATCAATCACAGAGGATGGAATGACTGTAGATGGTCTGTGTGTGTGTGTGTGTGTGTGTGTGTGTGTGTGTGTGTGTGTGTGTGTGTGTGTGTGTGTGTGTGCCTAACTGAAATATTGTGCAGTTGTTTGGAAGAAACATCCTGGACCAGCTAGTTATCTCCCTCCCTCAGGACCAGCTAGTTATCTCCATCCATCAGGACCAGCTAGTTATCTCCCTCCCTCAGGACCAGCTAGTTATCTCCCTCCCTCAGGACCAGCTAGTTATCTCCCTCCCTCAGGACCAGCTAGTTATCTCCCTCCATCAGGACCAGCTAGTTATCTCCCTCCCTTAGGACCAGCTAGTTATGTCCCTCCCTCAGGACCAGCTAGTTATCTCCCTCCCTCAGGACCAGCTAGTTATCTCCCTCCCTCAGGACCAGCTAGTTATCTCCCTCCATCAGGACCAGCTAGTTATCTCCCTCCCTTAGGACCAGCTAGTTATCTCCCTCCCTCAGGACCAGCTAGTTATCTCCCTCCATCAGGACCAGTTAGTTATCTCCCTCCCTCAGGACCAGCTAGTTATCTCCCTCCCTCAGGACCAGCTAGTTATCTCCCTCCCTCAGGACCAGCTAGTTATCTCCCTCCCTCAGGACCAGCTAGTTATCTCCCTCCCTTAGGACCAGCTAGTTATGTCCCTCCCTCAGGACCAGCTAGTTATCTCCCTCCCTCAGGACCAGCTAGTTATCTCCCTCCCTCAGGACCAGCTAGTTATCTCCCTCCCTCAGGTAACCTACTGTGAAACTGTACCTGGCATATGGCTCCCGGCCCAGGACAGGGTGAATCGCTCCCCTGTGGCTGTCCCTTTTAGCTTTCTACCTTTCCACTTCCTCTGGCCCTGTATATGGAGGTTTACACAGGTTGCCTAATTGTGTCTTTTCCCATTAACTGGTCTGAGTATGAATGAAACATATTGGGAGGCAGATAAATGCATAATACAGCCAGCAGCTGAGATCTATAGCAACACACACGCATGCACACGCACAAGTCAAGGTTACTAAACAAGGACTAACAATGCATTCCTTCCTTCCCCTGGTCTACCCCGGCCTCCCCTACCCCGGCCTCCCCTAACCCGGACGACACTGGACCAATTGTGCGCAGCCCTATGGGACTTCCAATCACGGCCGGTTGTGATACAGCCTGGAATCGAACCAGAGTCTGTAATGACGCCTCTAGCACTGAGATGCAGTACCTTAGACCGCTGTGCCACTTGGGAGGCCAAAGAACTAAGAGAACATGTATTCAGCGGCTGGGAATTCAGACTGCATGAATATGTTTAGCATCTTTTAAAGTTGATGAAATAGAACTATTTAAGGTTTTATATGCAGAGATGATGTGGAGTGGAATAGTGATTTATTTAATGGAAATGAGTCAGCAAACTAGATTATATTATTAATATCTAAAATGGCTGTTCCATGTGGAGAATGGCAAGGTAAGTATTTCTGTTTATTGCTTTCTGTCCAAAATGTATGAGTATACTTTTTCAAGAAAAGCTTTGTTAGCAGAAAGACCAGTCAACCTATTACAATTATGATTACAAGATGATGAAATGACCATCAGCGTCCTTATAGTAACACATTAAAACCAGAAACCATCACCGTCCTTATAGTAACACATTAAAACCAGAAACCATCACCGTCCTTATAGTAACACATTAAAACCAGAAACCATCACCGTCCTTATAGTAACACATTAAAACCAGAAACCATCACCGTCCTTATTGTAACACATTAAAACCAGAAACCATCACCGTCCTTATAGTAACACATTAAAACCAGAAAGCAAAGCAGTCTCTCTAGTCTACACACTACAGTACTGACAACACACACACAAACAACATCCCACTGTATCAAAACAGCAGCAGTTGGGTTGCTTAGGATACATTAGGATCCTGCCATCTCCTGCAGCGACTAGAACTCCCTGTGGCTCCTGTGAGAGCCAGCATGGCTTTGCCTCAGTGCAGTCTGATGGACAGTGAGATGGCCCGCTGTAAGAGACTTCAGCAGAAACGTGCGTGCGTGTTGAGCAACTCCACTGTGATGTGAGAGGAGGTGAAGGCAGGGATCATAATATCACCCCCATGTTTAGAGGAACGAGGCAGGGTTCCTGACTCCTGATGTGCTGTGATTGGGTGGTTATGAGGAGTGAGGCAAGGGGATAGGCAGGGTCAGCCTGGGTCCTGCCATATTGTGATCATATTGTGATGGTTTGGCAGCCAGGGTCCTGACGTGTTGTGATGGTTTGGCAGCCAGGGTCCTGACGTGTTGTGATGGTTTGGCAGCCAGGGTCCTGACGTGTTGTGATGGTTTGGAACTGTATGTGGTGGTAATACTGCAGAAAAAGGCCAGTACAGTAGTGTAGTGTTGGAGGGAGGGAGGTATGGTGATTGATGTATATACACGGTGCCAGTACAGTAGTGTAGTGTTGGAGGGAGGGAGGTATGGTGATTGATGTGTATACACGGTGCCAGTACAGTAGTGTAGTGTTGGAGGGAGGTATGGTGATTGATGTATATACACGGTGCCAGTACAGTAGTGTAGTGTTGGAGGGAGGTATGGTGATTGATGTATATACACGGTGCCAGTACAGTAGTGTAGTGTTGGAGGGAGGTATGGTGATTGATGTATATACACGGTGCCAGTACAGTAGTGTAGTGTTGGTGATTGATGTTGGAGCTAAGAGGACTGTGGCATGGGCTACAACAATGTTGTGATCGTGTAGCAGGGGTGCCAGGGGGTTAGCAGGTCCAACTGGGTCCTGACATGTCCTGATGGTTTTGAGCTCAGGGTCAGACACACACACACACACACACATTTACACACACGCACACATGGCTATGTCGGCACATACAGAATGATCTGCAGATATAACTTAATAAGGCATGACAAAGCCTTATGAAAAAAGAACGTTCTCCTCAATAAACAGGTGATGCTCATCTAGGCTATCTATTTCTATCTGATGTGGCTCTATATTGGCCCAAGCCTTTCTATCTGATGTGGCTCTATATTGGCCCAAGCCTTTCTATCTGATGTGGCTCTATATTGGCCCAAGCCTTTCTATCTGATGTGGCTCTATATTGGCCCAAGCCTTTCTATCTGATGTGGCTCTATATTGGCCCAAGCCTTTCTATCTGATGTGGCTCTATATTGGCCCAAGCCTTTCTATCTGATGTGGCTCTATATTGGCCCAAGCCTTTCTATCTGATGTGGCTCTATATTGGCCCAAGCCTTTCTATCTGATGTGGATCTATATTTCCCCAAGCAGGTGAAACATTTAGTCTATCAAGGACAATAATATGAATTATATGAACCTACTGGATCTGTGGAGAATAACACAGATCCAGTAGAGGTTCATATAAAATCCAGCATAATATAACACAGATCCAGTAGGTTCATATAAAATCCAGCATAATATAACACAGATCCAGTAGGTTCATATAAAATCCAGCATAATATAACACAGATCCAGTAGGTTCATATAAAATCCAGCATAATATAACACAGATCCAGTAGAGGTTCATATAAAATCCAGCATAATATAACACAGATCCAGTAGGTTCATATAAAATCCAGCATAATATAACACAGATCCAGAAGAGGTTCATATAAAATCTAATGTAAGTGGGTTGACTAGTGAGTAGAGAGTGACTGTAGAGTGAGTAAGTGGATTGAGTAGAGAGTGACTGTAGAGTGAGTAAGTGGATTGAGTAGAGAGTGACTGTAGAGTGAGTAAGTGGGTTGACTAGTGAGTAGAGAGTGACTGTAGAGTGAGTAAGTGGATTGAGTAGAGAGTGACTGTAGAGTGAGTAAGTGGGTTGACTAGTGAGTAGAGTGACTGTAGAGTGAGTAAGTGGATTGAGTAGTGAGTAGAGAGTGACTGTAGAGTGAGTAAGTGGATTGAGTAGTGAGTAGAGAGTGACTGTAGAGTGAGTAAGTGGATTGAGTAGAGAGTGACTGTAGAGTGAGTAAGTGGATTGAGTAGTGAGTAGAGAGTGACTGTAGAGTGAGTAAGTGGATTGAGTAGTGAGTAGAGAGTGACTGTAGAGTGAGTAAGTGGATTGAGTAGTGTGTAGAGAGTGACTGTAGAGTGAGTAAGTGGATTGAGTAGTGTGTAGAGAGTGACTGTAGAGTGAGTAAGTGGATTGAGTAGAGAGTGACTGTAGAGTGAGTAAGTGGATTGAGTAGTGAGTAGAGAGTGACTGTAGAGTGAGTAAGTGGATTGAGTAGTGTGTAGAGAGTGACTGTAGAGTGAGTAAGTGGATTGAGTAGTGAGTAGAGAGTGACTGTAGAGTGAGTAAGTGGATTGAGTAGTGAGTAGAGAGTGACTGTAGAGTGAGTAAGTGGATTGAGTAGAGAGTGACTGTAGAGTGAGTAAGTGGATTGAGTAGTGAGTAGAGAGTGACTGTAGAGTGAGTAAGTGGATTGAGTAGTGTGTAGAGAGTGACTGTAGAGTGAGTAAGTGGATTGAGTAGTGTGTAGAGAGTGACTGTAGAGTGAGTAAGTGGATTGAGTAGAGAGTGACTGTAGAGTGAGTAAGTGGATTGAGTAGTGAGTAGAGAGTGACTGTAGAGTGAGTAAGTGGATTGAGTAGTGTGTAGAGAGTGACTGTAGAGTGAGTAAGTGGATTGAGTAGTGAGTAGAGAGTGACTGTAGAGTGTGTAAGTGGATTGAGTAGTGTGTAGAGTAATGGTCAGAAACTTTCCGGTCAATTTACGGAATTTTCCATGGGAAGTTATGCCCAGGAATTTTGGGAATTTTGCTTAAATTCATGATAAACGTTGGCTTATAACAATGAACCTTTATAGTGGGATACACATGAGGACATTCTAGCCTTCACATTACCATACATACTAACTATATAACACACAGCCTTCACATTACCATACATACTAACTATATAACACACAGCCTTCACATTACCATACATACTAACTATATAACACACAGCCTTCACATTACCATACATACCAACTATATAACACACAGCCTTCACATTACCATACATACTAACTATATAACACACAGCCTTCACATTACCATACATACTAACTATATAACACACAGCCTTCACATTACCATACATACTAACTATATAACACACAGCCTTCACATTACCATACATACTAACTATATAACACACAGCCTTCACATTACCATACATACTAACTATATAACACACAGCCTTCACATTACCATACATACTAACTATATAACACACAGCCTTCACATTACCATACATACTAACTATATAACACACAGCCTTCACATTACCATACATACTAACTATATAACACACAGCCTTCACATTACCATACATACTAACTATATAACACACAGCCTTCACATTACCATACATACTAACTATATAACACACAGCCTTCACATTACCATACATACTAACTATATAACACACAGCCTTCACATTACCATACATACTAACTATATAACACACAGCCTTCACATTACCATACATACTAACTATATAACACACAGCCTTCACATTACCATACATACTAACTATATAACACACAGCCTTCACATTACCATACATACTAACTATATAACACACAGCCTTCACATTACCATACATACTAACTATATAACACACAGCCTTCACATTACCATACATACTAACTATATAACACACAGCCTTCACATTACCATACATACTAACTATATAACACACAGCCTTCACATTACCATACATACTAACTATATAACACACAGCTTTTGGGAACATACACATATAGCACCTTACCTTGTATAAGGCGTTGTTGTAATACTCTTATGGTGCCTTATAACATTCACTATAAGATAATAATTAGCCTGCCCCAGCTGCTAAACAGCGTTTAACTTCTACAGACATGGTCGGTGAGAACAGCATGCGGCTCACAACCTCACACACATCCTATGTCTGGTAGAGAACTGAGAGCATATCCCGCGTTTATGCAGTGTTACACTATAACACACTGGAGATCTGTATGTTTGAGAAGATGGTGAGGTGAGAATATTGTTCACACACACATTGATTCAATCACCTCACTACAGCCAAATGTGCAGGACCGAAACACGTTTATTGGCTACCGCATTGAAGCCTCAAACAGAACATTAATGAGAGTCTGTGAAGTTGAATGCGACCTGACCAACAGCAAGCATGTCAATGTAATTCCAGAACCCTTGCTGCAGCCCCCTAGAACACGATGTCGGAATCTGTAGGCTACAGCCTATGCATTTACATCAGTTTGCAAGCATCCCTCAGCCACAAAAGAATAAGCGCAACACTTCACAGTCATTCCATTGAAATAGAGTCAGAACTGTACATGTCTGTTTCATCAGAAGAATATAGATGGATGAGAATATCGTTCACACACATATTGATTAAATTACCCCATCACGGCCAAATACGTCACTTTGCATCCCTCATCCACTAAATACCCTGACCAGCGCAAGGACTTTAGCCATTCCATTCAAATAGTCAGAAGTGTTATACTCACCAATATGAACCAGCTGGAGAAAGAAAAGCCAAACGAAGTGCATTCTGGATGGCGACATTAATTTTAACTGTAGGAATCCTGAGTGTTGTTTGAGTTATACTTGATGAATGCCCACTCTCGATGTTGATATTGGCACTGGAGAAGGATTTAAAAACAAATAAAACACTCCTCAGTCTTGTTCAGTAAAGATTATGTTCTTGCATAGACGCCAGATTCCAAGGCATGGTTTGAAAAAACGTGATCATGAAAAACATCCTTTGAAATAGTCAAACTTTTGACATTATACAAATATATAGGCTGCAGACAGTGCGCAAAGTCTAGAGATGTTAGCAATAGGGCCAGACTAAACGCTCTCTACACATACACTGAAATTAGCTGAATTATTCAACACTAAAATAAAATAGTCTCTTCGGTCAAACTTTGTGGCTATACGCAGCTTGGATGTTTCCACTATTTATATTTGATTCGTTAGTCCTATCTAAGGGTTGGGTTGTCTCCCCTGCCTGCTCGCTCAGTCGGTGGATCTGTCCAGTAACGCACGGAGCGACAGGTCGCGGACGGGACCAAGCCCAACTGCCGGTAGATGGCGACATTGAGTCGTTTCAATTTACCGTCCAAAGGCATTGAATGCAGCCGGCATTACACTGGGCCCATAGGACTCTGGTGCTCTATAGGGATGGATATGGGGGCATTTTGACCTGGGCCCATAGGACTCTGGTGCTCTAAGGGTTGGATAGGGGGGCGTTTTGACCTGGGCCCATAGGACTCTGGTGCTCTAAGGGTTGGATAGGGGGGCGTTTTGACCTGGGCCCATAGGACTCTGGTGCTCTAAGGGTTGGATAGGGGGGTGTTTTGACCTGGGCCCATAGGACTCTGGTGCTCTAAGGGTTGGATAGGGGGGCGTTTTGACCTGGGCCCATAGGACTCTGGTGCTCTAAGGGTTGGATAGGGGGGTGTTTTGACCTGGGCCCATAGGACTCTGGTGCTCTAAGGGTTGGATAGGGGGGCGTTTTGACCTGGGCCCATAGGGCTCTGGTGCTCTATAGGGATGGATATGGGGGCATTTTGACCTGGGCCCATAGGACTCTGGTGCTCCATAGGGATGGATATGGGGCCATAGAGTTTTTTGTATTGAAGTGGGCGGCAGGTAGCCTAGCAGTTAAAAGCATTTAGCAGACACTCTTATCCAGAGCGACTAACATGAGCAATTAGGGTTAAGTGCCTTGCTCTAGGGCACATCGACAGATTTTTCACCTAGATGGCTCTGGGATTTGAACCAGCGACCATTCAGTTACTGGCTGAACGCTCTTAACCATTAGGCTACCTGCCTGCCAAGATTCTCTTGGTCCTTCAGAGTCTGGTACAGTTACAGACAGACAGTCTATGTGAACAGACAGACCAGAGAGGTACAGTTACAGACAGACAGTCTATGTGAACAGACAGACCAGAGAGGTACAGTTACAGACAGACAGTCTATGTGAACAGACAGACCAGAGAGGTACAGTTACAGACATACAGTCTATGTGAACAGACAGACCAGAGAGTTACAGTCATGGCATCCAAACAAACATAGGGAGGATCACTGCTTCTATCTCGCTTTCCTACCAAGGTGCCTAAATTGAGGAGAAACTGAAGTAGGGAGGAGATTCAGCTCATCCAAGAATTGCTGAATCTCATCTGTAACAGATCGAGAATAGAGTCTGTGTGAACAAACAGAGGTCTAGAACAGTGGTTCTGTGTGAACAAACAGAGGTCTAGAACAGTGGTTCTGTGTGAACAGACAGAGGTCTAGAACAGTGGTTCTGTGTGAACAAACAGAGGTCTAGAACAGTGGTTCTGTGTGAACAGACAGAGGTCTAGAACAGTGGTTCTGTGTGAACAGACAGAGGTCTAGAACAGTGGTTCTGTGTGAACAGACAGAGGTCTAGAACAGTGGTTCTGTGTGAAAAGACAGAGGTCTAGAACAGTGGTTCTGTGTGAACAGACAGAGGTCTAGAACAGTGGTTCTGTGTGAACAGACAGAGGTCTAGAACAGTGGTTCTGTGTGAACAGACAGAGGTCTAGAACAGTGGTTCTGTGTGAACAAACAGAGGTATAGTCTAGAACAGTGGTTCTGTGTGAACAGACAGAGGTATAGTCTAGAACAGTGGTTCTGTGTGAACAGACAGAGGTATAGTCTAGAACAGTGGTTCTGTGTGAACAGACAGAGGTATAGTCTAGAACAGTGGTTTACTGCACCAACTGAATGTTGCTCTGCCTGGAGTACCCCTGAAGTACCCTCATGTGCATTTTACCAGTAGGACTATGGTCTCATGAATCTTCTCTAGTACTCCCTGTGCATAGGACAAGTACCCCCAGGGTCATATTACCCCTGTGGATAGGACAAGTACCCCCAGGGTCATATTACCCCTGTGGATAGGACAAGTACCCCCAGGGTCATATTACCCCTCTTAGGGAACCACTGCTCTATAAGGCGCCTAGACAACAGTCTATACAGGTGAGCAGGAGAACCTTTTGTCTGCACACACCTGGATGATTGCATCTGTATATCTTTGTCAGTGGTTTACTACAAGACAAGAGAGGAGAGGAGAGGAGAGGAGAGGAGAGGAGAGGAGAGGAGAGGAGAGGAGAGGAGAGGAGAGGAGAGGAGAGGAGAGGAGAGGAGAGGAGAGGAGAGGAGAGGAGAGAATGTGTGATAGCTGTTATGTTACTAGATGAGGCAGAGAGATGTCAGTCAAGTTAACATGTTTAGTCAGTGATACAGATCACACCAGGATCTCCTCATTTTAGTGTAGAACATTAGAGAAGATGTTAACACAATGTTTCATCATATACAGTAGTCATATATACACAGAGTATGCAACACATTCAGAACACCTTAGTATTATTGAGTTGGACACCCCCTCCCCACTTTTCCCCTCAGAACAGCCTCAGTTCATCAGGGCTTGGACTCTACAAGGTGTGGAAAGCGTTCCACAGGGATGCTGGCCCATGTTGACTCCAATGCTTCCCACAGTTGTCAAGTTGGCTGGATGTCCTTTGGGTGGTGGACAGTTCTTGATACACACGGGAAACTGTTGAGCGTGAAAAACCCAGCAGCGTTGTAGTTCATGACACCAGTACGCCTGGCACCTGCTACCATACCCCTTCAAAGGCACCTAAATCTTTTGTCTTGCCCATTCACCCTCTGAATGGCACACAAACACAATCCATGTCTGTTGTCTCAAGGCTTAAACATCCTTCTTTAACCTGTCTCCTTACCTTCATCTACACAAGTGACATCAATAAGGGATCATAGCTTACACTTTCATTTACCTGGTCAGTCTATTTTATGGAAAGAGCAGGTGTTCATAATATTTTGTACACAGTATATACAGTATATACCAATAGCCTACTTTATCATGTTATATAAAGGACTTCCATTCCCACCGGGTGGGTGCATTAGGATGAGGCTGGGAGCAGAGGAATCATTCAGGAGATAGTTTGCACTCAATAAATAATGGCACTTATTTAAATACTGCATATTGGCAGCTGTTATGTAAATAGTTGAGCCGATGTGGTTTTCATCAGTCATGAGCAGAGGGAAGCCTACGCTTTGCATTAGTTATGTGGTTGGTTAAAACACTCCTAGTTCTGAGGTTAGTTTAAACACTCCTAGTTCTGAGGTTGGTTTAAACACTCCTAGTTCTGAGGTTGGTTTAAACACTCCTAGTTCTGAGGTTGGTTTAAACACTCCCAGTTCTGAGGTTGGTTGAAATACTCCTAGTTCTGAGTTTGTTTTAAACACTCCTAGTTCTGTGGTTGGTTTAAACACTCCTAGTTCTGAGGTTGGTTTAAACACTCCTAGTTCTGAGGTTGGTTGAAATACTCCTAGTTCTGAGGTTGGTTTAAACACTCCTAGTTCTGTGGTTGGTTTAATCACTCCCAGTTCTGTGGTTGGTTTAAACACTCCTAGTTCTGTGGTTGGTTTAAACACTCCTAGTTCTGAGGTTGGTTTAAATACTCCTAGTTCTGAGGTTGGTTTAAACACTCCTAGTTCTGAGGTTGGTTTAAATACTCCTAGTTCTGAGGTTGGTTTAAACACTCCTAGTTCTGAGGTTGGTTTAAACACTCCTAGTTCTGCGGTTGGTTTAAACACTCCTAGTTCTGAGGTTGGTTTAAACACTCCTAGTTCTGAGGTTGGTTTAAATACTCCTAGTTCTGAGGTTGGTTTAAACACTCCTAGTTCTGAGGTTGGTTTAAACACTCCTAGTTCTGAGGTTGGTTTAAACACTCCTAGTTCTGAGGTTGGTTTAAACACTCCTAGTTCTGCAGTTGGTTTAAACACTCCTAGTTCTGAGGTTGGTTTAAACACTCCTAGTTCTGAGGTTGGTTTAAACACTCCTAGTTCTGAGGTTGGTTTAAACACTCCTAGTTCTGAGGTTGGTTTAAACACTCCTAGTTCTGCGGTTGGTTTAAACACTCCTAGTTCTGCGGTTGGTTTAAACACTCCTAGTTATTTTGTTGGTTTCAACACTCCTAGTTCTGTGGTTGGTTTAAACACTCCTAGTTCTGAGGTTGGTTTAAACACTCCTAATTCTGTGGTTGGTTTAAACACTCCTAGTTATTTTGTTGGTTTAAACACTCCTAGTTCTGTGGTTGGTTTAAATACTCCTAGTTCTGAGGTTGTTTAAATACTCCTAGTTTTGTGGTTGGTTTAAACACATTGTTTTGTGCTTGGTTTATAGACTCCTAGTTCTGTGGTTGGTTTAAACACGTTGTTTTGTGGTTGGTTTAAACACATTGTTTTGTGGTTGGTTTATAGACTCCTAGTTCTGTGTTTGGTTTAAACACTCCTAGTTCTGCGGTTGGTTTAAACACTCCTAGTTATTTTGTTGGTTTAAACACTCCTAGTTCTGTGGTTGGTTTAAACACTCCTAGTTCTGAGGTTGGTTTAAACACTCCTAGTTCTGTGGTTGGTTTAAACACTCCTAGTTATTTTGTTGGTTTAAACACTCCTAGTTCTGTGGTTGGTTTAAATACTCCTAGTTCTGAGGTTGTTTAAATACTCCTAGTTTTGTGGTTGGTTTAAACACATTGTTTTGTGCTTGGTTTATAGACTCCTAGTTCTGTGGTTGGTTTAAACACATTGTTTTGTGGTTGGTTTAAACACATTGTTTTGTGGTTGGTTTATAGACTCCTAGTTCTGTGTTTGGTTTAAACACTCCTAGTTCTGAGGTTGGTTTAAACACTCCTAGTTCTGTGGTTGGTTTAAACACTCCTAGTTATTTTGTTGATTTAAACACTCCTAGTTCTGTGGTTGGTTTATAGACTCCTAGTTCTGTGTTTGGTTTAAACACTCCTAGTTCTGTGGTTGGTTTAAACACTCCTAGTTATTTTGTTGATTTAAACACTCCTAGTTCTGTGGTTGGTTTATAGACTCCTAGTTCTGTGGTTGGTTTAAATACTCATAGTTCTGTGGTTGGTTTAAACACATTGTTCTGTGGTTGGTTTATAGACTCCTAGTTCTGTGGTTGGTTTAAACACATTGTTCTGTGGTTGGTTTATAGACTCCTAGTTCTGTGGTTGGTTTAAACACATTGTTCTGTGGTTTGTTTATAGACTCCTAGTTCTGTGGTTGGTTTAAACACATTGTTTTGTGGTGGGTTTATAGACTCCTAGTTCTGTGGTTGGTTTAAACACATTGTTTTGTGGTTGGTTTATAGACTCCTAGTTCTGTGGTTGGTTTAAACACATTGTTTTGTGGTTGGTTTATAGACTCCTAGTTCTGTGGTTGGTTTAAACACATCATTATGTGGTTTATTTAAACCTAGTAGCCTGTACTGAATGCATTTTACTGCATGCCATGGATATATTTTCTCTACTTTTCTAATAGTTAATTTACTTTAGAAGTTTTTGTGGTTCACTGTTGCATGGTAGGCTACCAGCAGTCTGTAGAAGAAGGTTTCAACAGGATAACTGTCTCAGTAATAGGTTCTGTATGTGGAGGAGTAACCTAGTAACCTGTACTGAATGCATTTAATAAGGGGAAGACAAGGCTACAGCAGCAGTCATGTAACAGCATGCTGTCATTCTGCCAGAAACAGTCACTACATCCTTTCCTTCTGTATGTCTATTATATATTCCTTTTTATAAACTGGGTGGTTCCAGCCCTGAATGCTGATTGGCTGACAGCCGTGGTATATGAGACCGTATACCATGGGTATGACAAAACATTCGTTTTTACTGCTCTAATTACTTTAGTAACCAGTTTATAATAACAATAAGGCACCTCAGGGGTTTGTGGTATATATCGTGCCTAATAACAGCCATAATATATTGGCCATATACCACACCCTTATTGCTTAAGTATATTATATTGTATATCTATTGCATATTATAGTGTATATTCTATTGTATATCTATTGCATATTATAGTGTATATTCTATTGTATATCTATTGCATATTATAGTGTATATTCTATAGTATATCTATTGCATATTATAGTGTATATTCTATTGTATATCTATTGCATATTATAGTGTATATTCTATAGTATATCTATTGCATATTATAGTGTATATGCTATAGTATATCTATTGCATATTATAGTGTATATTCTATAGTATATCTATTGTATATTATAGTGTATATTCTATAGTATATCTATTGTATATTATAGTGTATATTCTATTGTAAATCTATTGCATATTATAGTGTATATTCTATTGTAAATCTATTGCATATTATAGTGTATATTCTATTGTAAATCTATTGCATATTATAGTGTATATTCTATTGTAAATCTATTGCATATTATAGTGTATATTCTATTGTAAATCTATTGCATATTATAGTGTATATTCTATTGTAAATCTATTGCATATTATAGTGTATATTCTATTGTTTATCTATTGCATATTATAGTGTATATTCTATAGTATATCTATTGCATATTATAGTGTATATTCTATTGTTTATCTATTGTATATCTATTGCATATTATAGTGTATATTCTATTGTAAATCTATTGCATATTATAGTGTATATTCTATTGTAAATCTATTGCATATTATAGTGTATATTCTATTGTAAATCTATTGCATATTATAGTGTATATTCTATAGTATATCTATTGCATATTATAGTGTATATTCTATTGTTTATCTATTGTATATCTATTGCATATTATAGTGTATATTCTATAGTATATCTATTGCATATTATAGTGTATATTCTATTGTATATCTATTGTAAATATATTGCATATTGTTGTTCTTGATATCAACCTTGAAGAAAAGGAAGACCTGAACGCTGCTCGCCTCTTGTCAGTATCACTTAGCTTTATTGAAGAAAAGGAAGACCTGAACGCTGCTCGCCTCTTGTCAGTATCACTTAGCTTTATTGAAGAAAAGGAAGACCTGAACGCTGCTCGCCTCTTGTCAGTATCACTTAGCTTTATTGAGCTGTTTTTGATGTAAGGCATTCATTCAGTCCTTATAACATAATAATAATTCATTTGATAATATAATTATAATACTTTTATAATATAATATTTTAAAGCAACTGCCCAGTGTTTCCAGATTTCTATGAAATATGACCTATATTTACTTACATTAGTTTTCTGTGTTTGAATGGTGTGGGCATACCCCAAGAACAAAATAGTGTGGGCGTATACCAGTCATTCAAAATAATAACATTAGACCACTGATTGGTCAGTTTATCCTCCTCTAGACCACTGATTGGTCAGTTTATCCTCCTCTAGACTGCTGATTGGTCAGTTTATCCTCCTCTAGACCACTGATTGGTCAGTTTATCCTCCTCTAGACTGCTGATTGGTCAGTGTATCCTCCTCTAGACCACTGATTGGTCAGTTTATCCTCCTCTAGACTGCTGATTGGTCAGTTTATCCTCCTCTAGACCACTGATTGGTCAGTTTATCCTCCTCTAGACTGCTGATTGGTCAGTTTATCCTCCTCTAGACTGCTGATTGGTCAGTTTATCCTCCTCTAGACCACTGATTGGTCAGTTTATCCTCCTCTAGACTGCTGATTGGTCAGTTTATCCTCCTCTAGACTGCTGATTGGTCAGTTTATCCTCCTCTAGACCACTGATTGGTCAGTTTATCCTCCTCTAGACTGCTGATTGGTCAGTTTATCCTCCTCTAGACCACTGATTGGTCAGTTTATCCTCCTCTAGACCACTGATTGGTCAGTTTATCCTCCTCTAGACCACTGATTGGTCAGTTTATCCTCCTCTAGACCACTGATTGGTCAGTTTATCCTCCTCTAGACCACTGATTGGTCAGTTTATCCTCCTCTAGACTGCTGATTGGTCAGTTTATCCTCCTCTAGACCACTGATTGGTCAGTTTATCCTCCTCTAGACCACTGATTGGTCAGTTTATCCTCCTCTAGACCACTGATTGGTCAGTTTATCCTCCTCTAGACTGCTGATTGGTCAGTTTATCCTCCTCTAGACCACTGATTGGTCAGTTTATCCTCCTCTAGACCACTGATTGGTCAGTTTATCCTCCTCTAGACCGCTGATTGGTCAGTTTATCCTCCTCTAGACCACTGATTGGTCAGTTTATCCTCCTAGCAAGCATTTTTAAAACATCTGTTTGAAATACACGTTTGGGATTTTTGAAGTCTTTTTTCTCCAATTCATGCTTTGACCACAAATACGAGTAAGGACATTATTTGGATATGAGTTAACAGAATATGAACTTTTAAAAGTAAGATTTTCACTGTGCAGTTACTTTAATAATGTAATACTTGTATAATAATTGATTCATTATAAAAAGGTTATAATGATCACTTGAATACGGCCCCTTTGGCACTCCTCCTTACTTGTTGGATGGATGTCAAAACACAGAGACCAAGACAAACTAGTGTTTCATGTTAGTGTCCACGTCCCAAATGGTTGGATGGGGAGCGTCACTGCACAGCTATTTTCAGGTCTCTCCAAAGATGTTTGATCGGGTCAAGTCCAGGCTCTGGCTGAGACACTCAAGGACATTTACAGACTTGTCCTGAAGCCACTCCTGCATTGTCTTGGCTGTGTGGTTAGGTCTGAGGTCCTGAGTCTCCACCATGCTTCACTGTAGGTATTGTGCCAGGTTTCCTCCAGATGTGACGCTTGGCATTCAGGCCAAAGAGTTCAATCTTGGTTTCATCAGACCAGAGAATCTGGTTTCTCATGGTCTGAGAGTCTTTAGGTGCCTTTTGGCAAACTCCAAGTGGGTTGTCATGTGCCTTTTACTGAGGAGTGGCTTCTGTCTGGCCAGTCTACCATAAAGGCCTGATTGGTGGAGTGCTGCAGAGATGGTTGTCCTTCTGGAAGGTTCTCCCATCTCCACAGAGGAACTCTGGAGTTATTGTAATTTCTGTGTAACTTTGGAGTTATTTATTACTCATGGACAGCACTTTGGTCCATTTTAATGGTTTTGAAAGTGCTTTATAAATAAAGTTGACTTGACTTGACTTGACAAAACATAATAGATCTAGGATACTAGATCTGTCAGGCTCTGACCCATGGCTAAATAGAGGAGCCAAAGGCCTCCCTATGGCCAGAGCCTGACAGATAACCCCCCCCCCCAAAGGCGCGGACTCCCGACCGTGAGACATAAACACAAAAAAAACAACAGAAAATAAATAAATAACAACAGAAAATAAATAACATGGGGGGAGGGAGCTGGTCTGACCGCCGGTCCTGGAATGGGCACCGGTGTGGCGAACGGCTCCGACCATGGAGCGGAGCAGACGACTGGTCCTGGAATGGGCACCGGTGTGGCTCCGGCCCTGGAGCTGGTCTGACCGCCGGTCCTGGAATGGGCACCGGTGTGGCTCCGGCCCTGGAGCTGGTCTGACCGCCGGTCCTGGAATGGGCACCGGTGTGGCTCCGGCCCTGGAGCTGGTCTGACCGCCGGTCCTGGAATGGGCACCGGTGTGGCGAACGGCCCTGGAGCGGAGCAGACGACTGGTCCTGGAATGGGCACCGGTGTGGCGAACGGCTCCGACCATGGAGCGGAGCAGACGACTGGTCCCGGACTGGGCACCGGTGGAGCAGACCGCACCAGCACTGGATCGGGGCTGGACGGCAGGTCCTGTTGATCCCCCGGTCCAGTGGACAGCCCCAACCTCAGAACAGGGCTGCACGCCGTGCCCAGCCTGGGCACCAGCGCAGAGAAGCTCTCCAGCCACGTAGCTGGGCTGGCTACCGGCCCTGGACTGGGCACTGGAGGAGTGGACTGCTCTGGGCTGCGGACCCTCACGGGGGACTCCAGGATCTGGACCGTCATGGAAGGCTCCGGGCTCTGGACCGTCACGGAAGGCTCCGGGCTCTGGACCGTCACAAGAGGGTGGAGGCGCACCGGTGGTCTGGTGCGTGGAGCCGTCACTGGCCTTACCGGACTGGGAACCGGTGCAGTCGGGTTGGTGAGTGGAACCGGCATTGGAGCTTGGGATGGCGCATCCTTCACAGGCTCAGAAGCCCTCTCCCTCTCTCGTTCCTGAAAAAGAGGAGACAGCCTTTACGAGCACCAATCTGCGATCGAAGTCCTCTTCCTCCTCTCCACCACCCTCCAGTGGCCGATCGAAAAATCCCCTCAGGGGTCTCTCTATTATCGACCGTTGGAGGACGAAGTGGGGGTCTCTCTTCCTCCCGATACCGACGCGGCTCATTACTTCCTCCATCAGATGGAGGATACAGGGGTTCTTCGACTCCTCCCCAGTGCTGGCCATCCAGGAACTCATTCTCTCCTTCGAACCCCCACGATGAGAGAGGCAGGGGTTCTTCCTCCAGCCTTCCTGACCAACCCCATAACCCCTCCCCTACCAGGTACTGGGGTTGAATCGGGGCTGTTTGATGGCCTTGCCTCTTTGATCGCCGCCTTTTCGCTTTTCGGCAGTGATGCTGCCTGGACTCCTCTTCGGGAAGTGAGACGATGGATTGGAGGTGCTCCTCGTCGAAATCCCACCTCCCTTGAAGGCAGCCTTGTTCCTCTCTCCGATCCGGCTCTCCAGTAGAGCGCTGCTTGTTCTTGGTATGTTGGAGGTTCATTCTGTCACAATTTGGGGTGTAGGCAGACCAAGACTCTACTCAGCAAATTGGATGTAGTCTATCACAGTGCCATCTGTTTTGTTACCAAAGCCCCATACACTACCCACCACTGCGACTGTACTCTCTCGTTGGCTGGCCCTCATTATATATTCGTCGCCAAACCCACTGGCTTCAGGTCATCTATAAGTCTTTTCTAGGTAAATCCCTGCCTTATCTCAGCTCACTGGTCACCATAGCAACACCCATCCGTAGCAGGCACTCCAGCAGGTATATTTTCACTGGGGCGGCAGGTAGCCTAGTGGTTAGTGTTGGGCCCGTAACTGAAAGGTTGCTGGATCGAATCCCCGAGCTGACAAGGTAAAAATCTGTCATTCTGCCCCTGAACAAGGCAGTTAACCCACTGTTCCCCGGTAGGCCGTCATTGTAAATAAGAATGTGTTAAAGGTTAAATAAAATAAAAAAAATAAAACTGGTCATCCCCAAAGCCAACACCTCCTTTGGCCGTCATTCCTTCCAGTTCTCTGCTCCCAATGACTGGAACGAATTGCAAAAATCCTTGAAGCTAGAGGTTCCTATCTCCCTCACTAACTTTAAGCATCAGCTGTCAGAGCAGCTTATCGATCACTGCACCTGTATACAGCCCTTCTGTAAATAGCCCATCCTACTACCTCATCCCCATATTTATTATTTTAGCTCATTTGCACTCCAGTATCTCTATATGCACATCATCATCTGCACATCCATCATTCCAGTGTTAATGCTAAATTGTAATTATTTCGCCACTATGGCCTATTTATTGCCTTACCTTCCTAATCTTACTACATTTACACACACTGTATATAGATTTTCTATTGTGATATTGACTGTACGGTTGTTTATCCCATATGTAACTCTGTGTTGTTTCTGTCTCACTGTTTGTTTACTGTGTAACTCTGTGTTGTTGTTTTTTGTTGCACTGCTTTGCTTTGTCTTGGTCAGGTCACAGTTGTAAATGAGAACTTGTTCTCAACTGACCTACCTGGTTAAATAAAGGTAAAATAAAATATTGGCATAATTGGAACCTGGTAGTAAAAAAAAACAAAAAACATGATTTTCCAGAAAAATCCCAGATGTCAGAAACACAAATATAAATTCACCCTGAACAACACCATAATTTAACACAGTAAAAATGACTCATACCTTGGCCTGACCATATCTGACCATATCTGCATCAGGAAACTTTAATATGGCAGTGAACTTACCATATCTGCATTGGGAAACTTCTTGCTCTCTGTCTCTGTCTCTCTCTCTCCCTCTTCTCTCTTCTCTCTCTCTCTCTCTATTCTCTCTCCTCTCTCCTCTCTACCTCTCTCTCACCATCTTTCTGTCTCTCTCTTCTCTCTCTCTACCTCTCTCTCTCGCTCTACTCTCTCTCTCCTCTCCCTCTTCTCTCTCTCTACCTCTCTCTCTCTTCTCTCTTCTCTCTCCTCTCTCTCCTCTCTCTCTCTCTCTCTCTCTCTCTCTACCTCTCTCTCACCATCTTTCTGTCTCTCTCTTCTCTCTCTCTACCTCTCTCTCTACTCTCTCTCTCTCCTCTCCCTCTTCTCTCTACCTCTCTCTCTCCATCTTTCTGTCTCTCTCTTCTCTCACTCCTCCAGTGTCTCTGTAGTTTAACCACCTGTAGCCCATCACATCCCACTCATACAGTACACTAGTAAAGCTCTGACCAGTTTTCATTAAACCATAATCAACCTTGTTCACGTCTGCTAACAGCGTTTTGATTTGATTACTGTCAAACATTAATATTGTGTCTGTCTGTCTCTGTCTGTCTGTCTGTCTGTCTGTCTGTCTGTCTGTCTGTCTGTCTGTCTGTCTGTCTGTCTGTCTGTCTGTCTGTCTGTCTGTCTGTCTGTCTGTCTGTCTGTCTGTCTGTCTGTCTGTCTGTCACACACACAACGCACGCACACACACAGACAGGTATCCTGTAGATAATTGTTGCAGTGAACCAGGAAGAACCACTCATGTGTGTGTTCATGTGTGTTCATGTGTGTTCATGCGTGTTCATGTCTGTGTTCATGTGTGTGTTCATGTGTGTGTTCATGTGTGTGTTCATGTGTGTGACTGTGTGTTCATGTGTGTGTTCATGTGTGTTCATGTGTGTGACTGTGTGTGTGTTCATGTGTGTTCATGTGTGTGACTGTGTGTTCATGTGTGTTCATGTGTGTGTTCATGTGTGTTCATGTGTGTGTTCATGTGTGTGACTGTGTGTTCATGTGTGTTCATGTGTGTGACTCTGTGTTCATGTGTGTTCATGTGTGTTCATGTGTGTGACTGTGTGTTCATGTGTGTTCATGTGTGTGTTCATGTGTGTGACTGTGTGTTCATGTGTGTGTTCATGTGTGCGACTGTGTGTTCATGTCTGTGTTCATGTGTGTTCTCATGTGTGTGTTCATGTGTGTTCTCATGTGTGTGTTCATGTGTGTTCATGTGTGTGACTGTGTGTGTGTTCATGTGTGTGACTGTGTGTTCATGTGTGTTCATGTGTGTGTTCATGTGTGTTCATGTGTGTGTTCATGTGTGTTCATGTGTGTGTTCATGTGTGTTCATGTGTGTGTTCATGTGTGTGTTCATGTGTGTGTTCATGTGTGTTCATGTGTGTGACTGTGTGTGTGTTCATGTGTGTTCATGTGTGTGTTCATGTGTGTGACTGTGTGTTCATGTGTGTGTTCATGTGTGTTCATGTGTGTTCATGTGTGTGACTGTGTGTGACTGTGTGTTCATGTGTGTGTTCATGTGTGTGACTGTGTGTTCATGTGTGTGTTCATGTGTGTGACTGTGTGTTCATGTGTGTGTTCATGTGTGTGACTGTGTAACAAATAGAAACAGCTAACCCTTGATGTTGCTACACAGGTTCTCTCTATTTAAAGGAGCAATCTGCAACAACAAAGTGTTTAAACTATAAAATAAGCTTATATTTTGGGTTCTGAGCTAAACTCATGAATCATTTATAAGTTATGTTCTTCAACAATTAATGGGTATATATCATTAATTTAAAAGTCCAAAGATGGATGCACCAATAGCAGATTGCCCCTTTAAAGCTGCTCTCTCTCTCTCCTCTTTCTCTCCTTCAACACTAGACTCCATACTGACTGTCATTTCATTACCATATGCCACATGAATATTCCCTGTGTTTCAATACAGAGAGTATAGCTGTATGGTAACACACAGAAGAGCCTGTTGCCATGTGGAGGTGAAGCAAGGCATGTTTTGGGGTGGATATAGTATTTATTAGACGGCTAGATCAGCTTTAGTATTGCCAATAGATTGTGGCTTCCATAAATGTAATTGTCTGCATCATTTCCAATCCCGCTAATATATTTTTTATATATATTTTATATAGAAAAACAAATATTAGCGGGATTGGAAATGATGCAGACAATTACATTATGGTGCAGCTTACATATTTATATATATACAGTGGGGAGAACAAGTATTTGATACACTGCCGATTTTGCAGGTTTTCCTACTTACAAAGCATGTAGAGGTCTGTAATTTTTATCATAGGTACACTTCAACTGTGAGAGACGGAATCTAAAACAGAAATCCAGAAAATCACATTGTATAATTTTTAAATAATTAATGGTAGCTTTAATTTACAGACAAGGTCCCTACTTTAATTCAGGACCGACAGACAAGGTCCCTACTTTAATTCAGGACCGACAGACAAGGTCCCTACTTTAATTCAGGACCGACAGACAAGGTCCCTACTTTAATTCAGGACCGAGAGACAAGGTCCCTACTTTAATTCAGGACCGACAGACAAGGTCCCTACTTTAATTCAGGGCCGACAGACAAGGTCCCTACTTTAATTCAGGACCGACAGACAAGGTCCCTACTTTAATTCAGGACCGACAGACAAGGTCCCTACTTTAATTCAGGACCGACAGACAAGGTCCCTACTTTAATTCAGGACCGACAGACAAGGTCCCTACTTTAATTCAGGGCCGACAGACAAGGTCCCTACTTTAATTCAGGGCCGACAGACAAGGTCCCTACTTTAATTCAGGGCCGACAGACAAGGTCCCTACTTTAATTCAGGGCCGACATGGAGACCGCATTCACGGCAATCGTCAATATGCATATGTCGGCTCAATTGGAAATGACCTTTAAAAGGCACATCATCAACGAAGGGCGATCAGATTGATTGCTATTGTTGTCACCATTAAACCTCTAGTAATGACAGGTTAGAAAGCCTGTGTTTAGTTGAAAGGACCTCATTAAATAACAGGCTGGTGATCATTGAGATTCCTCATTGAAGTCTTCACTAACTACTAAACCAAACATTTAGGTTTGGCTGAACTTCAGCATCTATTGTGATCTAGGATAGGATACAGAATTAGAAGATTTGGGTTTGGGTCATTTTAGCATTCATTTAAATTAAGCTGAGCTTTCTCATTTAAATTAAGCTTGAGAGGTTTCTCATTTAAATTAAGCTGAGGTTTCTCATTTAAATTAAGCTGAGGTTTCTCATTTAAATTAAACTCAGAGGTTTCTCATTTAAATTAAGCTGAGGTTTCTCATTTAAATTAAGCTTGAGAGGTTTCTCATTTAAAGGAGGCCATGTTAATACTTCCCCCTTCTGTACAGACTGACAGGATGACAGTTGGCAGGAGGCCATGTTAATACTTCCCCCTTCTGTAATCTAACTAAATGAAGACACAGCTTACTTTTCTGCTAATTAAAGTTGGGATAATCATACCTGGAGGCTGGGCTGACTTTTAAAATATGATTATCTGCTCAGTTATTTTAATAGTGCAGTTGTCAGTGTTCATAATGTTATTTAGCCAGAACAGACCCGTTTCCGAGCAGCTGAAGTGGAGAGTCAGTCAGAGAGCATACTGTCTGCCTGATTGACTGAGCTCCCCCTCCCTCCGTCTCTCCCCTCCTCTCCCTATCTCTTCTCCCTCTCTCTCTCTCCGCATCCCCTCCCCTCCTGTCCTGTCTGTACTCTCCTCTCTCCTCTTCCCTCCCATCCTGTCTGTCTCCCTCCCCCAGGGCGGTAGCCATCATGACCATCACCAGTCACACACACACAGACCAGTAAACATGTTCCATTAGAGCAATGCCCTTCATGACTGAACACACTGGGGCACTCAGCCAGAACCCTAATCCCATATAGTGCACTATAAAGGGAATAGAGTGGCATTTGGGACACAGGACGACATGGTCTTCTTCTTAGTACCTCCAAGACACAACGGATGCATCACAAATGGCATCCTGTTCCCTACATAGGGAACTACTGTTAACTAGAGCTCTTCGGTCCATGGTCAGAAGTTGTGCACTGGAACAGCAGTGAACTCTGGAGGGGACCTGCAGGAGGTTGCAGAGCAGCAGTGAACTCTGGAGGGAGACTGCAGGAGGTTGCAGAGCAGCAGTGAACTCTGGAGGGAGACTGCAGGAGGTTGCAGAGCAGCAGTGAACTCTGGAGGGAGACTGCAGGAGGTTGCAGAGCAGCAGTGAACGCTGGAGGGAGCCTGCAGGAGGGAGACTGCAGGAGGTTGCAGAGCAGCAGTGAACTCTGGAGGGAGACTGCAGGAGGTTGCAGAGCAGCAGTGAACGCTGGAGGGAGACTGCAGGAGGGAGACTGCAGGAGGTTGCAGAGCAGCAGTGAACTCTGGAGGGAGACTGCAGGAGGTTGCAGAGCAGCAGTGAACTCTGGAGGGAGACTGCAGGAGGCTGCAGAGCAGCAGTGAACTCTGGAGGGAGACTGCAGGAGGCTGCAGAGCAGCAGTGGTGGTTGGAATTGGAGGAAGGGCTCATAGTAATCAATGGAATAGTATTGATACCATTCCATTCACCAGCCTGCTTTGGAAAGCAGTGTACAGGTTTCATGTCATTTAAAAAAAATGTCTGGATACCTTGATGATGAGACGGCTTTGTGTTGCACTACTCTTGGTGATAGGGACTCTGGGTAGGTTACATTACAGTTACAGATTGGTCAGTAATACTGCCTGGGATCATGATTTGAAATGGTTGAACAGATCATGCTGCATTTTAAACATAGCTGTGGTGGGTTGGCTAGACTCAGTACCAGTTATTGTACTAACCTGTATCTCTGCACATTGACTCAGTACCAGTTATTGTACTAACCTGTATCTCTGCACATTGACTCAGTACCAGTTATTGTTATTGTACTAACCTGTATCTCTGCACATTGACTCAGTACCAGTTATTGTACTAACCTGTATCTCTGCACATTGACTCAGTACCAGTTATTGTTATTGTACTAACCTGTATCTCTGCACATTGACTCAGTACCAGTTATTGTACTAACCTGTATCTCTGCACATTGACTCAGTACCAGTTATTGTTATTGTACTAACCTGTATCTCTGCACATTGACTCAGTACCAGTTATTGTACTAACCTGTACCCCTGCACATTGACTCAGTACCAGTTATTGTACTAACCTGTATCTCTGCACATTGACTCAGTACCAGTTATTGTTATTGTACTAACCTGTATCTCTGCACATTGACTCAGTACCAGTTATTGTACTAACCTGTACTGAGATGGTGTCTTAGACCACTGAACCAGGTTGTCTGTAGTGACTCCTCTAGCACTGAGATACAGTGTCTTAGACCACTGAACCCGATAGAGGAGTCACTACAGACAAACACTGAGATGCAGTGTCTTAGACCACTGAACCACTTGTTAGTAAGCATTTCACTGTAAGGTCTACACCTGTTGTATTGTTGGTTAAGGGCTTGTTAGTAAGCATTTCACTGTAAGGTCTACACCTGTTGCATTGTTGGTTAAGGGCTTGTTAGTAAGCATTTCACTGTAAGGTCTACACCTGTTGTATTGTTGGTTAAGGGCTTGTTAGTAAGCATTTCACTGTAAGGTCTACACATGTTGTATTGTTGGTTAAGGACTTGTTAGTAAGCATTTCACTGTAAGGTCTACACCTGTTGTATTGTTGGTTAAGGGCTTGTTAGTAAGCATTTCACTGTAAGGTCTACACCTGTTGTATTGTTGGTTAAGGGCTTGTTAGTAAGCATTTCACTGTAAGGTCTAAACCTGTTGTATTGTTGGTTAAGGGCTTGTTAGTAACCATTTCACTGTAAGGTCTACACCTGTTGTATTGTTGGTTAAGGGCTTGTTAGTAAGCATTTCACTGTAAGGTCTACACCTGTTGTATTGTTGGTTAAGGGCTTGTTAGTAAGCATTTCACTGTAAGGTCTACACCTGTTGTATTGTTGGTTAAGGGCTTGTTAGTAAGCATTTCACTGTAAGGTCTACACCTGTCGTATTGTTGGTTAAGGGCTTGTTAGTAAGCATTTCACTGTAAGGTCTACACCTGTTGTATTGTTGGTTAAGGGCTTGTTAGTAAGCATTTCACTGTAAGGTCTACACCTGTTGCATTGTTGGTTAAGGGCTTGTTAGTAAGCATTTCACTGTAAGGTCTACACCTGTTGTATTGTTGGTTAAGGGCTTGTTAGTAAGCATTTCACTGTAAGGTCTACACATGTTGTATTGTTGGTTAAGGACTTGTTAGTAAGCATTTCACTGTAAGGTCTACACCTGTTGTATTGTTGGTTAAGGGCTTGTTAGTAAGCATTTCACTGTAAGGTCTACACCTGTTGTATTGTTGGTTAAGGGCTTGTTAGTAAGCATTTCACTGTAAGGTCTAAACCTGTTGTATTGTTGGTTAAGGAATTGTTAGTAAGCATTTCACTGTAAGGTCTACACCTGTTGTATTGTTGGTTAAGGGCTTGTTAGTAAGCATTTCACTGTAAGGTCTACACCTGTTGTATTGTTGGTTAAGGGCTTGTTAGTCAGCATTTCACTGTAAGGTCTACACCTGCTGTATTCCGCGCATACATGTTATTTTATTTGATCTCTGCCACAAAGATTAATTTCCACAGTCAACACTCCATTGTTCATTGAGACAGAAACACTCTTCAGGACATTATTGAATGCAGCACTGTGACAATAACAGTCTTTGTGTAGTATATTTGGAGAGTTGTGTCTTCCTGTTCTGCCCATGGTATCCAAGGAAGGTCCATGCAGATCACTCCTATTCTCCAAGGCTATGCCAGGGTTCATTAAAGAGCAGAACATTAAACGAAAACAAGCAATATTGTTTTTGTTTGGATGGCATCTCGTCGTTTCAGACTGGCCGTTTGGAACCAAATGTTGACTAGTATTATTGCATCCCGTCTTTTGGCCAATATGCCGTCCTCTTCTCCTCTCTCATTGGGCCATGTAGTTAGCCAGCTCCTTCTCCAGACTCTGGGTGAAGCGATGGTTGAGGAACAGTAGCTGACCGTGTGGTAACAGACGGTGGAGCAGGACATTGATACGGTCACTCTTCAACAGGACCTGAAGAATACAACGTTTATTTGTCACATCCAGAGAAAACAACAGGTCCTCAATCTCCAGAGTCCCCCTAGTGGACACAAGATAGTACAGTGACCTACACACCCTAGTACAGTCTACAGTGACCCACACACCCTAGTACAGTCTACAGTGACCCACACACCCTAGTACAGTCTACAGTGACCCACACACCCTAGTACAGTCTACAGTGACCTACACACCCTAGTACAGTCTACAGTGACCTACACACCCTAGTACAGTCTACAGTGACCTACACACCCTAGAATGTTAGTGACCTACACCTTAGTGGTCTACAGTGACCTACACACCCTAGTAGTCTACAGTGTCCTACACACCCTAGTACAGTCTACAGTGACCTACACACTAGAATGTTATAGTGACCTACAAACCCTAGTACAGTCTACAGTGACCTACACACCCTAGTGCAGTCTACAGTGACCTACACACCCTAGAAGTCTACAGTGACCTACACACCCTAGAACAGTCTACAGTGACCTACACACCCTAGTACAGTCTACAGTGACCTACACACCCTAGTAGTCTACAGTGACCTACACACCCTAGTACAGTCTACAGTGGCCTACACACCCTAGTACTGTCTACAGTGACCTACACACCCTAGTAGTCTAGTGACCTACACACCCTAGTACAGTCTACAGTGACCTACAAACCCTAGTAGTCTACAGTGACCTACACACCCTAGTATAGTCTACAGTGACCTACACACCCTAGTAGTCTACAGTGACCTACACACCCTAGTACAGTCTACAGTGACCTACAAACCCTAGTAGTCTACAGTGACCTACACACCCTAGTACAGTCTACAGTGACCTACACACCCTAGTACAGTCTACAGTGACCTACACCCTAGTAGTCTACAGTGTCCTACACACCTTAGTACAGCCTACAGTGACCTACACACCCTAGTGCAGTCTACAGTGACCTACACACCTTAGTACAGCCTACAGTGACCTACACACCCTAGTGCAGTCTACAGTGACCTACACACCCTAGAAGTCTACAGTGACCTACACACCCTAGAACAGTCTACAGTGACCTACACACCCTAGTACAGTCTACAGTGACCTACACACTAGAATGTTATAGTGACCTACAAACCCTAGTACAGTCTACAGTGACCTACACACCCTAGTAGTCTACAGTGACCTACACACCCTAGTAGTCTACAGTGACCTACATACCCTAGTACAGTCTACAGTGACCTACATACCCTAGTACAGTCTACAGTGACCTACACACCCTAGTAGTCTACAGTGACCTACACACCCTAGTAGTCTACAGTGACCTACACACCCTAGTACAGTCTACAGTGACCTACACACCCTAGTACAGTCTACAGTGACCTAAACACCCTAGTACAGTCTACAGTGACCTAAACACCCTAGTACAGTCTACAGTGACCTACACACCCTAGTACAGTCTACAATGACCTACACACCCTAGTATCTACAGTGACCTACATACCCTAGTACAGTCTACAGTGGCCTACACACTCTAGTACAGTCTACAGTGACCTACACACCCTAGTACAGTCTACAGTGACCTACACACCCTAGTACAGTCTACAGTGACCTACACCCTAGTAGTCTACAGTGTCCTACACACCTTAGTACAGCCTACAGTGACCTACACACCCTAGTGCAGTCTACAGTGACCTACACACCTTAGTACAGCCTACAGTGACCTACACACCCTAGTGCAGTCTACAGTGACCTACACACCCTAGAAGTCTACAGTGACCTACACACCCTAGAACAGTCTACAGTGACCTACACACCCTAGTACAGTCTACAGTGACCTACACACTAGAATGTTATAGTGACCTACAAACCCTAGTACAGTCTACAGTGACCTACACACCCTAGTAGTCTACAGTGACCTACACACCCTAGTAGTCTACAGTGACCTACATACCCTAGTACAGTCTACAGTGACCTACATACCCTAGTACAGTCTACAGTGACCTACACACCCTAGTACAGTCTACAGTGACCTACACACCCTAGTACAGTCTACAGTGACCTACACACCCTAGTACAGTCTACAGTGACCTACACACCCTAGTACAGTCTACAGTGACCTACACACCCTAGTACAGTCTACAGTGACCTACACACCCTAGTACAGTCTACAGTGACCTAAACACCCTAGTACAGTCTACAGTGACCTAAACACCCTAGTACAGTCTACAGTGACCTACACACCCTAGTACAGTCTACAATGACCTACACACCCTAGTATCTACAGTGACCTACATACCCTAGTACAGTCTACAGTGGCCTACACACTCTAGTACAGTCTACAGTGACCTACACACCCTAGTACAGTCTACAGTGACCTACACACCCTAGTAGTCTACAGTGACCTACACAACCAAGAAGTCTACAGTGACCTACACACCCTAGTAGTCTACAATGACCTACACACCCTAGTACAGTCTACAGTGACCTACACACCCTAGTACAGTCTACAGTGACCTACGTACTCTAGAATGTTACAGTGACTTACAAATCTCACTTCTAGACCCTCTGGAACATCTGTCACCTCACTTCTAGACCATCTAGACCCTCTGGAACATCTCTCACCTCGCTTCTAGACCATCTAGACCCTCTGGAACATCTCTCACCTCGCTTCTAGACCATCTAGACCCTCTGGAACATCTGTCACCTCGCTTCTAGACCATCTAGACCCTCTGGAACATCTGTCACCTCACTTCAAGACCATCTAGACCCTCTGGAACATCTCTCACCTCACTCCCGGGCCCCAGCATGCGTAGATGTTCCAGACAGTGTCTGGTGATGTTCTTCAGGGTCCCCTCAGCCAGAAGCAGGTTCTCATGGGGCTCGGTGACCAGGGTGAAGGCTAGGCCCTGGACCCCCAGCCACAGAGCACTCCTCTCCCCAGCCCAGGGCTCTCCCCTCCCCAGCCGCTGTACCCCACTGTCAGCCTCTTGGAGAGCCACCAGCTCCTCTCCCAGTACGGTCTCTACCAACACCCGGCCTGAGGCCTCACGGGACAGGGTCACCGCACTACGCACCTGCCTGGGAGAGGGATGGAGTAGAGTTATTTTACCTGCTACCAACACCCAGCCTGAGCAACACAGGACTGGGTCACTGCACTACACACCTGCCTGAGAGACAGAGATGGTATTATGGAGAGAGAGAGTTTGGTCGACCCAGTTAGCAACGAGCACTCGTTGGGGCCGGCATCCTGTTGTTTTCCTCCCACAGCCCACTGGCCGGAGGAAAGACGCTTTCAGCATCAAGCATACTTCCTGTCACCACTTATGTTGATATATTTATAGATTTGTATTATTTCAGATACATTGGATGGTTTTCCATTTGAAGAACGGTTTGTGGGAAAGTAGTGTAAATGGTTATGTGTGTAAAATATATCAGATAAGGAGGGTTCTGGTTATACTGTATAAGGAGGGCCCTGGTCAGATAAGGAGGGTTCTGGTTATACTGTATAAGGAGGGCCCTGGTCAGATAAGGAGGGTTCTGGTTATACTGTATAAGGAGGGCCCTGGTCAGATAAGGAGGGTTCTGGTTATACTGTATAAGGAGGGCCCTGGTCAGATAAGGAGGGTTCTGGTTATACTGTATAAGGAGGGCCCTGGTCAGATAAGGAGGGTTCTGGTTATACTGTATAAGGAGGGCCCTGGTCAGATAAGGAGGGCTGCAGGTAGCCTAGCGGTAAGAGCGTTGGGCCAGTAACCGAAAGGTCGCTGCTTTGAATACCTGAGCCGACAAGGTGAAAAACCTGTCGATGTGTCCTTGAGCAAGGCACTTAACGGTAATGTGCTCCAGGTGCTGACCCTGTAGGGAGGCCGTCATTATAAATAAGAATGTGTTGTTGACTGACTTGCCTGGTTAAATAAAGGTTAAATACATGTAATAAATAAAATCACATCATGTACTTGCAGGCTACTCACAACATTGTAGATATTCAGTATAACATACTAACAAGAACAAGAGGCATGCAGTGGTATTGGCTCAATGAAAATACTATGTATTTTAAATAGCCAATAGGGACAGAGTAGGAACATTGTCCATGTGCATAGTGAGTGGAATTAGGTAACAATGCAGTAGCATCGAAGAATTACAGGAAAACATTTACATTATTAGAGTAGTAAAGGTGACATAACTATTGGTCCGGTACACTAAAGTTATTTAAGAGGATACAGAATATGAATAAATGAGTGTGTGGGAGGGAGGGAGGGAGGGAGGGAGGGTCAAGTAGTCAGCCCAGGGTTCAGCTGTTGGAACAGTCTTGTGGCTTGGGGGTGGAGGCTGGCTTTGAGACAGGTGGTCTGAAACTTGATGTTGACCCTCACTGCAGCGGATCCTCTCCCGTGTGCTGCCTCTTCCTGCATAACTGAATGTGGGTTAACCACTTGTGTTGATTGGTTTGGGTATCGTGAAGCCACTGTGGCTGTCCTAGGCAGCATAGCAGAGATTATCTCAGTTGTTCTGGTCAGCCTCTTCATCTCTGATCCAGAAATACTTGAAGAAATGAAGAGTAATGGTATTACTGTCTGAGCATAGCTAGCAAGCCCAGGCAACCTCTTCCGCTTCACATGACCAAAACCCCGCCCACCGTGTTTGATTGACACGTCCAACACACATCAATAACACAAATGCAAAGGCGCAATGAGGAAATGAAATAGCAAAATGAAATAACCACACAGAGTGGAGAATTCATTTCCTGCTGTCAAACACCATTATCATTATTTGTGATTTAAAAATGTACATTAGATTGTTAAATGTGTCAGTGTTAGACTGGATAGTACCATTGACATGAAATATCTAAACACAGACATTATGGATACTCAATCATGACAATAATAACACAATATATTACTTGTCTGAAAAACTCCATACCCATTTCAGAAAAGGAACTGCAAACATGATATTGATTTACCATTTCCCATTAGAATTTCAGATTGAATGAAGTCAGACTTCCTTCGCTAACGAGAGGTCTTCTGGTCCACTGCTACGCTCTACATGCATGATTCCAAAGCCAGGCTAGTGATTGGTCGATATTGACAATGGGTGCAACTAGTGTATTATTGTTCGGTATTTCAAAACGTTCTGTGGTGTTAAATATAAACAATGAAACTGTTCTTTAGTTCCAAAAGCCTGTGGGACTTTATTTTCCAAAAACCTACTGGTTTTTATGAAGTATCAAAGACAGGTTTGAAAACTACATTACATACACTTAGGTTGAAGTCAGAAGTTTACATACACTTAGGTTGAAGTCAGAAGTTTACATACACTTAGGTTGAAGTCAGAAGTTTACATACACTTAGGTTGAAGTCAGAAGTTTACATACACTTAGGTTGAAGTCAGAAGTTTACATACACTTAGGTTGAAGTCAGAAGTTTACATACACTTAGGTTGAAGTCAGAAGTTTACATACACTTAGGTTGAAGTCAGAAGTTTACATACACTTAGGTTGAAGTCAGAAGTTTACATACACTTAGGTTGAAGTCAGAAGTTTACATACACTTAGGTTGAAGTCAGAAGTTTACATACACTTAGGTTGATTTTTCAACCACTTCACAGATTACATGTTAACAAACTATAGTTTTGGCAAGTCGGTTAGGACATCTACTTTATACATGACACAAGTAATTCTTACAACAATTGTTTACAGACAGATTATTTCACTTATAATTCACTATATCACAATTCCAGTGGGTCAGAAGTTTACATACACTAAGTTGACTGTGCCTTTAAACAGCTTGGACAATTCCAGAAAATTATGTAATGGTTTTAGAAGCTTCTGATAGGTTAATTGACATAATGAGTCTATTGGAGGTGTACCTGTGGATGTATTTCAAGGCCTACTCCTATAGAAGTACCAACGACATCCTCCTCTTTCATGTTGACGAAACGGTCTATGACTTTTTCATAAAGTACACGCTTTTAGTGTTTGCTGTTCTAGGCTACCTGGATAAAATGCTTGCTTGCTAGCCTAACTTCTTTTCATGGTCAACGATTAGCCAGCTATTTGCCTTATACATCTAGCTACATATTGGCCAGAGGCACAACGTATGAATTCATGGTTGGATCAGAATCGCTGTTATAATCATTGGCCAGTACGGAGAATTAAGTAAAACCACAAATCCAGATCCCTATCTCCATCCATGGATCATTTAGGCCAAGTTTTTTTTTCTGTCAATGACGTTTGGCTTTTGATTTGATTGGTCTGAAGCCAAATCCAAACTGGCTTCCCTTGACACTTATTTTTTTTTGTGCGGAAGGACCATTCACAGATGAGTTCAACGCTGATTATTGAATAGAAAAATATATCAAGGAAGGCCAAATGCTCACTGGCTACCCTTGCATTCAATGCTAAGGGGAGCAACAATGTCATACTATTTTTTGAACAGAAAGCATCAGATTTTTAAAAAGCCATCATTAGCACTTCAGAGGCTGCTGCCTTTAGACAGACTAGAAATCACTGGCCACTTTAATAATGTTTACATATCTGACATTACTCATCTCATATGTATATACTGTACTCTATACTATTCTACTGTATCTTAGTCCATATGTATATACTGTACTCTATACTATTCTACTGTATCTTAGTCCATATGTATATACTGCATTCTATACTATTCTACTGTATCTTAGTCCATATGTATATACTGCATTCTATACTATTCTACTGTATCTTAGTCCATATGTATATACTGCATTCTATACTATTCTACTGTATCTTAGTCCATATGTATATACTGTATTCTATACTATTCTACTGTATCTTAGTCCATATGTATATACTGTATTCTATACTATTCTACTGTATCTTAGTCCATATGTATATACTGCATTCTATACTATTCTACTGTATCTTAGTCCATATGTATATACTGCATTCTATACTATTCTACTGTATCTTAGTCCATATGTATATACTGCATTCTATACTATTCTACTGTATCTTAGTCCATATGTATATACTGTATTCTATACTATTCTACTGTATCTTAGTCCATATGTATATACTGTATTCTATACTATTCTACTGTATCTTAGTCCATATGTATATACTGTATTCTATACTATTCTACTGTATCTTAGTCCATATGTATATACTGTATTCTATACTATTCTACTGTATCTTAGTCCATGTCGCTCGTCCATATATGTATATAGTCTTAATTCATTTCTTACTTAGATGTGTGTGTATTGTGTACATGTTGTGAAACTGTTAGATATTACTGGTTAGATATTACTGGTTAGATATTACTTGTTAGATATTACTGGTTAGATATTACTTGTTAGATATTACTGCACTGTCGGTGCTAGAAGCAAAAACATTTCTCTACACCCGCAATAACATATGCTAACCACGTGTATGTGACCAATAACATTTGATTTGATTTGAGATGGGTTACACATACAGAGACAGAGGGGCACTGCTTCGCTCGCACAGATGCTTTCTCCGGTGAGATACATTCAGCCTCTTGCGAATTGAACGGCTACCAGCCAGCAAAGCCTGGACCCTTTACATCCATGAATACACGCTGCTGGCTATGAGTGTGGGCTACCAGCCAGCAAAGCCTGGACCCTTTACATCCATGAATACACTCCGCTGGCTATGAGTGTGGGCTACCAGCCAGCAAAGCCTGGACCCTTTACATCCATGAATACACTCCGCTGGCTATGAGTGTGGGCTACCAGCCAGCAAAGCCTGGACCCTTTACATCCATGAATACACGCTGCTGGCTATGAGTGTGGGCTACCAGCCAGCAAAGCCTGGACCCTTTACATCCATGAATACACGCTGCTGGCTATGAGTGTGGGCTACCAGCCAGCAAAGCCTGGACCCTTTACATCCATGAATACACGCCACTGGCTATGAGTGTGGGCTACCAGCCAGCAAAGCTGGCTTATGAAATTTCCCCCCCGGGGGATCAATAAAGTACCTATCCATCTATCTATCTAAGCCTGGACCCTTTACCTCCATGAATACACTCCACTGGCTATGAGTGTGGGCTACCAGCCAGCAAAGCCTGGACCCTTTACATCCATGAAAACACACCACTGGTTATGAGTGTGGGCTACCAGCCAGGTCCCTTTACCTCCATGAATACACACCACTGGCTATGAGTGTGGGCTACCAGCCAGGTCCCTTTACCTCCATGAAAACACACCACTGGTTATGAGTGTGGGCTACCAGCCAGGTCCCTTTACATCCATGAATACACACCACTGGTTATGAGTGTGGGCTACCAGCCAGGTCCCTTTACATCCATGAATACACACCACTGGTTATGAGTGTGGGCTACCAGCCAGGTCCCTTTACATCCATGAATACACACCACTGGTTATGAGTGTGGGCTACCAGCCAGGTCCCTTTACCTCCATGAAAACACACCACTGGTTATGAGTGTGGGCTACCAGCCAGGTCCCTTTACCTCCATGAAAACACACCACTGGTTATGAGTGTGGGCTACCAGCCAGGTCCCTTTACATCCATGAATACACACCACTGGTTATGAGTGTGGGCTACCAGCCAGGTCCCTTTACATCCATGAAAACACACCACTGGTTATGAGTGTGGGCTACCAGCCAGGTCCCTTTACATCCATGAAAACACACCACTGGTTATGAGTGTGGGCTACCAGCCAGGTCCCTTTACATCCATGAATACACACCACTGGTTATGAGTGTGGGCTACCATGAATACACTCCACTGGTTATGAGTGTGGGCTACCAGCCAGGTCCCTTTACCTCCATGAAAACACACCACTGGTTATGAGTGTGGGCTACCAGCCAGGTCCCTTTACCTCCATGAAAACACACCACTGGTTATGAGTGTGGGCTACCAGCCAGGTCCCTTTACATCCATGAATACACACCACTGGTTATGAGTGTGGGCTACCAGCCAGGTCCCTTTACATCCATGAATACACACCACTGGTTATGAGTGTGGGCTACCATGAATACACACCACTGGTTATGAGTGTGGGCTACCATGAATACACACCACTGGCTATGAGTGTGGGCTACCATGAATACACACCACTGGTTATGAGTGTGGGCTACCATGAATACACACCACTGGTTATGAGTGTGGGCTACCATGAATACACACCACTGGTTATGAGTGTGGGCTACCATGAATACACACCACTGGTTATGAGTGTGGGCTACCATGAATACACACCACTGGTTATGAGTGTGGGCTACCATGAATACACACCACTGGTTATGAGTGTGGGCTACCATGAATACACACCACTGGTTATGAGTGTGGGCTACCATGAATACACACCACTGGTTATGAGTGTGGGCTACCATGAATACACACCACTGGTTATGAGTGTGGGCTACCAGCCAGGTCCCTTTACATCCATGAATACACACCACTGGTTATGAGTGTGGGCTACCATGAATACACACCACTGGTTATGAGTGTGGGCTACCATGAATACACACCACTGGTTATGAGTGTGGGCTACCAGCCAGGTCCCTTTACATCCATGAATACACACCACTGGTTATGAGTGTGGGCTACCATGAATACACACCACTGGTTATGAGTGTGGGCTACCATGAATACACACCACTGGTTATGAGTGTGGGCTACCAGCCAGGTCCCTTTACATCCATGAATACACACCACTGGTTATGAGTGTGGGCTACCAGCCAGGTCCCTTTACATCCATGAATACACACCACTGGTTATGAGTGTGGGCTACCATGAATACACACCACTGGTTATGAGTGTGGGCTACCATGAATACACACCACTGGTTATGAGTGTGGGCTACCAGCCAGGTCCCTTTACATCCATGAATACACACCACTGGTTATGAGTGTGGGCTACCATGAATACACACCACTGGTTATGAGTGTGGGCTACCAGCCAGGTCCCTTTACATCCATGAATACACACCACTGGTTATGAGTGTGGGCTACCAGCCAGGTCCCTTTACATCCATGAATACACACCACTGGTTATGAGTGTGGGCTACCAGCCAGGTCCCTTTACATCCATGAATACACACCACTGGTTATGAGTGTGGGCTACCAGCCAGGTCCCTTTACATCCATGAATACATGCCACTGGTTATGAGTGTGGGCTACCAGCCAGGTCCCTTTACATCCATGAATACACACCACTGGTTATGAGTGTGGGCTACCAGCCAGGTCCCTTTACATCCATGAATACACACCACTGGTTATGAGTGTGGGCTACCAGCCAGGTCCCTTTACATCCATGAATACACACCACTGGTTATGAGTGTGGGCTACCAGCCAGGTCCCTTTACATCCATGAATACACACCACTGGTTATGAGTGTGGGCTACCAGCCAGGTCCCTTTACATCCATGAATACACACCACTGGTTATGAGTGTGGGCTACCAGCCAGGTCCCTTTACATCCATGAATACACACCACTGGTTATGAGTGTGGGCTACCAGCCAGGTCCCTTTACATCCATGAATACACACCACTGGTTATGAGTGTGGGCTACCAGCCAGGTCCCTTTACATCCATGAATACACACCACTGGTTATGAGTGTGGGCTACCAGCCAGGTCCCTTTACATCCATGAATACACACCACTGGTTATGAGTGTGGGCTACCAGCCAGGTCCCTTTACATCCATGAATACACACCACTGGTTATGAGTGTGGGCTACCAGCCAGGTCCCTTTACATCCATGAAAACACACCACTGGTTATGAGTGTGGGCTACCAGCCAGGTCCCTTTACCTCCATGAAAACACACCACTGGTTATGAGTGTGGGCTACCAGCCAGGTCCCTTTACATCCATGAATACACACCACTGGTTATGAGTGTGGGCTACCAGCCAGGTCCCTTTACATCCATGAATACACACCACTGGTTATGAGTGTGGGCTACCAGCCAGGTCCCTTTACATCCATGAATACACACCACTGGTTATGAGTGTGGGCTACCAGCCAGGTCCCTTTACATCCATGAATACACACCACTGGTTATGAGTGTGGGCTACCAGCCAGGTCCCTTTACATCCATGAATACACACCACTGGTTATGAGTGTGGGCTACCAGCCAGGTCCCTTTACCTCCATGAATACACACCACTGGTTATGAGTGTGGGCTACCAGCCAGGTCCCTTTACCTCCATGAATACACACCACTGGTTATGAGTGTGGGCTACCAGCCAGGTCCCTTTACCTCCATGAATACACACCACTGGTTATGAGTGTGGGCTACCAGCCAGGTCCCTTTACCTCCATGAATACACACCACTGGTTATGAGTGTGGGCTACCAGCCAGGTCCCTTTACCTCCATGAATACACACCACTGGTTATGAGTGTGGGCTACCAGCCAGGTCCCTTTACCTCCATGAATACACACCACTGGTTATGAGTGTGGGCTACCAGCCAGGTCCCTTTACATCCATGAAAACACACCACTGGTTATGAGTGTGGGCTACCAGCCAGCAAAGCCTGGACCCTTTACATCCATGAATACACGCTGCTGGCTATGAGTGTGGGCTACCAGCCAGCAAAGCCTGGACCCTTTACATCCATGAATACACGCTGCTGGCTATGAGTGTGGGCTACCAGCCAGCAAAGCCTGGACCCTTTACAGCCATGAATACACGCTGCTGGCTATGAGTGTGGGCTACCAGCCAGCAAAGCCTGGACCCTTTACATCCATGAATACACACCACTGGTTATGAGTGTGGGCTACCAGCCAGCAAAGAGGTCTTGAACGCCAAAACTCCACTCGCGCGCTGGCAGTAGGAATGTATAGCATCGTGCGCAGTGAAAGCAGAACATAGCGGGGGAAACGTTTTCTATCGGAGTACCAAATGGCACCCTATTCTTTTTATAGTGCACTACTTTTGACCAGGACCAACTTACAGTATTGTGCTTTCTAAGAAGCACACGCCATCAGGATTGTCAAGTTAGTGGCCTAGTCTGGATATCAAACTGCATGCAACAACATTGTCTTTCTATTACAGTAGCCAGGACCGTCTCTCACCTCGCCACTACGGCTACCTTCTCATTTTGCAGAAGTCGCCTCTGTTCCGGTCCCAGTTCACTGTCCGCCCCGGTCAGCGCGCCCTCCTCCGGTCCAAACACACGGGAGTAGAGCACGCGGCTCTCCCCGGGCGCCAGTGTGCTTACCGGGCCGACTGTATGGATCAGGAAACATTGAACCATGGCGTCGCTGTGTGACTTAATGAACTAAGATAACTATCTAGTTAGTCTTTCTCTGTCGATAACTACAGAGACGTCATATTGCAGGGCGTGTTACTCTGTGCTTCCTGGTTTGATCAGGTGACCAGACAGATGCAGGTATTTGGATTCAACACTAGAGGGCGCCAATGTCAGGACAATTATCACAGTCCAACATGATCACATGAGAGCATGAAGACATACAGTATTGTAACGACCTGATATGGGGTTCTATTGGTTGTGTTATGTGTTTAAGTTTTAGTAGTTAAGCTAATGTTCTGTGTTTCTGTTTCCTGAAGTTGCCTTAGCTCAGGTATGGGGGCAGGGAGGAATGTTGGAGTGCATACCGTTACCGAGCCTTGCATGGCCGGAGGTTAGGTTCATTGTTAATACTTGAAGGTGTGGAATAAAGTGTGACGTTCCTGGAGTGGCTGTGTATGGGGCCCAGGAACTCTCTGTCAAACCAAGCTCTATCTCATGCCATCTTCCTCTGGCCCAGCTCGGGACTTTACAGTATGATGTGATAATGGAGTGGAACCGATTGGTTCCTATTTTACCAGCGGTGGAAAAAATAACCAATTGTCATACTTCAGTAAACGTAAAGATACCTGAATAGAAAATGACTCAAGTAGGCTTTGTCACAACCGGCCGTGATTGGGAGTCCCATAGAGCAGCGCACAATTGGCCCAGCGTCGTCCGAGTTTGGCCGAGGTAGGCTGTCATTGCAAAGCAGCCACAACTGTCAGTAAGAGTGTCCTTGATTGAGTCTTTGAATGAAGAGATTGAGATAAAACTTAAGTATCAAAAGTAAAAGTATATAATTTCAAATTCCTTATATTAATCAAACCAGAAGGCACCATTTACTTGTTTTGAATGGTGGGTGGTGTTGTGGTGGTGATGTTAGGGGTTGTTATGGTGGGTGGTGGTGATGGTAGGGGTTGTTATGGTGGGTGGTGTTGTGGTGGTGATGGTAGGGGTTGTTGTGGTGGTGATGGTAGGGGTTGTTATGGTGGGTGGTGTTGTGGTGGTGATGGTAGGGGTTGTTATGGTGGGTGGTGTTGTGGTGGTGATGGTAGGGGTTGTTATGGTGGGTGGTGTTGTGGTGGTGATGGTAGGGGGTGTTATGGTGGGTGGTGTTGTGGTGGTGATGGTAGGGGTTGTTGTGGTGGTGATGGTAGGGGTTGTTATGGTGGGTGGTGTTGTGGTGGTGATGGTAGGGGTTGTTATGGTGGGTGGTGTTGTGGTGGTGATGGTAGGGGTTGTTTTGGTGGTGATGGTAGGGGTTGTTATGGTGGGTGGTGTTGTGGTGGTGATGGTAGGGGTTGTTATGGTGGGTGGTGTTGTGGTGGTGATGGTAGGGGTTGTTATGGTGGGTGGTGTTGTGGTGGTGATGGTAGGGGTTGTTATGGTGGGTGGTGTTGTGGTGGTGATGGTAGGGGTTGTTGTGGTGGTGATGGTAGGGGTTGTTATGGTGGGTGGTGTTGTGGTGGTGATGGTAGGGGTTGTTATGGTGGGTGGTGTTGTGGTGGTGATGGTAGGGGTTGTTATGGTGGGTGGTGTTGTGGTGGTGATGGTAGGGGTTGTTATGGTGGGTGGTGTTGTAGTGGTGATGGTAGGGGTTGTTATGGTGGGTGGTGTTGTGGTGGTGATGGTAGGGGTTGTTATGGTGGGTGGTGTTGTAGTGGTGATGGTAGGGGTTGTTATGGTGGGTGGTGTTGTGGTGGTGATGGTAGGGGTTGTTATGGTGGGTGGTGTTGTGGTGGTGATGGTAGGGGTTGTTATGGTGGGTGGTGTTGTGGTGGTGATGGTAGGGGTTGTTATGGTGGGTGGTGTTGTGGTGGTGATGGTAGGGGTTGTTGTGGTGGTGATGGTAGGGGTTGTTATGGTGGGTGGTGTTGTAGTGGTGATGGTAGGGGTTGTTATGGTGGGTGGTGTTGTGGTGGTGATGGTAGGGGTTGTTATGGTGGGTGGTGTTGTGGTGGTGATGGTAGGGGTTGTTGTGGTGGTGATGGTAGGGGTTGTTATGGTGGGTGGTGTTGTAGTGGTGATGGTAGGGGTTGTTATGGTGGGTGGTGTTGTGGTGGTGATGGTAGGGGTTGTTATGGTGGGTGGTGTTGTGGTGGTGATGGTAGGGGTTGTTGTGGTGGGTGGTGGTGATGGTAGGGGTTGTTATGGTGGGTGGTGTTGTGGTGGTGATGGTAGGGGTTGTTGTGGTGGCGATGGTAGGGGTTGTTATGGTGGGTGGTGTTGTGGTGATGGTAGGGGTTGTTATGGTGGGTGGTGTTGTGGTGGTGATGGTAGGGGTTGTTATGGTGGGTGGTGAGGGGTGTTATGGCGGGTGGTGTTGTGGTGGTGATGGTAGGGGTTGTTATGGTGGGTGGTGTTGTGGTGGTGATGGTAGGGGTTGTTATGATGGGTGGTGTTGTGGTGGTGATGGTAGGGGTTGTTGTGGTGGTGATGGTAGGGGTTGTTATGGTGGGTGGTGTTGTAGTGGTGATGGTAGGGGTTGTTATGGTGGGTGGTGTTGTGGTGGTGATGGTAGGGGTTGTTATGGTGGGTGGTGTTGTGGTGGTGATGGTAGGGGTTGTTATGGTGGGTGGTGTTGTGGTGGTGATGGTGAGGGGTGTTATGGTGGGTGGTGTTGTGGTGGTGATGGTAGGGGTTGTTATGGTGGGTGGTGGTGATGGTAGGGGTTGTTATGGTGGGTGGTGTTGTGGTGGTGATGGTAGGGGTTGTTGTGGTGGTGATGGTAGGGGTTGTTATGGTAACTGATAGGGCTGAGACACATGCTGTAGCTATCTGATAGGGCTCAGTGGACTGGCAGAACATTATATTACAGTGGACTGGCAGAACATTATATTACAGTGGACTGGCAGAACATTATATTACAGTGGACTGGCAGAACATTATATTACAGTGGACTGGCAGAACATTATATTACAGTATGGAAGCATGCTAAACTGTGTCCAATCCCGAAAGACAGCAAAGAAGCCATTACTCCTGCCAATAGCCAACCAATCAGTCTACTCCCTTCACTCAGTAAGATATTGGAGGGTATTGTGATTAGACAAATATGGGAGTATATGGAAAATAATGACCTGATCACAGCCAATCAGCATGCTTATCGCAGAAACCATTCCACTACCACTGCATTGGTTGACATGACTGACCAGAGGCTCAATGCTATGGATAATGGCAGGTTTGTAGGTATACTATTTTTAGATTTTAGTGCAGCATTTGATTTAGTGGATCATGAAATAATCTTTACAAAATGATTGCATTATGGGTTTAAGGAGGCAGCATTTAACTGGGTACAGTCATATCTAACTGACAGGAAACAGTCCACCTATATCAATGGGTTGTTTTCTTCCCCTCATACCTTAAACTGTGGGATACCGCAGGGCAGCTGCCTTGGGCCACTTCTTTACTTAATATACAGTGGGGAGAACAAGTATTTGATACACTGCAGATTTTGCAGGTTTTCCTACTTACAAAGCATGTAGAGGTCTGTAATTTTTATCATAGGTACACTTCAACTGTGAGAGACGGAATCTAAAACAAAAATCCAGAAAATCACATTGTATGATTTTTAAATAATTAATTTGCATTTTATTGCATGACATAAGTATTTGATCACCTACCAACCAGTAAGAATTCCGGCTCTCACAGACCTGTTAGTTTTTTTTTAAGAAGCCCTCCTGTTCTCCACTCATTACCTGTATTAACTGCACCTATTTGAACTCATTACCTGTATAAAAGACACCTGTCCACACACTCAATCAAACAGACTCCAACCTCTCCACAATGGCCAAGACCAGAGAGCTGTGTAAGGACATCAGGGATAAAATTGTAGACATGTACAATGCTGGGATGGGCTACAGGACAAAAGGCAAGCAGCTTGGTGAGAAGGCAACAACTGTTGGCGCAATTATTAGAAAATGGAAGAAGTTCAAGATGACGGTCAATCTCCCTCGGTCTAGGACACCATGCAAGATCTCACCTCGTGGGGCATCAATGATCATGAGGAAGGTGAGGGATCAGCCCAGATCTACAAGGCAGGACCTGGTCAATGACCTGAAGAGAGCTGGGACCACAGTCTCAAAGAAAACCATTAGTAACACACTATGCCGTCATGGATTAAAATCCTGCAGCGTACGCAAGGTCCCCCTGCTCAAGCCAGCGCATGTCCAGGCCCGTCTGAAGTTTGCCAATGACCATCTGGATGATCCAGAGGAGGAATGGGAGAAGGTCATGTGGTCTGATGAGACAAAAATAGAGCTTTTTGGTCTAAACTCCACTCGCCGTGTTTGGAGGAAGAAGAAGGATGAGTACAACCCCAATAATACCATCCCAACCATGAAGCATGGAGGTGGAAACATCATTCTTTGGGGATGCTTTTCTGCAAAGGGGACAGGACGACTTCTCCGTATTGAGGGGAGGATGGATGGGGCCATGTATTGCGAGATCTTGGCCAACAACCTTCTTCCCTCAGTAAGAGCATTGAAGATGGGGCGTGGCTGGGTCTTCCAGCATGACAACAACCCGAAACACACAGCCAGGGCAACTAAGGAGTGGCTCCGTAAGAAGCATCTCAAGGTCCTGGAGTGGCCTAGCCAGTCTCCAGACCTGAACCCAATAGAAAATCTTTGGAGGGAGCTGAAAATCCGTATTGCCCAGCGACAACCCCGAAACCTGAAGGATCTGTATGGATGAGTGGGCCAAAATCCCTGCTGCAGTGTGTGCAAACCTGGTATAGAACTACAGGAAACGTATGATCTCTGTAATTGCACCAAATATTAATTGTACCAAATATTAAGTTCTGCTTTTCTGATGTATCAAATACTTATGTCATGCAATAAAATGCAAATTAATTAGATTCCGTCGCTCACAGTTGAAGTGTACCTATGATAAAAATTACAGACCTCTATATGCTTTGTAAGTAGGAAAACCTGCAAAATCGTCAGTGTATCAAATACTTGTTCTCCCCACTGTATACCAACAACCTTCCTTATGCCTGATCTGAAACTCAAGCTACTATATTTGCTGATGATACTACAATTTATACAGCAAGACGATGGGTTCAACAGGTATAGCAAGTAGATCTGGGAAATATCAGGGAGTGGGTTTGCCGGAACAACCTTGTTTTGAACACCAAGAAAACCAAGGTTATGTTGATCTGTTCCACCAGGAAAGGGCCAACACAACATGGGATACAATTCAGTATGAAGGAGAACAAACTGAGGAAGTGGCAGAAACCAGACTACTAGAGGTGCAACTAGACTGTTTATCATGGTCGACCCAAGCATTCTTTTTTGTTTTTATTTCACCTTAATTTAACTAGGCAAGTCAGTTAAGAAAAATTATTATTTACAATGACGGCCTCCCCGGCCAAACTCCAACGACACTGGTCCAATTGTGCGCCGCCCTATGGGACTCCCAATCACGGCCGTTTGTGATACAGTCTGGATTCGCACTAGGTTGTCTGTAGTGACACCTCTAGCACTGAGATGCAGTGTCTTAAACCACTGAACCACTTGGGAGCCCTATTAATAGGGAGTCAGGTGAACTACTGTTCTGTGGTCTGGGGAAATGCACAAGCAGGTGAGATTAAGAGGCTGCAGATTGGACAGTTTTAAGGTGGAGATATGGTTCTTCTGTCATACACAATGCTATTGGTTGGTCATCAATCAACAAGATCATTAAAATAACATGCTTATTTTATTTCACAATGTACACCATTTCAAACGGCCAACTCCATCCACAGCAGTATTCAGTCGGTAAGAGACAGACATTCAGTCAATACTAGGAATAGATTGTCCCCCATCTATGTGTCCAGACAGAACAGAGAAAATTTACATTCAGAGCAATAAATGGAATCATTTATCTGAACAAACCAGAAACCTTTCAATATATACATTCAAACAATACTGTAGATATAATACATAGGAAGGTTGTGCAGGACTATGGTAGATGAAGGAATTCATCTATCTTTTCAGACTGTTAAGAGTATTTGTCTGGTCAATATGTCAGTGTATTATGTATATTTGTAACAGTGTGTTATATGTGAAAATGTGATCGTTTTATAAATTGTATTCTAATGTTTAAGGACTCCAAATGAGGACTAAAAGAGATCCTAATAAAATAAAATAAAAAATGTCAAATAGTATTTGAACCCAGGTCTTCCCCCTGTCTCTATACCTGTATATGAACCCAGGTCTGCCCCCTGTCTCTAGCTGTATTTGAACCCAGGTCTGCCCCCTGTCTCTAGCTGTATTTGAACCCAGGTCTGCCACCTGTCTCTATAGCTGTATTTGAACCCAAGTCTGCCCCCTGTCTCTAGCTGTATTTGAACCCAGGTCTGCCACCTGTCTCTATAGCTGTATTTGAACCCAGGTCTTCCCCCTGTCTCTATAGCTGTATTTGAACCCAAGTCTGCCCCCTGTCTCTAGCTGTATTTGAACCCAGGTCTGCCGCCTGTCTCTATAGCTGTATTTGAACCCAGGTCTTCCCCCTGTCTCTATAGCTGTATTTGAACCCAAGTCTGCCCCCTGTCTCTAGCTGTATTTGAACCCAGGTCTGCCGCCTGTCTCTATAGCTGTATTTGAACCCAGGTCTTCCCCCTGTCTCTATAGCTGTATTTGAACCCAAGTCTGCCCCCTGTCTCTAGCTGTATTTGAACCCAGGTCTGCCCCCTGTCTCTATAGCTGTATTTGAACCCAGGTCTGCCACCTGTCTCTATAGCTGTATTTGAACCCAGGTCTGCCGCCTGTCTCTATAGCTGTATTTGAACCCAGGTCTTCCCCCTGTCTCTATAGCTGTATTTGAACCCAAGTCTTCCCCCTGTCTCTATAGCTGTATTTGAACCCAGGTCTTCCCCCTGTCTCTATAGCTGTATTTGAACCCAAGTCTGCCCCCTGTCTCTATAGCTGTATTTGAACCCAGGTCTGCCCCCTGTCTCTATAGCTGTATTTGAACCCAGGTCTGCCCCCTGTCTCTATAGCTGTATTTGAACCCAAGTCTGCCGCCTGTCTCTATAGCTGTATTTGAACCCAGGTCTTCCCCCTGTCTCTATAGCTGTATTTGAACCCAGGTCTGCCGCCTGTCTCTATAGCTGTATTTGAACCCAGGTCTTCCCCCTGTCTCTATAGCTGTATTTGAACCCAAGTCTGCCCCCTGTCTCTAGCTGTATTTGAACCCAGGTCTGCCGCCTGTCTCTATAGCTGTATTTGAACCCAGGTCTTCCCCCTGTCTCTATAGCTGTATTTGAACCCAAGTCTGCCCCCTGTCTCTAGCTGTATTTGAACCCAGGTCTGCCGCCTGTCTCTATAGCTGTATTTGAACCCAGGTCTTCCCCCTGTCTCTATAGCTGTATTTGAACCCAGGTCTGCCCGCTGTCTCTAGCTGTATTTGAACCCAGGTCTGCCCCCTGTCTCTATAGCTGTATTTGAACCCAGGTCTGCCCCCTGTCTCTAGCTGTATTTGAACCCAGGTCTGTCCCCTGTCTCTATAGCTGTATTTGAACCCAGGTCTGCCACCTGTCTCTATAGCTGTATTTGAACCCAAGTCTGCCCCCTGTCTCTAGCTGTATTTGAACCCAGGTCTGCCGCCTGTCTCTATAGCTGTATTTGAACCCAGGTCTTCCCCCTGTCTCTATAGCTGTATTTGAACCCAAGTCTGCCCCCTGTCTCTAGCTGTATTTGAACCCAGGTCTGCCGCCTGTCTCTATAGCTGTATTTGAACCCAGGTCTTCCCCCTGTCTCTATAGCTGTATTTGAACCCAAGTCTGCCCCCTGTCTCTAGCTGTATTTGAACCCAGGTCTGCCGCCTGTCTCTATAGCTGTATTTGAACCCAGGTCTTCCCCCTGTCTCTATAGCTGTATTTGAACCCAAGTCTGCCCCCTGTCTCTAGCTGTATTTGAACCCAGGTCTGCCCCCTGTCTCTATAGCTGTATTTGAACCCAGGTCTGCCACCTGTCTCTATAGCTGTATTTGAACCCAGGTCTGCCCGCTGTCTCTAGCTGTATTTGAACCCAGGTCTGCCCCCTGTCTCTATAGCTGTATTTGAACCCAGGTCTGCCCCCTGTCTCTAGCTGTATTTGAACCCAGGTCTGTCCCCTGTCTCTATAGCTGTATTTGAACCCAGGTCTGCCACCTGTCTCTATAGCTGTATTTGAACCCAAGTCTGCCCCCTGTCTCTAGCTGTATTTGAACCCAGGTCTGCCGCCTGTCTCTATAGCTGTATTTGAACCCAGGTCTTCCCCCTGTCTCTATAGCTGTATTTGAACCCAAGTCTGCCCCCTGTCTCTAGCTGTATTTGAACCCAGGTCTGCCGCCTGTCTCTATAGCTGTATTTGAACCCAGGTCTTCCCCCTGTCTCTATAGCTGTATTTGAACCCAAGTCTGCCCCCTGTCTCTAGCTGTATTTGAACCCAGGTCTGCCCCCTGTCTCTATAGCTGTATTTGAACCCAGGTCTGCCACCTGTCTCTATAGCTGTATTTGAACCCAGGTCTGCCGCCTGTCTCTATAGCTGTATTTGAACCCAGGTCTTCCCCCTGTCTCTATAGCTGTATTTGAACCCAAGTCTGCCCCCTGTCTCTAGCTGTATATGAACCCAGGTCTGCCGCCTGTCTCTATAGCTGTATTTGAACCCAGGTCTGCCGCCTGTCTCTATAGCTGTATTTGAACCCAGGTCTTCCCCCTGTCTCTATAGCTGTATTTGAACCCAAGTCTGCCCCCTGTCTCTAGCTGTATATGAACCCAGGTCTGCCGCCTGTCTCTATAGCTGTATTTGAACCCAGGTCTGCCGCCTGTCTCTATAGCTGTATTTGAACCCAGGTCTTCCCCCTGTCTCTATAGCTGTATTTGAACCCAGGTCTGCCGCCTGTCTCTATAGCTGTAGGCTTATGGGAACCTCTTCAGGATTTGAATGTTTGGAAGGGCAGGTTGAGCGAGTTCCATATAGTTTTTATTTCCCTCATGTTTCTACCGCACGTCTCTCTCTCTCTCTCTCTCTCTCTCTCTCTCTCTCTCTCTAACACCACTCATCCTCTCTCTCTCTCACTCCCCTCCTCTCTCTCTTTCTCTCACCCCGCCTCTCACTCTCACACACCACCCCTCCTCTCTCTCTCACCCTGCCTCTCTCTCTCACACACCACTCCTCTCTCTCTCTCTCTCTCTCACACACACACACACACACACACCACTCTGACTTTCTGCAGAGCTCCCATACATTCCCTTATGGAGCCACTCCTTCAGAGGGCAGGTATATGTGTGGAGCCGATGAAGCACTCCTCCGGGGTCAACTTGAGCCGGAGGATTTGAAAAACAGGAACAGTACTATGTTCAGCAAGGCACAGGCCCTGCCCTCAGCAGGGAACAGAAGACTGTTTACAGACCAAGGCTCTGACTGGTTATTAAAGAGACTATTAAGTTAAGATGTATGCAGCATTTTGAATCTGAAATAGTATCAGTTTACCTCTCATGTAAAAGTAACTAACTTAAATTGAGACACATTACACATTAGCAGGGAATGGAAACAATGTGAACTGCAGCATTTAACAAGCTGGTTGTATGTTGTTGTTGTACACAGTATGACAATGAGGGAAGCTGGGCTGAGAGTACAGCCAAACCTGAGCCGTTTCAGTGTTGCATCGATTGTCCGGACTTCAAGGGATGAAAACAGGAACCATACTATGAAGTTGTACTTTTCTGTAGATAGACAGATACTTTATTGATCCCAGAAGGGAAATTTCTTTGTCAAGCAGCTACAAAACACAGGGCAGGTGCAAAATGCCAGAACGAAAATACACTAAAGACAGATACATGATACATTGAGCGGCAGTATGAACAAGTACCCAGAATGAACTGTTAATACTATTACAGTACTGTAGAGTACTCTAACCCAGGATGCTGACCAAGAATGAACTGGCTATAGGCTACATCTTCTAACTTAGGCTATAGGCTACATCTTCTAACTTAGGCTATAGGCTACATCTTCTAACTTAGGCTATAGGCTACATCTTCTAACTTAGGCTATAGGCTACATCTTCTAACTTAGGCTATAGGCTACATCTTCTAACTTAGGCTATGGGCTACATCTTCTAACTTAGGCTATAGGCTACATCTTCTAACTTAGGCTATAGGCTACATCTTCTAACTTAGGCTATAGGCTACATCTTCTAACTTAGGCTATAGCCTACATAATCTAACTTAGGCTATAGGCTACATCATCTAACTTAGGCTATAGGCTACATCTTCTTACTTAGGCTATAGGCTACATCTTCTAACTTAGGCTATAGGCTACATATTCTAACTTAGGCTATATCTTCTAAACTTAGGCTATAGGCTACATCTTCTAACTTAGGCTATAGGCTACATCTTCTAAACTTAGGCTATAGGCTACATCTTCTAACTTAGGCTATAGGCTACATAATCTAACTTAGGCTATAGGCTACATCTTCTAACTTAGGCTATAGGCTACATCTTCTAACTTAGGCTATAGGCAACATCTTCTAAACTTAGGCTATAGGCTACATCTTCTAACTTAGGCTATAGGCTACATCTTCTAACTTAGGCTATAGGCTACATAATCTAACTTAGGCTATAGGCTACATCATCTAACTTAAGCTATAGGCTACATCTTCTAACTTAGGCTATAGGCTACATCTTCTAACTTAGGCTATAGGCTACATCTTCTAACTTAGGCTATAGGCTACATCTTCTAACTTAGGCTATAGGCTACATATTCTAACTTAGGCTATATCTTCTAAACTTAGGCTATAGGCTACATCTTCTAACTTAGGCTATAGGCTACATCTTCTAACTTAGGCTATAGGCTACATCTTCTAACTTAGGCTACACTTCTTTCAAATTATTTTCTTTACTGATAACCTATTAGAGGACAGATGCAGGCTTGCACTTGCTTGTTGAATGTAAAATAGGCTACAGCATTACAAACGGGCAGGGAGTTGGAAAGGAGAAGCCCATGTTTTCCTATGGTAGGCCTATTAACACTGGGCTTCATCCTGACAAAATACACCATGCGAGTGTCCTGCTAATGTACCTGTCTGGAACAGACCCAAACTGATCTAAATGGTTGACTGTCAGGCCTACGCTGAAACTAAACTGGAGGTTTGAGAAGTTACAAAAACTATATGATATGTATTTAGATCCTTTATTACTAATCCGAATAGCCTTTTCAAGGAGAGAAGCAGACTTGCTCTTGCTAATTGCTGAATGCAAAATGGAGCTAGAGCATAGGACGAATTAACTTTGGGGAAAGCTGAGGAGAGAAAGTGCATTGGTTTGATCACTTTTGGCCGGTTATATAACATTGCTGCACTAATGCATTGGAAATAGTTTTACAGGACAGACAGAGATGAGCACAGGGAATAAGAAGACCCAAAGGAATTGACAACAATTAGGAAAATGGAAATGACTTTTTATTTTTAAATGTAACCTTTATTTAACTAGGCAAACTTGCAACAAGGCAATGACATGCTGTAAAACAGGGTTCCCCAACTGGCCCCCAAAGCCTCACAAATTTATTATAAATATTATTTTTCATTTAAAAAAATATATAATAATTTAAAAATCTCAGACCCGAGATGCAAAAACTCCCAAATGCAATTTATCCTGCCTAAATAATGTAAAAGTTACATTTTAACTTCATTCATGAGAGAGAATGCAGGAGTCAGCAGGCAGCGGATCATTTAGTGGTGCTGAAACATAAAGCTGCAACCGCAGCTCAACCAATAGGAGGTGAACAGCACCTGGTGCTGAAACATAAAGCTGCAACCGCAGCTCAACCAATAGGAGGTGAACAGCACCTGGTGCTGAAACATAAAGCTGCAACCACAGCTCAACCAATAGGAGGTGAACAGCACCTAGTGCTGAAAATATACATGACTTGTTATGCAGGTGTTGCATAGCAACAGATGGAGAGAACCTGCACCAATCGAGTAATTCATTTTAACAATCATCTTCATTTTAATGTGACTTTACAAACAACAAGCAGGCTTAATCAGAGTCTTTTTCTTCTGAGCCTAGGACTATATAAAATAACTTAACTGGCTGAAGTAGACTATGAGGCTTAACAGCATCTTTCACAAAAAAAATATTTCCAAATATACGTTTTTTTTTTTATTGGGCCAATTTACAATTTCAACTGGCCAAAAATATAGCATCCTACATAGAACAATCATTTAAAGAATGTCTGTATCTGAATGTCTGTATCGGGATGTCTGTATCTGAATGTCTGTATCTGAATGTCTGTATCTCTCTCTACATTCTTCCCTGAAACTTTGATTTTCATTATACAACTTTCTTGTCATGCTTTTCGAGAGGGACATTTTCTCTTGCAATCAAGCAAATTTTTCTGAACGAATGTTGACGTTAAAAACAACAGTGAAGCCTACAGTAGCTTACGTAGACCTGTTTTTCCCCAACAATCAATAGAGAAAGACAGAGAAAGACAAAAATAATAATTTAAATAGCGACATGGTGATTTTATGAGTGTAATCAAATCGAAATTATGTTATTGTCAATGAGCTTATTATGTACTAATCAGATGTGTTAAACATGTTTAATTTGTAATGTAGACCAATTAATTGTGCTAATATTATATACTAATTATATTACATTACTAATTAATTATACTAATCTGGCCCGCCGACTTATAACTCAAAAAGAATTTGTCCCGAGGCCAAACCTAGTTGAGGAACTCTGCTGTAGAAGATGTGCAGGCTTGGCTTTTGTTGTTGAATTGCTACATTTAAATACACTGAACAGAAATATAAACACGTAAAGTGTGTTTAAAGTTTGATTTGATGTTTCATGAGCTGAAATAAAAATATCCCAGAAATGTTCCACATTCTGTGCACACATTTGTTTCCATCCCTGTTAGTGAACATTTATAATCCGTCCACCTGACAGGTGTGGCACATCAAGAAAATGATTAAACAGCATGATCATTACACAGGTGAACCTTGTGCTGGGGACAATAAAATCCACTAAAATGTGCAGTTGTGTCACACAACACAATGCCACAGATGTCTCCAGTTTTGAGGGAGCTGTGGATGTTGATTAAGGCCCCCCACACCTCTCTGATTCAGAGGGTCAAATGCAGAAGACACATTTTAGCTGAACACATACAGTTGTACAATTGACTAGTATCCCCCCTTCTTCAAATGCGGGATTGTCTGAGACCAGCTGACTGGACAGCTGATGAAACAGGAGTATTTCTGTCTGTAATAAAGCCCTTTTGTGGGGAAAAAAACAAATACTGATTGGCTGCTCCCCTGGCTGCGCTCCTGTCCAGTCATGTGAAATCCATAGATTAAGGCCTAATTCATTCATTTCAGTTGACTGATTTCCTGATATGAACTGTAACTCAGTAAAATCATTAATTGTTGCATTTATATTTTTGTTCAGTATACAAGTTACTATATTATTTTTCAGTAGGCCTACATGTAAATTGAAGTATTATTTGCAGTTGTGACTATGACGAACACACCCTGAAAGCACTGAATGGTCTGAACCAGTATCTGGGTTAGAGACCTCATGGTCTGAAACAGGCTAACGCAGGGGTTTCTAGTGGTAGAAGCAGGCTAACGCAGGGGTTTCTAGTGGTAGAAGCAGGCTAACGCAGGGGTTTCTAGTGGTAGAAGCAGGCTAACGCAGGGGTTTCTAGTGGTAGAAGCAGGCTAACGCAGGGGTTTCTAGTGGTAGAAGCAGGCTAACGCAGGGGTTTCTAGTGGTAGAAACAGGCTAACGCAGGGGTTTCTAGTGGTAGAAACAGGCTAACGCAGGGGTTTCTAGTGGTAGAAACAGGCTAACGCAGGGGTTTCTAGTGGTAGAAACAGGCTAACGCAGGGGTTTCTAGTGGTAGAAACAGGCTAACGCAGGGGTTTCTAGTGGTAGAAACAGGCTAACGCAGGGGTTTCTAGTGGTAGAAACAGGCTAACGCAGGGGTTTCTAGTGGTAGAAACAGACTAACGCAGGGGTTTCTAGTGGTAGAAACAGGATAACGCAGGGGTTTCTAGTGGTAGAAACAGGATAACGCAGGGGTTTCTAGTGGTAGAAACAGGATAATGCAGGGGTTTCTAGTGGTAGAAACAGGATAACGCAGGTGATATCCACCTGTTTGAAAATCAGGTGGATATCATATCCTAAAATAGATGTTTCCGTTACAAGCACATGTTTAATATTAGTGCATAGACTACATCTCTTTGCTCAGCTTTACTTCCTGAAGTTTCCATCCCCTTTTAATATCAGTAAATGTAAATAAGAAATCTTTGAAAAAAAAATAAAACATCTTGCCCGAAAAAAAACAAAATGGATTCAATGAGATTTATTCAGCAACTCCCCTTAGTATGAAACATTACACTCTGTTACATTACACTCTGTTACATTACACTCTGTTACATTACACACCACTCACTGCCATTACACTCTGTTACATTACACACCACTCACTGCCATTACACTCTGTTACATTACATTACACACCACTCACTGCCCGTTCACACAGAGGCTGTTTCTGTGACACAGCACAACATGGAGGTAACATGTGAATACCAAATAGCAGCCCATTTCCAAAGGGCTCTGGTCTAAAGTAGTGTACTATATAGGGAACAGGGTGCTGTTTGGGAGACACTAGGCCCTCTGACAACTAGCTGACCTGCAGCAATTGAACATTTCCCTTCAAATAAAACGCTGGGAAGGAAGTTCAAAGTCATATTTTGGATCAAAGAGGATGGGGGGGGGGGAGATGCCCATGGGGACATTTTAGATGACCAATATCAAACGCTGTACAAACTGTATACACATTATACAAGTTCCCGATTCACAAAAACATCCAATATTAAGCAGACATTTCCACGTTACGCGGGGGGGGGGGGGGGGTTAGATTATGGCCTAGGGAGAGGCTTTCTACAAATCTCACATTCTCAAAAAAGGTTAAAATCAAATGCACACAGGAGAAACTCAAAATCCAAACAAAAAAAGACTCAAAAGCACCTCACGGCCACGTAAGAAACATTTCAAATTAAGTGCTTAGTGAAATAGGGTGGTATTACAACCACATACAGAACTCACACTTCATTCATTCATTCTGAGCAGCACATCTGACCAGTGAGGAGACGTCAGTTCAACGGTTTTAAACTAGGCAGCATTTTAGTCCTCGTCAAGTCAGTGGGTCCAGCTGGTTAAGAACCTGGTTCTTCAATCACATTAAGCAGTGGTCAGCTCTTAACACCATGTCTGCAAATAGTAGATCTGACTCTGCTGACATCTGGACTACGGAAGGGAATTGCCATCAGTTGGGAATTTAAAAAAAGAGTGGTGTAAAGTTGGAACACCCAAAGACGTCCTCAGGAGAGTGGAAGGCTGCAGTGGTTTCTATCTTCCTGAGGTAGCTGGACCAGTCTCTTAGGGGTGTACGAGTGGCGAGGAGGTACAGGCTAGTGGTGTTACAGCTCTCTCTTGGCTAGGGGCAGGGTGGCAGGGTTAGAGGGGGCAGGGTGGCAGGGTTAGGAGGGGGGGCAGGGTTAGGAGGGGGGGCAGGGTTAGGAGGGGGGGCAGGGTTAGGAGGGGGGGCAGGGTTAGGAGGGGGGGCAGGGTTAGGAGGGGGGGCAGGGTTAGGAGGGGGGGCAGGGTTAGGAGGGGGCAGGGTTAGGAGGGGGCAGGGTTAGGAGGGGGCAGGGTGGCAGGGTGGCAGGGTTAGGAGGGGGCAGGGTTAGGAGGGGGCAGGGTGGCAGGGTTAGGAGGGGGCAGGGTTAGGAGGGGGCAGGGTTAGGAGGGGGCAGGGTTAGGAGGGGGCAGGGTTAGGAGGGGGCAGGGTTAGGAGGGGGCAGGGTTAGGAGGGGGCAGGGTGGCAGGGTTAGGAGGGGGCAGGGTTAGGAGGGGGGGCAGGGTTAGGAGGGGGCAGGGTTAGGAGGGGGCAGGGTTAGGAGGGGGCAGGGTTAGGAGGGGGGGCAGGGTTAGGAGGGGGGGCAGGGTTAGGAGGGGGGGCAGGGTTAGGAGGGGGCAGGGTTAGGAGGGGGCAGGGTTAGAGGGGGCAGGGTTAGAGGGGGCAGGGTTAGGAGGGGGGGCAGGGTTAGGAGGGGGCAGGGTTAGGAGGGGGCAGGGTTAGGAGGGGGCAGGGTTAGGAGGGGGCAGGGTTAGGAGGGGGGGCAGGGTTAGAGGGGGCAGGGTTAGGAGGGGGCAGGGTGGCAGGGTTAGAGGGGGCAGGGTTAGGAGGGGGCAGGGTGGCAGGGTTAGAGGGGGCAGGGTGGCAGGGTTAGAGGGGGCAGGGTTAGGAGGGGGGGCAGGGTTAGAGGGGGCAGGGTTAGGAGGGGGCAGGGTGGCAGGGTTAGAGGGGGCAGGGTTAGGAGGGGGCAGGGTGGCAGGGTTAGAGGGGGCAGGGTGGCAGGGTTAGAGGGGGCAGGGTGGCAGGGTTAGAGGGGGCAGGGTTAGGAGGGGGGGCAGGGTTAGGAGGGGGCAGGGTGTTACAGCTTCTTCAGCCTGCTGTACAGCTCTCTCTTGCTGCGCTCCCCAGCCCAGGTTCTGCTCTTCAGTCTGAACTTCCTCAGGTCCTCTTTAAAGTCCTGGTGGTGCATGGGTCGGTACCCCTGGGGCTCACACTGCATCTACACACACAGAGAGAGAGACCAGTTACAGCCACACAGTTACAGCCACACAGAGACCAGTTACAACCACACTCCAATAGATTAGATTCACACTAGTAAAGGGTTCTAATAGCCAAACTGTGGATTATTAGTGATAAGGCCATCAAAATGTTTAAATGTGTGAAGGTGGAGTGTTTTACCTGGAAGTGAGGGAAGAAGTCTCTGTAGCCGCCTTTGAGGACGTAGAGTTCTGGGTAGTGCAGGTTTGGGTACTCGTTCATCGTCCTGTCCCTCTCACGTACGAAGCGACACATCCTTGGCCCTCGCTCTGAGGAGAACTCACAGTGGAAGACGAGGAGGACCCTGCGGTCGGGGGAGAGAGGGGCGATGGGGGTGCGTAGGAGGTACTCCTCTATCTGCTCCTCCTGGTGAAGGTTCAGGGCTCCTTTGATGTGGCCCCCCTCAAACTCATACGGGTAGCGACAGTCAATCACCATGATCCTCTCTACAAGATGGTCCAGCTGGCCGCTCAGGGCTGACACCATCTGAGGAACAGAGACAGGTTCGTCACAGGTTATAGTGAACATTAACTACAACACTTAGAGCAGGGCCATATGGACAATATCGCCATCATTTTCAACATTTTCTGTGATAAAAAAAAAAAAAAGGTGAATGGACAGTTATTACATTAGTGGCTGTAGTCATATTTTCCAGCGCCATGTACAAGAACTGGGATGGAAGACTATGATTAAAAAAAGCTATGTCATCTAACATATCCAGGAAATGCATGATTGATATTATAAGTAGAATTTAATTAATTATGATATACACTGGATCTAAAACAGGTAGAATTTAATTATCCAACACCATGCACTCACTCGGGTCCAACACCATGCACTCACTCGGGTCCAACACCATGCACTCACTCGGGTCCAACACCATGCACTCACTCGGGTCCAACACCATGCACTCACTCGGGTCCAACACCATGCACTCACTCGGGTCCAACACCATGCACTCACTCGGGTCCAACACCATGCACGCACTCGGGTCCAACACCATGCACGCACTCGGGTCCAACACCATGCACTCGGGTCCAACACCATGCACTCCGGTCCAACACCATGCACTCCGGTCCAACACCATGCACTCCGGTCCAACACCATGCACTCCGGTCCAACACCATGCACTCCGGTCCAACACCATGCACTCCGGTCCAACACCATGCACTCCGGTCCAACACCATGCACTCTGGTCAAGAGTAGTGCACTGAATAGGGAATAGGGTGTGATTTGAGAAGCATGCTGTATGATATAAGAGTAGTCAGTAGTGTCCTCACCATCTCAGGAGTGATGTATTTCAGATCCTGGTGTTTCCCCTCCACGGTGGACAGGACCAAGGGTTTGGTGAAATCTCCAATCAGCTTCTTGTCCTGGTCAGAATCACTAGTGTCCAGCAGCTTCTCAATCTCTGTGTGGTTACAGAACGACTTGGAGTGCTGCGCGTGGCGATCTGAACAGGCCTGGGAGTAGAGAGGAGAGTTTGTTAGTCCGTCCAGGGGCTCATGGGGAACGGCAGTGTTTGAGTGTTTGAGATCCACTACATTGCAGTCAGACTAAGCAGAATTACTGACCTACAAATCACCTTGCATTGGCGCCGCCCTGCTGGTCGCCTGTTAAGCAGATCCCATTGATTGTGCGTTAATTGTTGTTTTTTGTCCGTTTTGTCTGGTTTTTTTGCAACAGTTGAACTATAATAGTTCAGGATTATGGAATGCTGCTGTTTTATGAAGGTTTTAGCGGTCTTTATCACCGAGTCCTCAGTTATTTACAACCGAGCCCAGCGCCTGGATTTAGCACACTCAGCGCTGCTGCACCCCAGGGAAAAGTTTGATATTCCGGATGAGTTGAAAAGGCGACGGCGTGGATGCAGGGCAGGTCGGAAGTGTAAGGCAAAGCTGAGTAAGTACAAGCCGGCTACACCGTCTATCATTATGGGCAACGTGAGATCGCTGCATAACAAGGTGGATGAGCTTTAGGGTCTGGTCCATGGACAAAGGGAATACCGGGAAGCTAGCCTATTGTGCTTTACAGAGACATGGCTGAATGATAACATCCCCATAGAGAACGTAACTATCGGCGGTTTCCAGACCATCAGAGCGGACAGGGATAGAGCTTCTTCCAGTAAGAGTAAGGGAGGGGGGCTGGCTTTATTAGTTAACAACAGATGGTGTAATCTGAGACATATTACTGTTAAGGAACAGTTTTGTATCCCGGACATTGAGCTGTTAGCCTGAGACCCTACTATTTGCAGAGGGAATTCACGGCGGCCATTGCTGTTATTGTTTACATCACGCCCTCCATTGACGCAAACACAGCGTGTGACGTCATCCACTCTGTTATCGCGAGGTTACAGACAGCGCATCCCAGTGCCTTTGCCATTTCGGGGGATTTTAACCATGTATCTCTCTCTTCAACGCTGCCCACGTTCAAACAGTTTGTGAAGTGCCCAACCAGGAATAATACAACTCTGGACTTGTTATATGCTAATGTGAAGGATGCATACAACTGCACTGCACTCCCTCCCCTCGGTAGATCGGATCACAACCTTGTCCACCTCACCCCACTCTACAGGCCTTTGGTCCAACAGCAGCAAGCGACCACTATGTCTGCTAAAACAACTTATTATGTGATCAAGATTAGAGATGTGCATCTCCTCACGTAATCTGATCCCCTCAAACACACTGACTGTGTAGAGACATTGAGCAGGAAGTACCAGGAGCAGTTGACAGTATGGGGTGGAGACATTGAGCAGGAAGTACCAGGAGCAGTTGACAGTATGGGGTGGAGACATTGAGCAGGAAGTACCAGGAGCAGTTGACAGTATGGGGTGGAGACATTGAGCAGGAAGTACCAGGAGCAGTTGACAGTATGGGGTGGAGACATTGAGCAGGAAGTACCAGGAGCAGTTGACAGTATGGGGTGGAGACATTGAGCGGGAAGTACCAGGAGCAGTTGACAGTATGGGGTGGAGACATTGAGCGGGAAGTACCAGGAGCAGTTGACAGTATGGGGTGGAGACATTGAGCAGGAAGTACCAGGAGCAGTTGACAGTATGGGGTGGAGACATTGAGCAGGAAGTACCAGGAGCAGTTGACAGTATGGGGTGGAGACATTGAGCAGGTACGTACCATCTTTCTAGGAGAGCAGTCATCCTGGTCTATGGTGCGTGTTTCCACCAGGCTACGTCGTCTCTTCACCCTGACCGGCGTGTTCTCATCCCGGGGACGCTCGTGGCGCTTCAGAAGGGCGCGGCCCACCTGACTGGGCAAGGAGGGGGAGCGGAACAGACCGCGTGGCCGACACCGAACCACCAGCTGAAGAGTAAGAGGGTGTGATTAGACTGAACCACATCTAATGTATCGACTACAGGACACATGGACCACATCTAATGTATCGACTACAGGACACATGAACCACATCTAATGTATCGACTACAGGACACATGGACCACATCTAATGTATCGACTACAGGACACATGAACCACATCTAATGTATCGACTACAGGACACATGAACCACATCTAATGTATCGACTACAGGACACATGGACCACATCTAATGTATCGACTACAGGACACATGAACCACATCTAATGTATCGACTACAGGACACATGGACCACATCTAATGTATCGACTACAGGACACATGGACCACATCTAATGTATCGACTACAGGACACATGAACCACATCTAATGTATCGACTACAGGACACATGAACCACATCTAATGTATCGACTACAGGACACATGGACCACATCTAATGTATCGACTACAGGACACATGAACCACATCTAATGTATCGACTACAGGACACATGAACCACATCTAATGTATCGACTACAGGACACATGAACCACATCTAATGTATCGACTACAGGACACATGAACCACATCTAATGTAGAGACAAGTCCATACATTAGATGTGGTTGCTGCATATGTCCAGTCTAATCACACCCTCTTACTCTTCAGCTGGTCATTTTAAACCAAGAACAGCCTCCTACCGAGTGTGCTACAGTGGTGTCTCTCACTAGCGGAGCCGTCAGCAGGCTGGCCATCCCCATAGGCACGTCACACTCCTCCTCACAGTCATCCAGAACGTCAAGGAAACCGTCGTCAACATCCTCATTACGGGAGCAGGTCAAGGAAGAGTGGCGCAGGAACATGGGGCTGCTGTCGTCCAATGAGAAGAGGCGCTGCGACGAGGGTGGAGACAGCTAGAGGAGAAAGGGAAGAGCGATGTGTTGATATGTGAAGGACTGAGAAGTCTCTGTACTACACACCATGAGTACTGGGGCTAAGAGGAGTGTCTCTGTACTACACACCATGAGTACTGGGGCTAAGAGGAGTGTCTCTGTACTACACACCATGAGTACTGGGGCTAAGAGGAGTGTCTCTGTACTACACACCATGAGTACTGGGGCTAAGAGGAGTGTCTCTGTACTACACACCATGAGTACTGGGGCTAAGAGGAGTGTCTCTGTACTACACACCATGAGTACTGGGGCTAAGAGGAGTGTCTCTGTACTACACACCATGAGTACTGGGGCTAAGAGGAGTGTCTCTGTACTACACACCATGAGTACTGGGGCTAAGAGGAGTGTCTCTGTACTACACACCATGAGTACTGGGGCTAAGAGGAGTGTCTCTGTACTACACACCATGAGTACTGGGGCTAAGAGGAGTGTCTCTGTACTACACACCATGAGTACTGGGGCTAAGAGGAGTGTCTCTGTACTACACACCATGAGTACTGGGGCTAAGAGGAGTGTCTCTGTACTACACACCATGAGTACTGGGGCTAAGAGGAGTGTCTCTGTACTACACACCATGAGTACTGGGGCTAAGAGGAGTGTCTCTGTACTACACACCATGAGTACTGGGGCTAAGAGGAGTGTCTCTGTACTACACACCATGAGTACTGGGGCTAAGAGGAGTGTCTCTGTACTACACACCATGAGTACTGGGGCTAAGAGGAGTGTCTCTGTACTACACACCATGAGTACTGGGGCTAAGAGGAGTGTCTCTGTACTACACACCATGAGTACTGGGGCTAAGAGGAGTGTCTCTGTACTACACACCATGAGTACTGGGGCTAAGAGGAGTGTCTCTGTACTACACACCATGAGTACTGGGGCTAAGAGGAGTGTCTCTGTACTACACACCATGAGTACTGGGGCTAAGAGGAGTGTCTCTGTACTACACACCATGAGTACTGGGGCTAAGAGGAGTGTCTCTGTACTACACACCATGAGTACTGGGGCTAAGAGGAGTGTCTCTGTACTACACACCATGAGTACTGGGGCTAAGAGGAGTGTCTCTGTACTACACACCATGAGTACTGGGGCAGAGTTGGGCCGGCGGGCAAAGTCCTTGTTCTCTCCTTCTCCACTATGGAAGGACCTCATATGGCAGCGTGATGCAGGCTTGGTGGGCTTCTTAAACTCAAAGCCCTCCTCCTGATTCTCCTGGTTCTCCTGGCTGCCCTGTCCGCCATGCCCAGAGGTGGCGGCTGTATCCTGGACTGAGCCGTACTGTCCGAAGGCCCCGTAGCGGTCCTGACTCGTCAGAGACGGACTGGAGCCTAGCAGCAGTGGTAGAGAGTTGATTCTTCGGATTGGCATTTTACTGTAAAGAGAAGAAGAAGTTGGAACGGTGGCTGGACATGAGACTAGGATGGTCTATGTCAATGATTCTAACTACTCCCTGAAGAGCAACATGGCTAGGTTGAATGGAAAAATAAACAGTTGATTATTAGTTGTTGGCAGGTACTTGACTACAACACAACCACCCAGTTCCTTCTCCTTGAAGCCAAGACAGTAGAATACCAGAGGGCGGGACTTAGCTACATGACTTACTCATTGGCAGTTCTCTCAGACTGCAGAATGGCCTTCTCTAACCTGCAGGAGAAAAAGAGAATTATGGTGAGAAACTTCTGAACCAGCGAGGGTGACGCTGCCAAGCAAGATCCCACCTAGGTAGGCTGTCCCAAATGACACCCTATTCCCTACAGGCCCTCGTCAACAGTAGTGCACTACATCAGGAATAGGGTTCCATTTGGGATGCATCATAGCGAAAGTCTAGTCTGGTTTATAAATGTGCAATGAGCATAAAATGACATTCATAAGCATCTTATCCAGGTCGGCCACTTGATTTCAGGCTGTGGCGTTCAAACAGCTGATGACAGACAGGAGGGTGTGTTCATAACAGTTCAACTGTTCTACCTTGTTAGCAAGCAAATAGAGCCAAGTTGGCTAGACTTTAAATATAAAGATTAGCTGGCTGATCACTAGCACTGGGCTTGTGTTGGAGTGTTGATGTCATGTTGTTTTCTAGAAACAACATGACATTATTAGTGGATGTTATTAGTGGATGTTCGTGGTTATGGTTAAATGTGTAACAAATTGCATTTTCATAGACAGGCTTGAAAGTCAAATCAATGATTACTGCAAAAAAAGCAGTTTAAACAATTTTGTCTTACAGTTGAGGAAGGATTATATTTAGCGTAGGTATAATTTGACAAGCCCTGAATTCATTAGATTATTGCTGACTGTTTGAAATGCAGTGTAATGCAAAGAAAATGGTGCAACAAAGCTTATTTAGAGAAAACATGATTTACAATGACGGCCTACACCGGCCAAACCCGGACGACGCTGGGCCAGTTGGGCACCACCCCATGGGACTCCCAATCACAGCCTGATGTGATACAGCCTGGATTCGAACCAGGGACTGTAGTGACGCCTCTTGCACTGAGATAGCGTTTTAGACCGATGCGCCACTCAGAACATATATACACATCGTGAATCACCCATACAATATATATGTATATATTTAGATACAGAGCCTTCAGAAAGTAATCAGACCACCTTGACTTATTCCACATATTGTTGTGTTACAGCATGAATTAAAACATCTCAACCATCTGCACACAAAACCCCATAAGTGAAAACACAGAAATACCTAATTTAAGTATTTAATCCCGTGAGTTAGCATGGATGACAGCTGTAAGTCTTTCTGGGTAAGTCGAAGGGTGTTCACATATAACTGATCTCAGTCCTCTAGAAAGTGAACTCTAGGGTAAAGAGAAACAGCCCTCTCCTTTTGCCAATTATTACAAAGTGCAGGACAAGCTATTCCGTGTTATCGGACAGCTAGATACACCTAACATTTTGGAAGCTAATAGATTGCATTTAGTTAAAATGACATTAATAATTATAATCAGAAGATAATATTAACATGTAAATATTACTGTAAACATAATGAATAGCAAAACAATATAATGCTGCAATTGAAAACCCAATGTAGGCTACTGGCCCTTTAAGAGCTAGCTATACTGTCTTCTCACACTATTCAAAACCTCAATCAATAAACAGCTTATGAAGCTCATGCTTGTATTGATTTTTGTATGGGTGGTCCGGGAATCGTACACACTAACCTGGCGTTGCAAGTGCCATGCTTTACCAAATGAGCTATAAACTATTTTATGTATTATTTATTTATTTTTATTTAACCTTTATTTAACCAGGCAAGTCAGTTAAGAACAAATTCTTATTTATAATGACGGCCTACCTACAGGGTCAGCCCCTGGAGCAAATTAGGGTTAAGCGCCTTGCTCAAGGACAGACAGGTATTTCACCTTGTCGGCTCGGGTATTCAAACCAGCAACCTATTGGTTACTGGCACAACGCTCTTACAGCTAGGCTACCTGCCGCTAGGGCTGGGCGATATGACCAATCTCATATCCCGATATAGGTCATTTCATATCCCGATAACGATACATATCACGATATAGCACATTTTCTGTAAATTCACTGAATAAATAGTTGATATAAAATGACCACATGTAAAGGCCTATTTCTTATTACATTTGGAATAAAAGGTACTTACTCAGATTTTATTATTTCTCCTTTTATTTAGAACCTTTGTGCAAATTTTCAATTAAGCAACAAAATATAAAATATTAATGTATAAAATCTAAAAAGGTCAATAGAAAACACAAAATAAATAGGAGTCGGGGTTTGTTTTGAACACTCAACTGTACTTTTCTGGGTCTCATCCGTAGACTCTCCGTACTGTTTCATATGATTCTTGCGTAGGTGATAAAAGAGGTTAGTGGTGTTTGAGCCTGTTGTCGGGACCGGCTTGCGGCATATTTTGCAGAGGACGGTTTTCAGACTTTTCATACCCAAACCACACCTATTCGCCCCAAGAAGCCCATATTTTAGGTAGAAGCTCGGTGCACTGTGTCACGTTCACTCTTCTCCATGTTTGCTTGTGTTGCGAACGCAAAGCGTCGTCCAATTGACTAAAAATATTGCCGTAAAGAGTGTGATTTGCAACACAACGAAATCATAGAGCATAATATGAAACGATAGACGTTTTTTATCGTCACACGATATATATCGTCATATCGCCCAGCCCTACCTGCTGCCCTAGTGCAATGCTTTACCAAATGAGCTACAGAGGACCACAGTTGGCAGCTAAACTAGTGGGACAGACAAAGAGCCTTGCTGGCTCTATTGAGAGACGGTCAGAGGGACAGGGCAAGGGGTGGTCCCTCTTCTCTTTCTGCAGCAGAGCAATGCCCACCTGTATGCTAAATAAGCAGCGAGGAGAGCTGAGTGGGGGAGTACAGAGGACAGGGGCTGCTAATCTGCCGTATGCCTGCTGAAGGAACAACGCTAGCCTCAGCCCTTCTGCAAGGACCCTTTGTTTGGAGAGCGGTGAAGGGGGGGGGGTCAGGAGGAGTGTGTCTGGTTCAATGGGGAGAAGGGGGGTGATTGAGTTTGTTCTCAGAAAGACTATAGCGGGCTTGGGGGGTACGAGGTGCCCCACATTCAATAGCTGCAGCACAGAGACTGGCGACCCCTCCCCTTTACCATTCAAACCATAAGACAGACAGGTGGGGGGGCCATCACTATTAAACCCCAACACCAGTTACCCCCCAGCCCCCCCAAAAAACTGCAGTGAGCCATTAAACAGCTCTACAGGAGCTGAATGAATGGCCTCATATACCAAATGCTGCAGCCAAGTGTTCAGAGACATTAGCAGATGTCTGGATAGAAACCCTGAGAAAGAATACCCAAAGATTAGTTAGTATACTATCTGCTCTAGTCTATGTTTCTAAACGTTTATAGGGCCCAGGGCCTGTGGACAAAATGCAGCGGTTTCTAAACGTTTATAGGGCCCAGGGCCAGTGGACAAAATGCAGCGGTTTCTAAACGTTTATAGGGCCCAGGGCCTGTGGACAAAACGCAGTGGTTTCTAAACGTTTATAGGGCCCAGGGCCTGTGGACAAAAAGCAGCCGTTTCTATGATAACGTTACTGTACTTAATATTAGTATGGGAGGGTACATGTTCATTATTTATATGCTAATGTTACTTGATCATGAAGCATGTTGTTTGTTAGCAGGAGTTAGCGGTGTATTGTCAGCTAATTTAATGTGTATGGACGAGAAAATAAACCTGCACATGCTTGTGGATTGTTCAAGAGTCATTTGGTTTAGTATGGTAATGTGTTTTAGTAGAAGGTTTGTGCTTACTGGCTACTGTAATATTTATGGTAAATTTTAGCTGCAGACCCAGAACGTGACGTTGCCAGCAACAGCAAAGGTTAAGGCAAGGATGTAATGTCAATTGAAAAGTAGAAAACTCTTGCCACTCCTCAATCTGGGAACACCACCCGTCTGCTTCAGTAATACAGAGCAACAGGACCTATTACATAACACCACCCGCCTGCTTCAGTAATACAGAGCAACAGGACCTATTACATAACACCACCCGCCTGCTTCAGTAATACAGAGCAACAGGACCTATTACATAACACCACCCGCCTGCTTCAGTAATACAGAGCAACAGGACCTATTACATAACACCACCCGTCTGCTTCAGTAATACAGAGCAACAGGACTGGTACTGCAGCTCTATGGGGGAGCAATGAATCATTAGTTGAGTTAAATGTAGATGGAACACCTCCATTCAGCCCATCCTCAACTCCTGTGATCAAAATGACTTGTGACCCCAAAACCAGAAGAAACGTTCCCCTATAATCATCTTATCTGCTAATCTGCTTAATGAAAATGAATGAAGCATCAAGCTATGGAGCTTTACCAACGGCACAATGACAGTAGGCCTAATCCCAGAGCACAGCTGATGGGACGGACTAGCTAGCCGTGTTCAACTGGAACAAGAGGGGGATGGAGGAGAGGGGGTGGTGGATGGAGGGATGGAAGGGGAGGGATGAGGAGGGGTAGTAGGGAGGAAGGAAAGGCATGAGGGGGGGATGAAATGCTACCACATAGACTGATTGGGACAGACAAGAAGACTATCACTTACCTCGCCTCAACATCAATGGGGTCCATGGGGCTGGGGGAATCCATACCAAGACCTGGAGGAAGATGTAGAACAGCTCAGTTAGCTATTAGTTCATTGCAGTTAAGAGTTAAAATAGTAACAATGCAAATTCTTAACACATGTACACATCTGGGGCGGCAGGTAGCCTAGCGGTTAGAGCGTTGGGCCACTAACCGAAATGTCGCTGGTTCGAATACACGAGCACACAAGGTGAATTATTGTATTTTTTTCAAACAGTCAATGTGTCCTTGAGCAAGGCCCTAATTTGATCCAGGGGCTGACCCTGTAGGTAGGGTTGTCATTGTAAATAAGAATGTGTTCTTAACTGACTTTCCTAGTTAAATAAAGGTTAAATATTATTTTTTTAAACAATACAATTACACATAGGCCTAAACTATAGGGTGGCACATGAGTAAATATTAAATCCTGTACAGTTTGACTTTTGTCCTGTCCTGTTCAATTCAACATTTCAATCCTATAGTGTCCTGTAATGGCATTCTTATTTACACTTTGGGGGTGAAACCTTTGCAGCCATCTTATGATGTTGTCTTACCAGCATCAGAGGAGCAGTCGGAGGCGAAGGAGGGCATCTTCAGGAGGGGCACATGTTTCCTCTTGGGAGTATCACATTGTTGGCTGTAAAGCAATGGGCACACATTCAGACAACTTTGATAACATTCAGCAAGTTAGCCATTTTCATCGGCGTGGAACAAATTAGTGGTTAGTTAGTCAAGTTAACAAGTTAACTAGATATAGCTAGGGTAGTTACATTTTTGTAATGTTATTCAGCAATCTAGTTTAACGTTAGCTATCTTATGGCGAACCAACCAAAATGATCGTGCAGTTCACACCCAGTTAGCTAGAATGGAAACATAGCCAGCTAGCCAACACAACAACACACGTTTTATGAGACTCTTACCTTCCAAGTCCGGCTAGATTGTTCATGTTTAGGGCCAGATTAGTGACGGGTGACAGGACAGTTGTTGGTCCAGGAGAGAAGAGGTTCTTCTTGATGCAGGGCGAAGCAACAACGTCGGGCAGCGACAGAGAGGAAAGCCCGGGGATTCTGTCGGGCCTGGTCACCAAGTTAGCGGTGATAGGGCTGAACTCGCTCGTAACGTTTTTAAAGTCCATTCTTACAAGCTAGCAATAATCTATTTTGATATCTGTTTGGAGGGCCACAATCCTTTAACGTAGACAAATCGAAAGATCAAGTTTACAACTACTGTGACGTTAGCTAGCACCCAAATTAGGAATTAGCAGAATGAGTGTGAAGAGTAATGAAGGCAAAACAACCATGGCAAGTCGTTTTCAGACCCCGCCTTGCAAAAACAAAAGAAAATCGATAAAAATGTTGTCTGTAAGTATAAATGTTATATGCTGGCGGTGTACTCTGACAGGCTTACTCAAGTTCTGAGAGAGAAAATGCAGCTGCCAGTATTTAGGTTCAAAATAGAAACTCACGAGCGGCAATCGTTTCGGCCAATCAGATGCGTCGTTACATCCTGCACGTCCAATCAGAGGCGGTTCCCTTTTTGCCCTTTGTCTGGTAGGAAAATGGGGAGGGAAGTCATTTCCGTAACATACTTGTCTACGAGCCAATCAAGTGCATCATAGCGGCATAGTCATGACAGGTAGCCAATGAGATGCGTATTCTTTCTTTCGAGGGGATGCAGAAAAATAAAGCGACATTTTTCCCGCGGAAGATTTGAAGCGCCAGCTGAAGAATAACCACATGACCAACACAGCCAATCACACAGCAAGGTCATTCATACGGACAGCCACTGTCTACAGAACTACTATGAGCATAAATAATAATAGCCTTTTTCCAATAAGTGATAGATAAAGAAATGACAGTTGATTGAATTACAATGATCTTTACTGTATGACTACTATGTAGCTATGTAACTTTTTCTCTTCTCATTACTTTACAGTTACACCCAATAAACAAAGGAAGTATAGAGGCCCTTTAAGTGAACTAGAAAGGGTGTGGTGCTCACATACTTTAGACTTAGTGTTAGAGCCCATATCAACATCATAAACCCATGGTGTTGCCCTTTACTCTGAATATAGGCCAAGTACGCTAAATGGCTGTCCTGCTATGTGAAGAACTATCTTAGTTGTCCTACCTTTCATCATTTTTAAAATGCGTTATTGAGTAGACTAGTCCTCCCCCTCCTGATGAACAAAGAAAAGTGAACTCAACTTTACTCACAGTAAAAGCACCCAATCAACCACCCCTGGGGTAACAGTCACATTGCATCTCTGTTGTCTATAGTCCTGTAGTTCCATTAATCACCTGGTCTAGAGTGGATAATATAGTCCTGTAGTTCCATTAATCACCTGGTCTAGAGTGGATAATATAGTCCTGTAGTTCCATTAATCACCTGGTCTAGAGTGGATAATATAGTCCTGTAGTTCCATTAATCACCTGGTCTAGAGTGGATAATATAGTCCTGTAGTTCCATTAATCACCTGGTCTAGAGTGGATAATATAGTCCCCGTAGATCCATTAATCACCTGGTCTAGAGTGGATAATATAGTCCTGTAGTTCCATTAATCACCTGGTCTAGAGTGGATAATATAGTCCTGTAGTTCCATTAATCACCTGGTCTAGAGTGGATAATATAGTCCTGTAGTTCCATTAATCACCTGGTCTAGAGTGGATAATATTGTCCTGTAGTTCCATTAATCACCTGGTCTAGAGTGGATAATATAGTCCCTGTAGTTCCATTAATCACCTGGTCTAGAGTGGATAATATAGTCCTGTAGTTCCATTAATCACCTGGTCTAGAGTGGATAATATAGTCCCTGTAGTTCCATTAATCACCTGGTCTAGAGTGGATAATATAGTCCTGTAGATCCATTAATCACCTGGTCTAGAGTGGATAATACAGTCCTGTAGTTCCATTAATCACCTGGTCTAGAGTGGATAATATAGTCCCCGTAGTTCCATTAATCACCTGGTCTAGAGTGGATAATATAGTCCCTGTAGTTCCATTAATCACCTGGTCTAGAGTGGATAATATAGTCCCCGTAGATCCATTAATCACCTGGTCTAGAGTGGATAATATAGTCCCCGTAGATCCATTAATCACCTGGTCTAGAGTGGATAATATAGTCCCCGTAGATCCATTAATCACCTGGTCTAGAGTGGATAATATAGTCCCCGTAGATCCATTAATCACCTGGTCTAGAGTGGATAATATAGTCCCCGTAGATCCATTAATCACCTGGTCTAGAGTGGATAATATAGTCCCCGTAGATCCATTAATCACCTGGTCTAGAGTGGATAATATAGTCCCCGTAGATCCATTAATCACCTGGTCTAGAGTGGATAATATAGTCCCCGTAGATCCATTAATCACCTGGTCTAGAGTGGATAATATAGTCCCCGTAGATCCATTAATCACCTGGTCTAGAGTGGATAATATAGTCCCCGTAGATCCATTAATCACCTGGTCTAGAGTGGATAATATAGTCCCCGTAGATCCATTAATCACCTGGTCTAGAGTGGATAATATAGTCCTGTAGTTCCATTAATCACCTGGTCTAGAGTGGATAATATAGTCCCCGTAGATCCATTAATCACCTGGTCTAGAGTGGATAATATAGTCCCCGTAGATCCATTAATCACCTGGTCTAGAGTGGATAATATAGTCCCTGTAGATCCATTAATCACTTGGTCTAGAGTGGATAATATAGTCCCCGTAGATCCATTAATCACCTGGTCTAGAGTGGATAATATAGTCCCTGTAGATCCATTAATCACCTGGTCTAGAGTGGATAATATAGTCCCCGTAGATCCATTAATCACCTGGTCTAGAGTGGATAATATAGTCCCCGTAGATCCATTAATCACCTGGTCTAGAGTGGATAATATAGTCCCCGTAGATCCATTAATCACCTGGTCTAGAGTGGATAATATAGTCCCCGTAGTTCCATTAATCACCTGGTCTAGAGTGGATAATATAGTCCCCGTAGATCCATTAATCACCTGGTCTAGAGTGGATAATATAGTCCCCGTAGATCCATTAATCACCTGGTCTAGAGTGGATAATATAGTCCTGTAGTTCCATTAATCACCTGGTCTAGAGTGGATAATATAGTCCCCGTAGTTCCATTAATCACCTGGTCTAGAGTGGATAATATAGTCCCCGTAGTTCCATTAATCACCTGGTCTAGAGTGGATAATATAGTCCTGTAGTTCCATTAATCACCTGGTCTAGAGTGGATAATATAGTCCCCGTAGATCCATTAATCACCTGGTCTAGAGTGGATAATATAGTCCCCGTAGATCCATTAATCACCTGGTCTAGAGTGGATAATATAGTCCCCGTAGATCCATTAATCACCTGGTCTAGAGTGGATAATATAGTCCCCGTAGATCCATTAATCACCTGGTCTAGAGTGGATAATATAGTCCCCGTAGATCCATTAATCACCTGGTCTAGAGTGGATAATATAGTCCCCGTAGATCCATTAATCACCTGGTCTAGAGTGGATAATATAGTCCTGTAGTTCCATTAATCACCTGGTCTAGAGTGGATAATATAGTCCCCGTAGATCCATTAATCACCTGGTCTAGAGTGGATAATATAGTCCCCGTAGATCCATTAATCACCTGGTCTAGAGTGGATAATATAGTCCTGTAGTTCCATTAATCACCTGGTCTAGAGTGGATAATATAGTCCCCGTAGTTCCATTAATCACCTGGTCTAGAGTGGATAATATAGTCCCCGTAGTTCCATTAATCACCTGGTCTAGAGTGGATAATATAGTCCTGTAGTTCCATTAATCACCTGGTCTAGAGTGGATAATATAGTCCCCGTAGATCCATTAATCACCTGGTCTAGAGTGGATAATATAGTCCCCGTAGATCCATTAATCACCTGGTCTAGAGTGGATAATATAGTCCCCGTAGATCCATTAATCACCTGGTCTAGAGTGGATAATATAGTCCCCGTAGATCCATTAATCACCTGGTCTAGAGTGGATAATATAGTCCCCGTAGATCCATTAATCACCTGGTCTAGAGTGGATAATATAGTCCCCGTAGATCCATTAATCACCTGGTCTAGAGTGGATAATATAGTCCCCGTAGATCCATTAATCACCTGTTCTAGAGTGGATAATATAGTCCCCGTAGATCCATTAATCACCTGGTCTAGAGTGGATAATATAGTCCTGTAGTTCCATTAATCACCTGGTCTAGAGTGGATAATATAGTCCTGTAGTTCCATTAATCACCTGGTCTAGAGTGGATAATATAGTCCCCGTAGATCCATTAATCACCTGGTCTAGAGTGGATAATATAGTCCCCATAGATCCATTAATCACCTGGTCTAGAGTGGATAATATAGTCCCCGTAGATCCATTAATCACCTGGTCTAGAGTGGATAATATAGTCCCCGTAGATCCATTAATCACCTGGTCTAGAGTGGATAATATAGTCCCCGTAGATCCATTAATCACTTGGTCTAGAGTGGATAATATAGTCCCTGTAGTTCCATTAATCACCTGGTCTAGAGTGGATAATATAGTCCTGTAGTTCCATTAATCACCTGGTCTAGAGTGGATAATATAGTCCCCGTAGATCCATTAATCACCTGGTCTAGAGTGGATAATATAGTCCCCGTAGATCCATTAATCACCTGGTCTAGAGTGGATAATATAGTCCTGTAGTTCCATTAATCACCTGGTCTAGAGTGGATAATATAGTCCTGTAGTTCCATTAATCACCTGGTCTAGAGTGGATAATATAGTCCCCGTAGATCCATTAATCACCTGGTCTAGAGTGGATAATATAGTCCTGTAGTTCCATTAATCACCTGGTCTAGAGTGGATAATATAGTCCTGTAGTTCCATTAATCACCTGGTCTAGAGTGGATAATATAGTCCTGTAGTTCCATTAATCACCTGGTCTAGAGTGGATAATATAGTCCTGTAGTTCCATTAATCACCTGGTCTAGAGTGGATAATATAGTCCTGTAGTTCCATTAATCACCTGGTCTAGAGTGGATAATATAGTCCCCGTAGATCCATTAATCACCTGGTCTAGAGTGGATAATATAGTCCCCGTAGATCCATTAATCACCTGGTCTAGAGTAGATAATATAGTCCCCGTAGATCCATTAATCACCTGGTCTAGAGTGGATAATATAGTCCTGTAGTTCCATTAATCACCTGGTCTAGAGTGGATAATATAGTCCTGTAGTTCCATTAATCACCTGGTCTAGAGTGGATAATATAGTCCTGTAGTTCCATTAATCACCTGGTCTAGAGTGGATAATATAGTCCTGTAGTTCCATTAATCACCTGGTCTAGAGTGGATAATATAGTCCTGTAGTTCCATTAATCACCTGGTCTAGAGTGGATAATATAGTCCCTGTAGTTCCATTAATCACCTGGTCTAGAGTGGATAATATAGTCCTGTAGTTCCATTAATCACCTGGTCTAGAGTGGATAATATAGTCCTGTAGTTCCATTAATCACCTGGTCTAGAGTGGATAATATAGTCCTGTAGTTCCATTAATCACTTGGTCTAGAGTGGATAATATAGTCCCTGTAGTTCCATTAATCACCTGGTCTAGAGTGGATAATATAGTCCCTGTAGTTCCATTAATCACCTGGTCTAGAGTGGATAATATAGTCCCTGTAGTTCCATTAATCACCTGGTCTAGAGTGGATAATATAGTCCCTGTAGTTCCATTAATCACCTGGTCTAGAGTGGATAATATAGTCCTGTAGTTCCATTAATCACCTGGTCTAGAGTGGATAATATAGTCCTGTAGTTCCATTAATCACCTGGTCTAGAGTGGATAATATAGTCCCTGTAGATCCATTAATCACCTGGTCTAGAGTGGATAATATAGTCCCTGTAGTTCCATTAATCACCTGGTCTAGAGTGGATAATATAGTCCCCGTAGATCCATTAATCACCTGGTCTAGAGTAGATAATATAGTCCCCGTAGATCCATTAATCACCTGGTCTAGAGTGGATAATATAGTCCTGTAGTTCCATTAATCACCTGGTCTAGAGTGGATAATATAGTCCTGTAGTTCCATTAATCACCTGGTCTAGAGTGGATAATATAGTCCTGTAGTTCCATTAATCACCTGGTCTAGAGTGGATAATATAGTCCTGTAGTTCCATTAATCACCTGGTCTAGAGTGGATAATATAGTCCTGTAGTTCCATTAATCACCTGGTCTAGAGTGGATAATATAGTCCCTGTAGTTCCATTAATCACCTGGTCTAGAGTGGATAATATAGTCCTGTAGTTCCATTAATCACCTGGTCTAGAGTGGATAATATAGTCCCTGTAGATCCATTAATCACCTGGTCTAGAGTGGATAATATAGTCCCTGTAGTTCCATTAATCACCTGGTCTAGAGTGGATAATATAGTCCTGTAATTTTACAACATATCACAAACTGTTTGGGGGAACTACAATCAAGGTAAATGATGAATGTGAAAAGTTGGAATTACCCTCTCTAATCTTGCGTTGGTGGGAAAAATGTAGAATTTATATGAATTATATGAATATGCATGACTTGAGACTGATGAAGGAAAGAGATAGGAAGGGGGATACTAGTCAGTTGTACAATATTTAACCAACCCCTCTGAATCAGATGTGTTCTATTGGTTCTATATAGATGTGTTCTTTGGTTCTAGATATACAGTATGTGTTCTATTGGTTCTATATAGATGTGTTCTTTGGTTCTAGATATACAGTATGTGTTCTATTGGATCTATATAGATGTGTTCTTTGGTTCTAGATATACAGTATGTGTTCTATTGGTTCTATATAGATGTGTTCTATTAGTTCTATATATGTGTTCTATTGGTTCTATATTGATGTTTTCTATTGGTTCTATATAGATGTGTTCTATTGGTTTTATATAGATGTGTTCTATTGGTTATATATAGATGTGTTCTATTGGTTTTATATAGATGTGCTATATTGGTTATATATAGATGTGTTCTATTGGTTATATATAGATGTGTTCTATTGGTTCTATATAGATGTGTTGTATTGGTTCTATATAAATGTGCTATATTGGTTATATATAGATGTGTTCTATTGGTTATATATAGATGTGTTCTATTGGTTCTATATAGATGTGTTCTAATGGTTCTATATAGATGTGTTCTATTGGTTCTATATAGATGTGTTCTTTTGGTTCTATATAGATGTGTTCTATTGGTTCTATATAGATGTGTTCTATTGGTTCTATATAGATGTGTTCTATTGGTTTTATATAGATGTGTTCTATTGGTTATATATAGATGTGTTCTATTGGTTCTATATAGATGTGTTGTATTGGTTCTATATAGATGTGTTCTATTGGTTCTATATAGATGTGTTCTATTGGGTCTATATAAATGTGCTATATTGGTTATATATCGATGTGTTCTATTGGTTATATATAGATGTGTTCTATTGGTTCTATATAGATGTCTTCTAATGGTTCTATATAGATGTGTTCTATTGGTTCTATATAGATGTGTTCTTTTGGTTCTATATAGATGTGTTCTATTGGTTCTATATAGATGTGTTCTAATGGTTCTATATAGATGTGTTCTATTGGTTCTATATAGATGTGTTCTATTGGTTCTATATAGATGTGTTCTGTTGGTTCTATATAGATGTGTTCTAATGGTTCTATATAGATGTACTCTATTGGTTCTATATAGATGTGTTCTATTGGTTCTATATAGATGTGTTCTATTGGTTCTACATAGATGTGTTCTAATGGTTCTATATAGATGTGTTCTATTGGTTCTATATAGATGCACGGTCGAGAGTGCTTGCAGAGGATAAGAGAGACATTTGGAGACGAGTTAATATGGACCTGATGAGGATGATGGCCAATGCGGTATGTCTACTTCCGAAGTGAGGTGCCGATTGCCCTTTCTCAAAAACTCTAGAGCTGCTTGGAGAGGGACCAGAGCTGCTTGGAGAGGGACCAGAGCTACTTGGAGAGGGACCAGAGCTACTTGGCGAGCCACACCACACAGATCATGTCTGGGAAGTTTTCATCAAGGCAACCTAGATCCCAAGGCAACCTAGAGCCCTCAACCCTCAACACTATAGCACTCCAATAGAGGCTCGACCTGGGCCAAGCTGGAGGACTCCTGTCAGTACTGTGCTTGATTCTTTTAAAAACACTTTGTTCATCTTTGAATGTTAAATAGGCTTGTTCATATTCTTCCATATGAGGTGTACCCCCACACCACCATTTAACCCATATGAGGTATACCCCCACACCACCCTTTAACCCATATGAGGTACACCCCCACACCACCCTTTAACCCATATGAGGTACACCCCCACACCACCCTTTAACCCATATGAGGTGTACCCCCACACCACCCTTTAACCCATATGAGGTATACCCCCACACCACCCTTTAACCCATATGAGGTATACCCCCACACCACCCTTTAACCCATATGAGGTATACGCCCACACCACCCTTTAACCCATATGAGGTATACCCCCACACCACCCTTTAACCCATATGAGGTGTACCCCCACACCACCCTTTAACCCATATGAGGTATACCCCCACACCACCCTTTAACCCATATGAGGTATACCCCCACACCACCCTTTAACCCATGTAAGCACCACATTCAAAATTCTAATATGAATGAAAGTGTTTTAATAAATCAAGCAGAGTACTGGCAGGATTCATCCAGCTTGGCCCAGGGTCAGCCTCCATGGGGGGTTATGATGAATGGTGATGGACTGAGAGAGCAGTCAATTAAAACTCCCAGTCAAGTCTTATTCTGATGCGCCGTGAAACCAGACGTCTCGACAGAGAGAGAGCCGGCTGGTGGGGGAGACTAGTCACTCAACACAGGTAAGATGACAAAAATAGCATTTCTACATTTCATCTTTGCAAGCTCTGTTTCTAATGGGGGAAGTGTTGCTTTCTAAGGAGAGACTGAACAATGACAAGATGGCTCCTCAGTGTCCCTGTCCCTGACCCTGTCCCTGACCCTGAAGCAACAGGCTGCAAGCACAGACCCTGTCCCTGACCCTGTCCCTGTCCCTGAGCCTGTCCCTGTCCCTGAGCCTGTCCCTGTCCCTGTCCCTGAGCCTGTCCCTGACGCTGTCACTGTCCCTGACCCTGATGCAACAGGCTGCAAGC
>CM042405.1:997500-1000000 GCA_023634145.1 Thymallus thymallus
AGTATCTATGCTGCAATAGTCTATGTGCCGGGGGGCTAGGGTCAGTTTGTTAAATCTGATGTTATTATCCGGTGTCTTGTGTGAATTTAAGTATGCTCCCTCTAATTCTCTCTCTCTCCCACTCTACCTCCTCTCCTGGAGGACCTGAGCCTTCCAGGAGGACCATGCTTCAGGACCACCTGCCCTGATGACTCCTAGCTGTCCCCAGTCCACCTGGTTGTGCTGCTGCACCGGTTTCAACTCTTCTGCCTGTGGTTATGGAACCCTGACCTGTTCATTGGACGTGCCACCTTGTCCCAGACCTGCTGTTTTCATCTCTCTCTCTCTACCGCACCTGCTATTTCAACATCTAAATACCCGGCTATGAAAAGCCAAGTGACATTTACTCCTGATGTGCTGACCTGTTGAACCCTCTACAACCACTGTGATTATTTTTTGACCCTGCTGGTCATCTATGAACGTTTGAACATCTTGGAGAAAGCAAAGCAGTGTGACAATAAAAAACAACAACACAGAGTTACATATGGGACAAACAACCGTACAGTCAATAACACAATAGAAAATCTATATACAGTGTGTGTAAATGTAGTAAGATTAGGAAGGTAGGACAATAAATAGGCCATAGTGGTGAAATAATTACAACTTAGCATTAACACTGGAATGATGGATGTGCAGATGATGATGTGCATATAGAGATACTGGAGTGCAAATGAGCTAAAATAATAAATATGGGGATGAGGTAGTAGGGTGGGCTATATACAGAAGGGCTGTATACAGGTGCAGTGATCGATAAGCTGCTCTGACAGCTGATGCTTAAAGTTAGTGAGGGAGATGGTAGTCTCTAGCTTCAATGATTTTTGCAGTTAGTTCCAGTCATTGGCAGCAGAGAACTGGAAGGAATGGCGGCCAAAGGAGATGTTGGCTTTGGAGATGACCAGTGAGATATACCTGCTGGAGAGCATGCTACAGGTGAGTGTTGCTATGGTGACCAGTGAGCTGAGATAAGGCAGTTCTATAAAAACACATTATGATGAGACAACTTTATAACAACACATTGTGATGGAGACAGATCTATAACAACACATTATGATGGAGACAGTTCTATAACAACACATTATGATGGAGACAGTTCTATAACAACACATTATGATGGAGACAGTTCTATAACAACACATTATGATGGAGACAGTTCTATAACAACACATTATGATGGAGACAGTTCTATAACAACACATTATGATGGAGACAGTTCTGTAACAACACATTATGATGGAGACAGTTCTATAACAACACATTATGATGGAGACAACTCTATAACAACACATTTTGATGGAGACAGTTCTGTAACAACACATTATGATGGAGACAGATCTATAACAACACATTATGATGGAGACAGTTCTATAACAACACATTATGATGGAGACAGTTCTATAACAACACATTATGATGGAGACAGTTCTATAACAACACATTATGATGGAGACAGTTCTATAACAACACATTATGATGGAGACAGTTCTATAACAACACATTATGATGGAGACAGATCTATAACAACACATTATGATGGAGACAGTTCTATAACAACACATTATGATGGAGACAGTTCTATAACAACACATTATGATGGAGACAGTTCTGTAACAACACATTATGATGGAGACAGTTCTATAACAGCACATTATGATGGAGACAGTTCTGTAACAACACATTATGATGGAGACAGTTCTATAACAACACATTATGATGGAGACAGTTCTATAACAACACATTATGATGGAGACAGTTCTATAACAACACATTATGATGGAGACAGTTCTGTAACAACACATTATGATGGAGACAGTACAATAACAACACATTATGATGGAGACAGTTCTATAACAACACATTATGATGGAGACAGTTCTGTAACAACACATTATGATGGACACAGTTCTATAACAACACATTATGATGGAGACAACTCTATAACAACACATTATGATGGAGACAGTTCTATAACAACACATTATGATGGAGACAGTTCTATAACAACACATTATGATGGAGACAGATCTATAACAACACATTATGATGGAGACAGTTCTATAACAACACATTATGATGGAGACAACTTTATAACAACACATTATGATGGAGACAGATCTATAACAACACATTATGATGGAGACAGTTCTATAACAACACATTATGATCGAGACAGTTCTATAACAACACATTATGATGGAGACAGATCTATAACAACACATTATGATGGAGACAGTTCTATAACAACACATTATGATGGAGACAGTTCTATAACAACACATTATGATGGAGACAGTACAATAACAACACATTATGATGGAGACAGTTCTATGACAACACATTATGATGGAGACAGTTCTATAACAACACATTATGATGGAGACAGTTCTGTAACAACACATTATGATGGAGACAGTTCTATAACAACACATTATGATGGAGACAGCTCTGTAACAACACATTATGA
>CM042405.1:1005000-1172770 GCA_023634145.1 Thymallus thymallus
TCAAAGCAAACATTTATTCTTCTACTAGTCCTACGAGGTTATTGACAAGATGTATATGGTTTCAAAGGTGAGGATGAACCCACCGTTTGAACCAGTTTGACCAGTTTGAACCAGTTTGAAGCAGTTTGACCAGTTTGACCAGTTTGAACCAGTTTGAACCAGTTTGAACCAGTTTGACCAGTTTGATCGGTTTGAAGCAGTTTGAAGCAGTTTAAAGCAGTTTGAAGCAGTTTGAAGCAGTTTGACCAGTTTGAACCAGTTTGAACCAGTTTGAACCAGTTGGACCAGTTTGATCAGTTTGACCAGTTTGAACCAGTTTGACCAGTTTGACCAGTTTGACCAGTTTGATCAGTTTGAACCAGTTTGACCAGTTTGACCAGTTTGAACCAGTTTGACCAGTTTGATCAGTTTGAACCAGTTTGAACCAGTTGGACCAGTTTGATCAGTTTGACCAGTTTGACCAGTTTGACCAGTTTGAACCAGTTTGACCAGTTTGATCAGTTTGAACCAGTTTGAACCAGTTGGACCAGTTTGATCAGTTTGACCAGTTTGACCAGTTTGACCAGTTTGAACCAGTTTGAAGCAGTTTGACCAGTTTGATCAGTTTGAAGCAGTTTGAAGCAGTTTGAAGCAGTTTGAAGCAGTTTGAAGCAGTTTGACCAGTTTGACCAGTTTGAACCAGTTTGAACCAGTTGGACCAGTTTGAACCAGTTTGAACCAGTTTGACCAGTTTGACCAGTTTGAACCAGTTTGAACCAGTTGGACCAGTTTGAACCAGATGGACCAGTTTGAACCAGTTGGACCGTTTGGACCAGTTTGACCAGTTTGAACCAGTTTGAACCAGTTGGACCAGTTTGAACCAGATGGACCAGTCTGAACCAGTTGGACCAATTTGACCAGTTTGACTAGTTTGAACCAGTTTGACCAGTTTGACCAGTTCAAAGGATGTGGGGACAGCAGACTGGGACAGGGAGAGATTGAATATGCCCGTAAACACACCAGCCAGCTGGTCTGCGCATGCTCTGAGGACGCAGATAGGGATACCATCTGGGCCAGCAGCCTTGCGAGGGTTAACATGCTTGAATGTCTTACTCACGTCGGCCACGGAGAAGGAGAGTCCACAGTCCTTGTTAGTGAGCCGTTGAATTGTGACTCCACTTTCTCTCTATACTGACGTTTTGCCTGTTTGATTGCCTTGCTGAGTGAATAACTCCACTGTTTGTATTTTGCCATATTTCCAGTCACCTTGCCGTAGTTAAATGCGATGGTTAGCGCTTTCAGTTTTGCGCGAATGCTGCCATCTATCCAGGGTTTCTGGTTAGGGTAGGTTTTAATAGTGGGTACGACATCTTCTATACAATTCCTATACAATTCCTGATAAACTCAGTCACCGTTTCAGTATATTCGTCTAAATTATTTTCGCAAGCTACCAGGAACATATCCCAGTCCGCGTGATGGAAACAATCCTGTAGCGTGGATTCCAATTTGTCAGACCAGCGTTGAATAGTCCTGTTTGAGTTTCTGCCTATAGCAAAATGGAGTTGTGGTCAGATTTGCCAAATGGAGGGCAGGGGAGGGCCTTGTAAGCATCTGGGAAGTTTGAATAACAGTGGTCGAGTGTTTGAGAAGCGCGAGTACTACAGTCGATATGTTGATAAAACTTCGGCAGCCTAGTCCTCAAATTTGCTTTGTTAAAATCCCCAGCTACAATAAATGCAGCCTCAGGATTTGTGGTTTCCAGTTTGCATAAAGTCCAGTGAAGTTCTTACAGGGCCGTCGTGGTATCGGCTTGAGAGGGGATATAAACGGCCGTGGCTAAAACAGAGGAGAATTCTCTTGGGAGATAATACGGTCGGCATTTGATTGTGAGGTATTCTAGGTCAGGGGTGAACAAATGTACTTCAGTACTGACTTGGGTGACTGGAGTCTGACAATTTTTTGGGCTTTCCCCTGACACCGGCTGGTATATAAATCATTGCCCTGAGCTCGTCAACTTTGTTACATTAGCGAGTAATATACTCAGAAGCGGTTGGTGGTGTGCGTGCCTCCTATGTCGAACCAGCAGGCCGCTCCGAGTGCCTTTACTCCGTCGGCGATGTTTTGGGTCGGCCTCTGGAATCAGTTCAATTGCTCTGGGGAGAGTGAACAAAGGATCTGCTTCAGGGAAGTCATATTCCTGGTTGTAATGCTGGTAGTTCTAGTAGGTTACTGCCACTCTAATATCCAATAGTTCTTCCCTGCTGTACGTAATTATACAAAATATTTCCTGAGCTAATAACTTAAAACTTTTTACATAAAAAAATACTGCAAAGCTTCCTAAGAGCTAGTCGCGAGACTGACATAACAGTTGGCACCATTTACAACTTTGCAAAAGGACAGTTTAGATATAATCAATAGACCAGCAACATAGAGAGAAACATCTAGTTACACAGCAACATAGAAACATCTAGTTACACAGCAGCATAGAGAGAAACATCTAGTTACACAGCAGCATAGAAACATCTAGTTACACAGCAGCATAGAGAGAAACATCTAGTTACACAGCAGCATAGAGATAAACATCTAGTTACACAGCAGCATAGAGAGAAACATCTAGTTACACAGCAACATAGAAACATCTAGTTACACAGCAGCATAGAAACATCTAGTTACACAGCAGCATAGAGAGAAACATCTAGTTACACAGCAACATAGAGAGAAACATCTAGTTACACAGCAGCATAGAGAGAAACATCTAGTTACACAGCAGCATAGAGATAAACATCTAGTTACACAGCAGCATAGAGAGAAACATCTAGTTACACAGCAACATAGAAACATCTAGTTACACAGCAGCATAGAAACATCTAGTTACACAGCAGCATAGAGAGAAACATCTAGTTACACAGCAACATAGAGAGAAACATCTAGTTACACAGCAGCATAGAGATAAACATCTAGTAACACAGCAGCATAGAGAGAAACATCTAGTTACACAGCAACATAGAGAGAAACATCAAGTTACACAGCAGCATAGAGAGAAACATCTAGTTACACAGCAGCATAGAGAGAAACATCTAGTTACACAGCAGCATAGAGAGAAACATATAGTTACACAGCAGCATAGAGAGAAACATCTAGTTACACAGCAGCATAGAGAGAAACATCTAGTAACACAGCAGCATAGAAACATCTAGTTACACAGCAGCATAGAGAGGAACATCTAGCTACACAGCAACATAGAAACATCTAGTTACACAGCAGCATAGAAACATCTAGTTACACAGCAGCATAGAGAGAAACATCTAGTTACACAGCAGCATAGAGAGAAACATCAAGTTACACAGCAGCATAGAGAGAAACATCTAGTTACACAGCAGCATAGAAACATCTAGTTACACAGCAGCATAGAGAGAAACATCTAGTTACACAGCAGCATAGAGAGAAACATCTAGTTACACAGCAACATAGAAACATCTAGTTACACAGCAGCATAGAAACATCTAGTTACACAGCAGCATAGAGAGAAACATCTAGTTACACAGCAGGATAGAGAGAAACATCTAGTTACACAGCAGCATAGAGAGAAACATCTAGTTACACAGCAGCATAGAGAGAAACATCTAGTTACACAGCAGCATAGAAACATCTAGTTACACAGCATTATAGAGAGAAACATCTAGTTACACAGCAGCATAGAGAGAAACATCTAGTTACACAGCAGCATAGAGAGAAACATCTAGTTACACAGCAGCATAGAGAGAAACATCTAGTTACACAGCAACATAGAGAGAAACATCTAGTTACACAGCAGCATAGAGAGAAACATCTAGTTACACAGCAGCATAGAGAGAAACATCTAGTTACACAGCAGCATAGAGAGAAACATCTAGTTACACAGCAGCATAGAGAGAAACATCTAGTTACACAGCAGCATAGAGAGAAACATCTAGTTACACAGCAGCATAGAGAGAAACATCTAGTTACACAGCAGCATAGAGAGAAACATCTAGTTACACAGCAGCATAGAGAGAAACATCTAGTTACACAGCAGCATAGAGAGAAACATCTAGTTACACAGCAGCATAGAGAGAAACATCTAGTTACACAGCAGCATAGAAACATCTAGTTACACAGCAGCATAGAGAGAAACATCTAGTTACACAGCAGCATAGAGAGGAACATCAAGTTACACAGCAACATAGAGAGAAACATCTAGTTACACAGCAGCATAGAAACATCTAGTTACACAGCAACATAGAGAGAAACATCTAGTTACACAGCAGCATAGAGAGAAACATCTAGTTACACAGCAACATAGAAACATCTAGTTACACAGCAACATAGAAACATCTAGTTACACAGCAGCATAGAGAGAAACATCTAGTTACACAGCAGCATAGAGAGAAACATCTAGTTACACAGCAGCATAGAGAGAAACATCTAGTTACACAGCAGCATAGAGAGAAACATCTAGTTACACAGCAGCATAGAGAGAAACATCTAGTTACACAGCAACATAGAAACATCTAGTTACACAGCAGCATAGAGAGAAACATCTAGTTACACAGCAACATAGAGAGAAACATCAAGTTACACAGCAGCATAGAGAGAAACATCTAGTTACACAGCAGCATAGAGAGAAACATCTAGTTACACAGCAGCATAGAGAGAAACATCTAGTAATACAGCAACATAGAAACATCTAGTTACACAGCAGCATAGAGAGAAACATCTAGTTACACAGCAGCATAGAGAGAAACATCTAGTTACACAGCAACATAGAAACATCTAGTTACACAGCAGCATAGAGAGAAACATCTAGTTACACAGCAGCATAGAGAGAAACATCTAGTTACACAGCAGCATAGAGAGAAACATCTAGTTACACAGCAGCATAGAGAGAAACATCTAGTTACACAGCAGCATAGAGAGAAACATCTAGTTACACAGCAACATAGAAACATCTAGTTACACAGCAGCATAGAGAGAAACATCTAGTTACACAGCAGCATAGAGAGAAACATCTAGTTACACAGCAACATAGAAACATCTAGTTACACAGCAGCATAGAGAGAAACATCTAGTTACACAGCAGCATAGAGAGAAACATCTAGTTACACAGCAGCATAGAGAGAAACATCTAGTTACACAGCAGCATAGAAACATCTAGTTACACAGCAGCATAGAGAGAAACATCTAGTTACACAGCAGCATAGAGAGAAACATCTAGTTACACAGCAGCATAGAGAGAAACATCTAGTTACACAGCAGCATAGAGAGAAACATCTAGTTACACAGCAGCATAGAGAGAAACATCTAGTTACACAGCAGCATAGAGAGAAACATCTAGTTACACAGCAGCATAGAGAGAAACATCTAGTTACACAGCAGCATAGAGAGAAACATCTAGTTACACAGCAGCATAGAGAGAAACATCTAGTTACACAGCAGCATAGAAACATCTAGTTACACAGCAACATAGAGAGAAACATCTAGTTACACAGCAGCATAGAAACATCTAATTACACAGCAGCATCGTTGTACTGGACTGGGGAGACGCACTGGAAGTCGGTTGCGGGGAGCCAGCACGTGTCGTAGTCGAACCGGACTGGGGACCGGCGCTGGAGGCACCGGACTGGGAATCGGCGATTCCCAGTCCAGTAGATTCCCAACTCCCCCAGTCGTCCTCTCTCCTCTCTCCAATCCCCACCTTGTAGGAGCTGCTCCGGGAGCCCCCACGAGTAAGGGAACAGTAGCACCTTGTCTTCCTCATCCGACTCCTCTCTGTACTCCAGCTCCCATGGCTGTAGGGGCTCCTCCTCGAACCCCCACGAGTGTAGTGGCTGGGGCTCTTCGTTATCATTCCCCAACCACCCTTATAGCCCACCTCCAAAAAGAGTTTGGGGGTTCTTTGGGGATCCATACTGGACCAACCTCCTGGACCGCCGACGTGACTTCCTCCAGAGATCTCTCTGAACATAAACCTTACAGCCAAATACATTTAAACTTAGTTTTTCATAATTCCTGACATTTAATCCTAGTAAAAATTCCCTGTTTTAGGTCAGTTAGGATTACCAATTTATTTTAAGAATGTGAAATGTCAGAATAATTGTAGAGAGAATGATTTATTTCAGCTTTTATTTCTTTCATCACATTCCCAGTGGGTCAGAAGTTTACATACACTCAATTAGTATTTGGTAGCATTGCCTTTAAATTGTTTAACTTGGGTCAAACGTTTCGGGTAGCCTTCCACAAGCTTCCCTCAATAAGTTGGGTGAATTTTGGCCCATTCCTCCTGACAGAACTGGTGTAACTGAGTCAGGTTTGTAGGCCTCCTTGCCCGCACACGCTTTTTCAGTTCTGCCAAGACATTTTCTATAGGATTGAGGTCAGGGCTATGATGGCCACTCCAATACCTTGACCTTGTTGTCCTTAAGCCATTTTGCCACAACTTTGGAAGTATGCTTGGGGTCATTGTCCATTTGGAAGACCCATTTACGACCAAGCTTTAACTTCCTGACCGATGTCTTGAGATGTTGCTTCAATATATCCACATAATTTTCCTTCCTCATGATGCCATCTATTTTGAAGTGCACCAGTCCCTCCTGCAGCAAAGCACCACCACAACATGATGCTGCCACCCCCGTGCTTCACGGTTGGGATGGTGTTCTTCGGCTTGCAAGCCTCCCCATTTTTCCTCCAAACATAACGATGGTCATTATGGCCAAGCAGTTCTATTTTTGTTTCATTAGACCAATTTCTCCAAAAAGTATGATCTTTGTCCCCATGTGCAGTTGCAAACCGTAGTCTGGCTTTTTTTATGGTGGTTTTGGAGCAGTGGCTTCTTCCTTGCTGAGCGGCCTTTCAGGTTATGTAGATATAGGACACATTTTACTGTGGATATAGATACTTTTGTACCTGTTTCCTCCAGCATCTTCACAAGGTCCTTTGCTGTTGTTCTGTGATTGATTTGCACTTTTTGCACCAAAGTACGTTAATCTCTAGGAGACAGAACGTGTCTCCTTCCTGAGCGGTATGACGGCTGCGTGATCCCATGGTGGTTATACTTACGTACTACTGTTTGTACAGATGATCTGTACCTGGTACCTTCAGGCATACCTTCAGGCGTTTGAAAATTGCTCCCAAGGATGAACCAGACTTTTGGAGGTCTTTCTGAGGTTTGGATTTTCCCATGATGTCGAGCAAAGAGGCACTGAGTTTGAAGGTAGGCCTTAAAATACATCCACAGGTACACCTCCAATTGACTCAAATGATGTCAACTAGCCTATCAGAAGCTTCTATAGCCATTACATCATTTTCTGGAATTTTCCAAGCTGTTTAAAGGCACAGTCAACTTAGTGTATGTAAACTTCTGACCCACTGGAATTGTAATATAGTGAATTATAAGTGAAATAATCAGTCTGTAAACAATTGTTGGAAGAATTACTTGTGTCATGCACAAAGTAGATGTCCTAACCAACTTTCCAAAACTATAGTTTGTTAACATGAAATCTGTGAAGTGGTTGAAAAACGGGTCGTATTAGTGTGTAGCCCAAACTGTTCGGACAATACAGACAGAAGTTGGCAGATCGGCTGTACCTACTTCAGATGAGTCCCAAGATGCTTGTGGTGGTCATAGGTTAAAACGGAGAACACTATCGCGTTCGTGAGAGTCTCTTTCCATAGAGGGATCATAATAGTTTTTAGGCCAAACCATTTGGATGCTACAGACGAATTTGTGAAAATAACAATTTTCAGGATGTCTGACAAAAACTCTAGCTCTGTCACCTTTCACCACAGATGTGGAAGGGTTACAAAGCGGTGGATTGAGAAGCATCCAATGCAAGAAACAGATACTGTATCTCTAGCTTTAACTGACAGATGTTTATGGGGATTTGTGTATTTTGCTAATTAGATTTCGTGAGTACATCGACCTTAGGGGGTTTTAAAGCCTCCATTGGCCTTATGGTGAAATCCCTGAGTGGTTTCCTTCCTCTCCAGCAACTCAGTTAGGAAGGACGTCTGAATCTTTGTAGTGACTGGGTGTATTGATACATCATCCAAAGTGTAATTAATAACTTCACCATGCTGAAAGAGATATTCAATGTTTGCTTTTTATTCTTTCTTTTTTTACCAATAGGTGCCCTTCTTTGCGAGTCATTAGAAAACCTCCCTGGTCTTTGTGGTTGAATATGTGTTTGAAATTCACTGTTCAACTGAGGGACCTTAAAGATAATTGTGTGGGGTACAGAGATGAGGTAGTCATTCAAAAATCATGTTAAACACTATCATTGCAGACAGAGTGAGTCCATGCAACTTATTATGTGAGTTTTTAATCACATTTTTACTCCTGAACTTATTTAGGCTTTCCATAACAAAGGAGTTGAATACTTATTGACTCAAGACATTTCAGATTTTCATTTTTTATGAATTTGTAGAAATGTTGAAAAACTTCAACAAAATGGGTGTTTATACTTTCTGAAAGCACTCTATATATAACCTTTTTTTGTAAATGGTTCTTTAGTCCAAAGAAGCAAAAGGTTCTATATAGAACCCCGAATAACCCTTTATTGTAAGAGTGTATTTAGTATGAAAAACAAACTTTTTGACACTTTTACTTTCTGAAAATACTCATATTATTGGACCAAAATACAACAACATCTCCAAATTGATAAGTGCATGAAGAATGGTCATTTTAGCATGTGGTGCCTGGCCTTAATATTTCCATAAATCACATCATCCGTGGGAACTGCCCTTCTTAACTGATTTTACAGCATTACAAAGTTATGTTTGCGGCAATTCACAACTTCCATTAAAATGGCTCAGTGCGACGGCTGCTAAGTGGAGATGTCTAGTGACAAACTATCGAGGACTTCGTTCTATTGATGCCCAACCTACAGGTCAACTGTGCATCATGAACTGGGCCTACGAGGCCTTACAAATTGTGATCATTTTAATTAACGTTTTTGTAATTGTGTTGCCCTAAGACTAATATTAAAGCTAATTAAAAAATTAAGGTGAATTTGAAATTATGATAATTGAGATTCACATTAAAATAAGAGCCTACTCAAGCCATGCATCACTGCTTCTCCAATGAATACACGTGTATGCCCAAACATTATTTTAAGGACATTTTCAAACTAATGTTCTTTGTAGACCTATCTTAATTCGTTCTAATGTTTTGTCTAATACATAGGCCTACACAGGACCATGCAAAACAGATGTTTAATCTCAATGAGACTAACCTGGTCAAATGAAGGTCAAATAACAAATAGAATCAGTCGATCGTAGAAGCCAATGTTTTTGTAAAGTAAGGATTATGGAGGTGTGAAAATGGACGCTCCTGTTTGGATGTGATTGATTGGTAATGGTTTTAGTTTATTTCCCCCAATCAGATCAGTGATTTTTCCACAGAACGAATGAAAGACACCTTGAGGTCACCTTGCAACTTCCATTTCAAATGTTAAAGGTCCAATGCAGTCGTTTTTATCTCAATATCAAATCATTTCTGGGTAACAATAAAGTACCCTACTGTGATTGTTTTCAATTCAAATGGTCAAAAAACAATAGCTTCTTAGCAAAGGGCAATTTCTCCAGCAAAACATATAGCTTGGACTGGGCAGGAAAACTGAAAAGTAGCTTTTATTGGCAGAGGTTTGGAACTCTCTGTGGTTTTGGTCTATTGACTAATTTACACCAAATCAGGCTGTAATTTCAGGCCGTCTTTTCAAACAGCTCTTACACTAAAAGGCATTATCATCATTTTCACAATTCCACAGTATTATTCCAACCTCATAGTGTGGAAATATATATAAAACACATTTTTGATGGCACTGTGCATTTAAACATTCATCTTTCCTCACAGTTTTCTAAACAATACCCTGTTTACTAGCCTAGTTTCCTCACATGTAATTATCAACGAAACACTATCTCATGGTCCTATAATTTCTAATGTTCATAAGTCAAAATATTTACGTTCTGCATTCGTTGGTAGTGATTAACCTTATTGATATGATGACCCTCCTCATAGGTTATCAGTTCCAGTGAGATCCACAGGATGGCAGCATAGCCTACGTCATGAAATGCCTTCACAGCCCGAAGTGTCCGTTTTCCTTCCATCATGTGGAGTAGAGTAGACCTACCATAGGGTTTCCCAAAGTCGGTCCTGAGGCCCGCGTGTTTATTTCCCCAGTACTATACAGCTGATTCAAATATACAACTCATCATCAAGCTTTAATTATTTGAGTCAGCTGTGTAGGGCCAGGGATAAAAGGAAAATGTGCCCCCAGGGGGGCCAGGACCAAGTTTGGGAAGCCCTGCTAGAGTATAGCCCACTGATCTTCATAACCCCCACAAGAGGGCAGTCAATACTATAACAGCAAGTGTTATTCAACATTGCCAATCGGAGTGCTAGGTTAACAACAGGAAACTTCAAATGGACCAATCAAGCCTGAGGGATACGTTTGTCTCATTAGCATACCCTATCTTTATTTATTGATTGATTTTTACCAGGCAGGTCAATTAAGAACTAATCATTAACATGTCAAAAACGTTACTATTTATTTACATAGACTACTTGTATAGTATAAAGTCTATTCCAGAAGGCTGTGTATATAAGTATTTTTTAATAGTTCATTCCTATTAGCCTGTCACCGACTGTAGATGGGACTCTTATGTTTTCCTATCATAATGTGTGGAGCTTGTTTCTCTAATGCCATACAGTTCTGCCATCTATCAACTAAGCTGCTCCGGATCAGTAGACCCAACACTTACTCATCTTCATCATTTATCTTCAGCCTCGATTAAACTGACCACAAAGACATCTCAAGTTCTATGTATATGCTTTGTTTTAATCTCTTGTTTATATAAAATAATTCAATGTTTTATTAAAGATAAAAGTATAGATTATACATTTCATAATGTCTGTAATATCTGTATTTCTTTGGCTGAGCCAGTTATAGTAATGACGTCTAGGCCTACAGGAATAAGAACCGCATTGAGGCATGCCCTTACACGTAGCATGTGTGTGTGTGTGTGTGTGTGTGTGTGTGTGTGTGTGTGTGTGTGTGTGTGTGTGTGTGTGTGTGTGTGTGTGTGTGTGTGTGTGTGTGTGTGTGTCACACTGTATGCTTTAGTTTCCCGTTAGGCCAATTAGTCTCAGCCTGTTGACTGCGTTATATAAAACCTATTGAAGGCCTACAAAACAGAGTGAAAGCAATTATTTATTCAATTCTAGAATCAAGAACAACGTAATGTCGATATATGAAATATCTGTTTAATATAGATATTATATAAAATATAGTTTTAGCAATTTCTTTACGACATACAATCTGCATAGGAGTTCTGATTCAAATATAACATAAGGATTTCTTGCGAACTAAATCGTTTTTCTTAAATGAACCTTTATTGAAATAGGCAAGTCAGTTATGAACCCATTCGTATTTACAATGACGGCCTATCTACAGGGTCAGCCCCTGGAGAAGATCAGGGTCAAGTGCCTTGCTCAAGGACACATCGACAGGAACTTCACCTTGTCGGCTCGGGTAATCGAGCCCAACGCTCTAACCGCTAAGCTACCTGTCGCCCTAATAATGTCAACGTGGATTCCGACAGTTTCTGAATCCAGTCAATAAAACAATGGGCAATACATTGGCTAGCACTAACCTATTTATGAAATTACATATTTCACATACATCCATCGATGACCAATGGGGCCATTTTGACCCCAAGAAGAAACTATTGGAAACAGCAACAATCACAGTAAAATATCAACTGATTTCTAATCTAAAGATCATAAACCCCGCAATTAATATTATCCGAATTTTTATTTTATTTAACTAGGCAGGTAAGTTAAGAACACATTTTTATTTACAATGACGGCTTAGGAACAGTGGGTTAACTGCCTTGTTCAGGAGCAGAACGACAAATGATTTACCCTGTCAGCTCGGGGATTTGATCAAGCAACCTTTCGGTTACGGGCCCAACACTCTAACCACTCGACGACCTGCCGTCCAACAATTTGTAAAAATCTGTAAAAATAAAACATGACCAAAACATAATTGTAATTTTATCAAAATTACTGTCAATTGGCATATTCTGTAAAACAGAAATATAAATGTTTCCTTTATATAACGTACAGCTTTTTTCCAAAGTACAATCCGCGTTAGTACAAAAAAGTTAACTTACCATTATTTGATTATAGTATAATTAAATTTTCAGAACCTTTAAGAAAATATAAATTTTGTAATATTTATGTGGTTTTCAAGGATAGCTACCATTTAAAGGTGCAGGACACCAACATTTGAAATAGACTTTGACAATTGAAATTTTATTGACAAAAAGTTATTTACTTCACTTCAAATAGTGATATTGATAGATATTGGCCAAAATATGGCTTCGTTTTCTTTATTTACTCACCCTACAGCCAGAATCAGCATAGTTGTTAGTGAAACAATGGGAGTGGTATGGGCAATATTTTTTTTATATTGAACCTTTATTTAACTAGTCAAGTCTGTTAAGAACAAAGTCTTATTTACAATGACGGCCTCCCTACAGGCCAAACTCGGAAGACGCTGGGCCAATTGTGCGCCCGCCTATGGGACTCTCGATCACAGCCGGTTGTGAACCAGGTTGTCTGTAGTGACGCCTCTAACACTGAGATGAGGTGTTTTAGACCACTGCGCCACTTGGGAGCCCTAAAAAGCATTCCAAAAAGCATGCCCAAATCCTTGAAATTACTTTAAACCAAATGGTATGGCACCAAAAATATCATAACAAGTTGCACATAAAGAATATTGGAAGATATTATAGGAAATCTGGTATTTATATAACATTTTCAGTAGAATAACACGTTTTGGCAGAATACACACCACTACAGCACTATGCATATATTCAGTGTTTCTGGTTTCTGTATTACAGTTCTACCAAGTATTCATACCACTGACAGACTTCTATCAGCTGTTTTAAACCTCAACTAAGCATATATCTAAGATCATTTGGATGTTGTACTGTGTCATACCAAATTACAACCAGTTATAACCATATGCAAATTGTTGAGGTGCTCCATCTCTGCATGTGATCTGTCTTTCTGGTCACTGATACAGGTCCCCCTCCACCCTCTGCTGGTATGGATAACTTGTTAATATGTCTCCTGAGAGACCGAGATTCAAATAAAGGTCCTGTCTATCAAATCAGCATAGGCGGAATTTTGTGTTTTTGGCTGGGGTCAAAATGACACCAAAGTCCACACTAAACACTAAACAATAATTCAGATTTGTTAAGAACAAGCTGATAACAAAGTCATGAAACATTTGAATAATTGTGACCCCAGTCGATAGCGTGAGGGTTTGGTCTTCATATTTATGAATTATTAGAACGATTCAATCAAATCAAATGTATTGACTTTTTCGAATCACTTAAAGATAGGTAGGCCCTATGCATATATATATATATTTTCATGAATTTACCATGCACTGTATAAATGACTAATATCTGCCCGATATAAGACCCCTGTAAATCCAATGGCAGTGTTTAAACCCAAATGGTAGTGTTTAAACCCAATGCTGGTGTATAAGAGCCTTTAGCCTCTAAACAGCCAATCAACATGTTGTTGTACTGCATCGTTTCATCGGTAATGATTTTCTAATACTCCACTCTGAGCATTAGAGCATATTAGGGGGACAATTATTAACTTTCCAAAGTTAATAGAGTGCAACACCATAAAAGCCATAGGCTACATAGGTCCTTGGAGGAATAGCCTACACTACAAACTGCCCACCATATGTATATTCTGTAGTATAAAGTGTGTGTAGTTCAGGGCTCTACAGCTATTGTAACAGACGGACATCTAGGACTTGTGACTACAGCTAGCCTAGTCATAGACTACTGCAGGTCTCCTTCGACCTCACGGGTGGAAATGTCTCCATTGAAACAACATGGATAGAGTTAATAAATGATCAGCGGAGAGGCAATACAGGTTTAAAGAAGCCTAACCCACCGCCGTGACTGAGAGCACATGAGTCTGAGTTCACCGAGGCTTGGATCTCTTTCGACAAATTCAAAAGTTCATTTACGGCCTATTTGTGTCCTGGCATCCACAATAACTCACCATCTAAAATTATATTAAATTATAACACTTTAATAAATGTATTATTCTGAACGTATAACATCTTTCTTCGAAAGAACAGAGTTACGGCCAGTTCTATAAGGTGCTCGAGATGCACATGCCAAGCAATAACGATGAACAAATATATATGTAAAACAATTGAGTTATTATTGTCTTATTAAACTATTCGTTTTTGATCATAAGAGGTTTCACAATAACACTGTGTTTTTCCATAATTATAATATAATTGTAAATTATAATGATCAGCTATAGGCCTACGTCTATTAACTATGAAAATCAAAAACTCAATCTCAAAAATATAATATTCTTATATGATCACTTTTAGTCCTAAATTACCAACTACTGTTATATTTCTGATCGAGGTTAGAATTCACATTAGTAGGCTGTTAGGTCATGTTATTAAATTAATTAGGGCTAAATAAAAGACGTGCCATATTGCAAAGACTATGTCTAAAATAGGCCTGTCAGTATATATATATCTGCTATAGGGATGAGATTTCCCATTTCTGCTGATGAAGCCTTTTAGTCAATCATTACGCTTCATTATCACGGTGTTGTGATATCCAAATGAGTGTTAACTTAACCAATAGGCTGCACTTTGATTTTAGAAGCTTATTTCGTCTATATCAAACTGAGAAGCTATCTAATATCACATAAACATACAGCCATAGTCATTAGAAGTAATAACAACCTAATGAAAACGTCATTTTGACAGAGCTCTCTTCAGAAACCACAAGCGGTCTTGGCGCAGAGCGCAGGGAAGGTTTCCAAGTGCTCTGGAGGAAACATAGAAACATCAGGATGGCGCACTAAATTCAGTTATGACAGGGAGGCTTTGAAGTATTCACCATTAGCATATTATTGATATTATAGGCTTCTCTTTAATGGTGAAAGAACTGTCATTGTCAACCTTGTAAACACTGATTTAATTTTATTCATCAATTTGATGACTATGTTCAGCGCAACAATAGTGGTCGTGAATATTCAACCCGCATGTTTCTGCTGGTGTTGTCTTTGTAGAATGAATAAAATGTCACCGAGGAAACATCGTTCTATGGTCATTATACTATTCTTTTCACATGAACCTATTGTTGCGTTTGGAGTTGCTGTACGTCATCTAAACTCCAATCCTGCTCTGCCTAATCCAGGCGCCAGGTAGTTGTGACAACTCATTGGCAGGTGTACTCGTCGAATCAGCGCAATTGGGTTTTAGCTCTGCTGCCCTTGCACACATCCCAGTCCTCGGGGTCCCAGAACATTGACGCACATTTCTCCTGATATTATTCTGACACGCACGCTGCTCCATGGATCAGGCGTCACATCACTAACTCAAAGGTGCTTGAGGTTCCCGCTCAGAACATCGGTACAGGGCTCTACCGTAGGTTAACCGTTGGTTCTCACTATGACTTGTTGAGGGGTACCATTGTGACTGGCTTAAAGAGGAAGTTACAAGATAGATTCGGTTTTTCTGGATTTCTATACCTGAAGTGAGGAAGATGTTTTCGTCGGCGGGTAAGCGTTGTTTTACGATAGAATCCTTGGTGGCCAAAGAAAACCCTCTAAACACGGAAGATCCCATCCGACCGACGGCTCTGACTTATTCCAACCCAACTGACGCTTTCATGAACGGGTACCAGGGTCCTACCGGCAGGTCTCTGTATCAGAACCCGGAGTTGGTGTTCCCTGAGTCAGTCAACCACCCAGGGCTGACAATGAACCCCCACCAGCTAGGAGGGGGCCACCTACAACACCCTGCACACTTCTTTGGGACGCAACACCGAGACCCTCTTAACTTCTACCCATGGGTTTTACGGAATCGGTTCTTCGGACACAGATTTCAAGGTACAATTATTGATTGATGGTGTGTGTGTGTGTTTAAAATGAAATTTAATAATACCTCAATCCCAATACTGATCAATAATTATAGCCAATTTCAAGCAGCCCAAGTTACAGGTTAATTAAGAACAATAATGCCTCTGGGTTACTTGTACTTTTGACTAAATGGACTGAACTATGTGTCCTACACCGCATGCAGTCAGCAATGTCAACTTCACAGATTAATGATTGACAACAATTAGGCTACAATAATGAGTGGGTTAATCATTCATTTTCATCTATGTTAAACATGAACAGTTAATATTTATTTTTATTACAATATTATTGTGGACAACGAGGAATGGTCTTTATAGTCAGCCCTGTTATTCAGCCACAGGTGAACATACACAATAATCACTGGTGTAAAAGTACTAAGTAAAAATACTTTAGAGTACTTTACTATTTATATTTTGACTACTTTTTATTTTACTTCACTACATTCTTAAAGAAAATAATGTACTTTTTACTCCATACATTTTCCCTGAAACCCAAAAGTACTGGTTACGTCTTGAATGCTTAGCAGAACAGGAAAATGGTCCAATTCATACACTTATCAAGAGAACATCGCTGGTCCTCCCTACTGCTGCCTCTGATCGCTGGTCATCCCTGCTGCCTCTGATCGCTGGTCATCCCTGCTGCCTCTGATCGCTGGTCATCCCTGCTGCCTCTGATCGCTGGTCATCCCTGCTGCCTCTGATCGCTGGTCATCCCTGCTGCCTCTGATCTAGTGTGCCTCTGGCTTTCCGTAAATTACATAAAAACAACAAAATGGTGCCTCTGGTTTGCTTAATGTAAGGAATTTTTAATTAAGCATATTTAAGCAATTACATTTACTTTAGATACTTAAATATATTTCAAACCAAATACTTTAAGACTTTTACTCCAGTAGTATTTTACTGGGTGACTTTCACTTTTACTGGAGTCAATTTATATACATTTTTACTTTTTACTCAGGAATGACAATTGGGTCCTTTTGTCACCACTGGAAATGGCCATCTGAAGTGGATATGAGGCGCGTGTACTGATCTAGAACCCTGACTACACTTTGGTAAAAGGAAAACGGCAATCAGTTTTGCAACAAAACATCTCAACGCAGAGCAGCAAACTATTCCCATGTCGATTTAAAACTCAACAAACAACATCAAGTTGAGGAGAATGCACACCATAGTTCACCAAACCAGAAATGGTAACCATAGTTCACCAAACCAGAAATGGTAACCATAGTTCACCAAACCAGAAATGGTAACCATAGTTCACCAAACCAGAAATGGTAACCATAGTTCACCCAACCAGAAATGGTAACCATAGTTCACCCAACCAGAAATGGTAACCAAAATTTCCATCTGAATTATAATTTTCATATAAGTGCACAAATTCCTTCGGTCTCTAGAGAGTTAGCAGGTAAATCAACGTTAGTTTGTGTGCATCCCATGTTCCCTATAACTGCCTGTTCTGGCGCCTCTCGGGCAGCTCTCTTTAGCCTAGTTAAATAACGTTTAAATCAAATAAAAATAAAAATAGTGTGTTTGTAATTGTGTATATTTGTATTCTATCGTATTTTGTAAATTGTGTGCATAACCTTGGTCTCAGTAGCATTCCCTGTTATGATAAAGGTACAAATATATGTATATATATATAGCATAGTAATCCAACATTTTATAACATATGTTATAACATATAAGTGAAGTCAATGATACAGATGATAAAATATGTAGGAATCTGTTAGTTTGTTTCTAGATCTACACAGGTTAACGGAGCGTATAGCTAACCACTTTATTTTCCCACGGCACCATGGCTGGTTTCCCCACACACCGGGCCACACCGGGCCACACCGGGCCACAGCCAATCTGTAAAGGAAATATTGTCCTTGTCACGCGGTCAATCCCACTGTGAATGTATCTCTAACCACACGAAACCACTATCTGAGTGATTGGGCAGATCGTGCAGAAATATTTTATTCCCAAATGTTCTCCCAAATTTGTTTCAGAATATGGCAGGATTTTTATGGCAACTTTTACTGCCAAATGATGTCTCACATCCCTTGTAAATGTCTTTGTCTCAACCACTTTTAAATACACATTATATATGCACTACAGATGTTCCAGTGTGACTTAATTTAATAGGTCTGCTATACAATATAGGCTATTTGGACTCGATCAGGTATTCTCAATATTTGGACACAGGTTTTATATTATTCTCAATTTAAATAAGGGAAATAATGGTGTTGTTTAATTAAATAGTGTCTCATATATATAACCTGTGTTATTGCGATATAAAATCTAGGCCTACTGTTTAAATGTAGGCCTACTGTTTAAATCTAGGCCTACTGTTTAAATGTAGGCCTACTGTTTAAATGTAGGCCTACTGTTTAAATTAATGTAGACGCTGTATAGACATTAAAACGTCTAATAGACTATCCTTCAAAACCACACCAAGAGTTTGTAAACTCGCCTCTGAAACCAACAGGGCGCGTGCTGTTCTTTTCCACCTCACTGCACATCAAAACCCGCCTCGTGTTGCTCAGCGTGTTCATTGCTTCAATCTAAACCCCACTGTGATTTCCCTCTCGCTCTCTCTCTCTGCCCCCAGGAAATGATGTTTCCCAAGATAGCCTGCTCCTTCACGGCCCGTTCGCCCGGAAACCCAAGCGCATCCGCACCGCCTTCTCCCCGTCGCAGCTCCTGCGTCTCGAGCGGGCGTTCGAGAAAAACCATTACGTAGTCGGAGCGGAGAGGAAACAGCTGGCCAGCAGTCTCAGTCTGTCGGAAACACAGGTAGGATCGGTACCCAATTTTCAATTGTATTGAACACAGTTCAGGAACATATACATTAATTGTAATAAATTCCAGCCCAACACATTCTGCAATCTGCGTTGATACATTGAGGGTCAGGAAGCCTGCTTCTTCATCGAACATTTAAATAGTCTTATAATAATTTGTATTAATCCGTAATAACAAACAGATAAATAAGCAAATGATTCCTATTTAATTGTTATAAATAAAGAAAACAATTGCAGTGTATCCTTTATTAGTTCGATGAAGGGGATCCCTATTCCGTTACATTAGATTCGTGAAATATATATTTTAAATATACAATCACATAATTTTGAATATCATTGCAATTAAAATGTAATTATTATTATTATTAATATAAAATTATAATTATTATTACATTTTAACATTATTAAATGGCTATTATGAACATTAGGCCTATCCATCATTAGGCTTTCTGGAAAATATTCGCTCTTTCCTAGGACTATAGACTAGCCATGTTTATGCCAGAATTACTGTTAGCGATAGGCCTGCTATAAAACTAATCTGACTAAATAAAACTAATCTGACTAAATAAAACTAATCTGACTAAATAAAACGAATCTGACTAAATAAAACTAATCTGACTAAATAAAACTAATCTGACTAAATACAACTAATCTGACTAAATAAAACTAATCTGACTAGGCTATCGTAGACATGTATTTTCAAGCTCAGTGAATAATCAGTTAAGACTTACCAAGCGTGTGAGCTCCATTTCCAATGCATTCTTATTGGAACAATACTTGATCAAGCCTGATAAACAAAACCTAAAATATTATTTAGTTAGAGCATGACGCGTCAACGTAGCCTACAGTTTAGTTAGAGCATGACGCGTCAACGTAGCCTACAGTTTAGTTAGAGCATGACGCGTCAACGTAGCCTACAGTTTAGTTAGAGCATGACGCGTCAACGTAGCCTACAGTTTAGTTAGAGCATGACGCGTCAACGTAGCCTACAGTTTAGTTAGAGCATGACGCGTCAACGCAGCCTACAGTTTAGTTAGAGCATGACGCGTCAACGTAGCCTACAGTTTAGTTAGAGCATGACGCGTCAACGTAGCCTACAGTTAAATAATGACACAGAATCCAAATGAATAACTCGATATTTTCATGCACACTCTTCACTGTTAATTCAGGCATTATCCTCGCTAGTTGTTCATGATAGGAGTTATTATTAAGATAATCTATAAACCCAATATAAAACAGGGAAGGCCTCTATGCAATACTGTCGTTGAAATGATTTCCTTATTTACTCCTCTTCAATAATGGTAAGGTATGATCTAACTGGCAGCACCCTAACTTCGAGACGATGTCACGGTGAAACGAGTCGCCACCAGCATCATTAGGACCCTAATTAATTACAATAGGAGTCCCTGCCCCTCCTTGGCAGGCAGGCTTATAATGACAACTAATACTTCAGAATGATATCATGACCAAACATCATTAAATCAATTGACTGGGTCACCTTGGTGTTGATATGCACATTCTATTATGCAGCCAACAGTATTGGTGTTGAGTGTAGGAAAGGTCTTTTCTTTATAGTGTCTATTTCTGAAAGTTCTACTTGTAGTGTTCATGATATGGTTGTTATTTAGTTTAATGGACTAACTGCATATTTTTGGTTTAAATTCCATGAGAAACAATAATGAAACCAAGCATCCAGGCTGAGAAAGACAGAGTCCCTCCCTCTCACCTTCTCCTCTGATGGGTTTGAGAAGGAGACGAGGAGACCGGTCTCTAATGTCCCGGTCTTCCTCCCCAGGTGAAGGTGTGGTTCCAGAACAGGAGGACTAAGTACAAGAGACAGAAACTGGAGGAGGAGGGGCCTGACTGTCCTCAGAAGAAGAAAGGAAACCACCACATCAACAGATGGAGACTTGCCACCAAGCAGGGTAGCTCTGAGGACATCGATGTCACCTCTGAGGACTGAAAATACCTCCCACTCCACCCTATGTCCCCTACTAACCTGCCCCATACTCCCCTGGCCTCCTACCACCCCTACTCCCCCACCCACTACTCCCCCACCCCCTACTCCCCTGGCCTCCTACTCCCCTGGCCTTCTACTCCCCACCCCCTACTCCCCCACCCCCTAATCACCTGGCCTCCTACTCCCTGGCCTCAAACTCCCCTGGCCTCCTACTCCCCCACCCCCTACTCCCCTGGCCTCCTTCCTCCCTGGCCTCAAACTCCCCTGGCCTCCTACTCCCTGGCCTCAAACTCCCCTGGCCTCCTACTCCCCCACCCCCTACTCCCCTGGCCTCCTTCCTCCCTGGCCTCCTACTCCCCTGGCCTCCTACTCTCCTGGCCTCCTTCCTCCCTGGCAACCTACCCCCTGCTCCCCTTGCCCACTACTTCCCTGGCCTGCTACCCCTCTATTCCCCATGCCCCATGCCCCATGCCCTGTGTCCCGTTTCTGAGGACCAACGTCAGACCCTATTTATTATTTAAAGTTATGAATTATAATGACATGTTACAAGAAGAGAAATAACCCCCCTAAATGACTAAAAGTATTTGATACATTTCTTCAGCAACAGCAAGAGAAGAGCGTTTAGAGTCGACGGTTGGTGATGCAGACAGAGAACAGACTTTATGGCACTTGACTTGTAAAGGTGGTGTTCCATCCTGCATCCTACATCTTCTCTGATCTCATGATGTCTGTATAGGTGGTGTTCCATCCTGCATCCTACAGCTTCTCTGATCTCATGATGTCTGTATAGGTGGTGTTCCATCCTGCATCCTACAGCTTCTCTGATCTCATGATGTCTGTATAGGTGGTGTTCCATCCTGCATCCTACATCTTCTCTGATCTCATGATGTCTGTATAGGTGGTGTTCCATCCTGCATCCTACAGCTTCTCTGATCTCATGATGTCTGTATAGGTGGTGTTCCATCTTGCATCCTACAGCTTCTCTGATCTCATTATGTCTGATCTATGTAATGATCTTTGGTGCATGACATACAACAGGCAGAGGTGAGAAATGTCTTTGTTTGTATTTATTTTGACATAATGTTGTATATTATTATATTATAGACCGTTCACAATAAGGCTGCTTCTGTTCTGCATTTGAGGAACAAATTCGAAGATAATTTTTCTTCAGTTTCATAACCAGGCCACGTTCAGTTGTCGAACGTTGCAGATAGAAATGCCACGAACAGAACCGACATGTTTGTTCTACAGAACATACTGTATTTCTATGTGAATGTTCCTGCTGAACTCGCCTCTGGTGAATGTGTAACAGGCATCCACACGTTCACTACTCACTGCTGGTGGACTGCTGCATGGACGAGGAACAAGGTGATCAGAGTAGACAAGACATCCATCTACTGGTAGACTGTTATTTACCGACAGACACATTGACATCCATTTCATATCAAACATATACAAATATAACAATAAATTAAGATGTTTTAGAAACAACAACTTTAAAAAAAATGAATTAAATTTGTCTGATGAAAATTCTTTCTGAGCTATGTTTAGTGTTTAGTTTTTAGTGTTTAGTGTGCTCATAGTTTCTCCTAATGATCTTGAGAACGACCAGGTAAGCCAGGTATGGTAGATATGGTAGGTAAGCCAGGTATGGTAGATATGGTAGGTAAGCCAGGTATGGTAGATATGGTAGGTAAGCCAGGTATGGTAGATATGGTAGGTAAGCCAGGTATGGTAGATATGGTAGGTAAGCCAGGTAAAGCATGTATGGTATGTAAGGCAGGTATGGCAGGTAAGGCAGGTATGGCAGGTAAGGCAGGTATGGCAGGTAAGGCAGGTATGGCAGGTAAGGCAGGTAAGGCAGGTATGGCAGGTATGGCAGGTAAGGCAGGTAAGGCAGGTATGGCAGGTAAGGCAGGTAAGGCAGGTATGGCAGGTAAGGCAGGTATGGCAGGTATGGTAGGTAAGCCAGGTAAATCAAATCAAATGTATTGGTCACATACACATGTTTAGCAGATGTTATTGCGAGTGTAGAGAAATGCTTGTGCTTCTAGCTCCGACAGTGCAGTAATATCTAACAATAAAATCTAACAGTTTCACAACATATAACACACATAAATCTAAGTTAGAAAGGATTGAGAATATATACATATGGCAGGGCAGCATTGGACTGAGATACAGTGGCATAGTAAGCTTTATAGTATACAGTATACACATAAGAGATTGGTGATGCAGTATGTAAACACCATTAAGTGACTAAGATACTGAGAATAGTGTAGTGTACAGTTAGACATATGAGATGAGTAGTGCAAGATACAGAAACATTAAAGGGACTAGTGTTTCATTCCTTAAGTGGCTGGTGATTTCTAATCTCAAATCAAATGTTATGGTCACATACACATGTTTAGCAGATGTTAATGTGGGTGTTGTGAAATGCTTGTGCTTCTAGTTCCGACAGTGCAGTAATATCTAACAGTAGGAAGGAATTAGGCCTATATACATAAGGACTAGCGACATGGACTAAGATACAGTAGAAGAGTATTGAATACAGTATATACATATGAGATGGAGAACGCAAGATATGTAAACATTGTTTAAATTGTAGATACCGAAGGATAGTATAGAATACAGTATATACATATGGGTTGAGTGATGCCAGATATGTAAAGATTATAAACATTATTAAAGTGACTAGTGTTCCATACCTTAAAGTGACCAGTGATTTCTAGTCTGTGCCTTTAGGCAGCAGCCTCTAATGTGTTAGTGATGGCTGTTTAACTGTCTGATGACCTTGAGATGGAAGCTGTTTTTCAGTCTCTCAGTCCCAGCTTTGATTCACCTGTACTGACCTCGCCTTCTGGATGACAGTGGGGTGAACAGGCAGTGGCTCAGGTGGTTGTTGTCCTTGATGATATTTTTGGACTTCCTGTGACATCGGGTGCTGTAGGTGTCCTGGAGGGCAGGTAGTTTGCCCCCGGTAATGCGTTGGGCAGACCGCACCACCCTCTGGAGAGCCTTGCGGTTGTGGGTGGTGCAGTTGCCGTACCAGGCGGTGATACAGCCCGACAGGAGGCTCTCAATTGTGCATCTGTAAAAGTTGGCGAGGGTTTTAGGTGTTGAGACAAATTTCTTCAGCCTCCTGAGGTTGAAGAGGCTCTGTTGCACCTTCTTCACCACACTGTCTGTGAGGGTGGACCATTTCAGTTTGTCAGTGATGTGTACGCCGAGGAACTTGAAGCTTTCCACCTTCTCCCCTGCGGTCCCGTGGATGTGGATAGGGGGGTGCAGGTAGGTAAGGCAGGTAAGGCAGGTAAGCCAGGTATGGCAGGTAAGCCAGATAAGCCAGGTATGGCAGGTAAGCCAGGTAAGGCAGGTATGGTAGGTAAGCCAGGTAAGCCAGGTATGGTAGGTATGGTATGTAAGCCAGGTAAGGCAGGTATGGTAGGTAAGCCAGGTAAGCCAGGTAAGCCAGGTATGGCAGGTATGGTAGGTAAGCCAGGTAAGCCAGGTATGGCAGGTATGGTATGTAAGCCAGGTAAACCAGGTATGGTAGGTAAGCCAGGTAAGCCAGGTATGCCAGGTATGGCAGGTAAGACAGGTAAGCCAGGTAAGGCAGGTAAGCCAGGTATGGCAGGTAAACCAGGTAAGCCAGGTAAGCCAGGTATGGTAGGTAAGCCAGGTAAGCCAGGTAAGCCAGGTATGGTAGGTAAGCCAGGTAAGCCAGGTATGGTAGGTAAGCCAGGTATGGCAGGTAAACCAGGTAAGCCAGGTAAGCCAGGTAAGACAGGTATGGCAGGTAAGCCAGGTAAGCCAGGTAAGCCAGGTAAACCAGGTAAGCCAGGTAAGCCAGGTAAGCCAGGTATGGCAGGTAAGGCAGGTAAGCCAGGTATGGCAGGTAAGCCAGGTAAGGCAGGTAAGGCAGGTAAGCCAGGTAAACCAGGTAAGCCAGGTATGGCAGGTAAGCCAGGTAAGGCAGGTATGGCAGGTAAGGCAGGTAAACCAGGTAAGGCAGGTAAGGCAGGTAAGCCAGGTAAGGCAGGTATGGCAGGTAAGGCAGGTAAACCAGGTAAGGCAGGTAAGGCAGGTAAGCCAGGTAAGGCAGGTAAGGCAGGTAAGGCAGGTAAGGCAGGTATGGTGGAAAGACTAGACGAGGACACCTTAAGTTTAGTTAACAGGTGCCAGGCTTGTTACCCACAACAGCTCCTTTCTCCTCCAACAGACATAACATCATCCTCATCCCTAAAGTCTTTCACCTCTAAAACCGGAGTAAAAGTAGGTCCTACTGCTGTGCTCCATCCCTTTCAACTAGCACTACATGCCCATATTCACAGTGTCTTCATGGTGGAAGTGCTGATCTAGGATCAGCTCTTCCCAGATGCTTTGTGGACATGAGGCCCTGCAGCACTTGGTTAAATGGGTGACACACAGTTCTTTCTTCAGAGGTCAAAGACTTTGAATGATGTCATGTCCTGTGTGTGCCTCCCTCTCACCTAGCACTTTAGTAAGCCTACTACTGTTACCCACCCCCTTTCTCATAGCTCTCCACGAATCACCTGTCAAAACAAGGAATCCATGTTCAATGATCCAGCAGGTAAACAGAGAGGGGGAGAGAGGGGGAGACCCAGCGGCAGAGAGAGGGGGAGAGATGGAGAGAGGGGGAGAGAGAAGGGCTGAATCCCAAATGGCTCCCTATTACCTATTTAGTACACTACGTAGTAGCTCACTGTATAGAGGATATAGGGTGCCATTTGGGATGCTGGGAGAAAGGAGCAGGCATCCTAGACAACAGTATTATCATTCTGTTAGAGACAGCACATCAGGCACACAATACAAGCAGCATGTGAAGGCCGGGTGTTGCGTTGCTTTGAGTTTTTAGGATATTCTATCCTCAGCGCAGGTGCAGGTATGTAAGGAAATAAAAGAGCTGTTTGTTTGAATGATTGGAATGTGTCTAGCTGGCTGTCAGAGACATATAGAGGGATGGTGGGCTAGTAGGCTAGTAGGCTAGCTATCAAGACTTCCAACCTGGAACTACATTTACATTTCAGTCATTTAGCAGATGCTCTTATCCAGAGCGACTTACAGGAGCAAATAGGGTTAAGTGCCTTGCTTAAGGGCACATAGATCTTTCACCTTGTCAGCTCTGGGATTCGAACCAGTAACATTTCAGTTACTGGCCTAATGCTCTTATGCAGAAGGCCTTAGCAGGTGTGTCTGTTGCCATCGTGGTGAGTGTCAGACCAAGCCGCAGCACTGTAGTGCGACATGATTATTTATGACATCATCAGGCACAAAATAATAAACGAGAACAAACAGGAACGTAACAAAAGTATGAAAACAGCACTGAACCAATCAGACAGGTGGAAATACAGGAACTAAATACACTGAACCAATCAGACAGGTGGAAACACAGGAACTAAATATGGCAGCTACTTTGCATTGTCTCTAATTGGGGACCAACACAAAACCAACATAGAAACAGAAAACCTAGATCTGTCAGGCTCTGACCATAGATCACTAGAGGAGCAAAGACCAAATGGCAGCCTATTCCCTATACTATTTGTAATATATGTGATGTGGGGACTATAGAATATATGTGATGTGGGGACTATAGAATATATGTGATGTGGGGACTATAGAATATATGTGATGTGACAAAAAGAAGAAGTGATGCAGTCAGTCTCTCCTCAACTCTTAGCCAAGAGAGACTGGCATGCATAGTATTTATATCAGCCCTCTGATTACAATGAAGAGCAAGACGTGCTGCTCTGTTCTGGACCAGCTGCAGATTAACTATGTATTTCTTAACAGGACAGAGAGACAATAATCAAGATATGATAAAACTAGAGCCTGCAGGACTTTGGAGTGTGGTGTCAAAAAGGCAGAACATCTCCTTATTATGGACATCTTTACAACCATTGAATCTATATGTTTTGACCAGGACAGTTTACAATCTAAGGTAACAAGTAGTTTAGTCTCCTCAACTTGTTCAACAGACACACCATTCATTACCAGATTCAGCTGAGGTCTAGAACTTAGGGAATGATTTGTACCAAATACAATGCTCTTAGTTTTAGAGATGTTCAGGACCAGTTTATTACTGGCCATCCATTGAAAACAGACTGCAAGTCTTTAAGGGTTTCAGTGGCTTCATTAGCTGTGGTTGCTGATGTGTATATGGTTGAATCATCAACATACATGGAAACACATGCTTTGTTTCATGCCAGTGGCAGCTCATTGGTAAGAATAGAAAAGAGTAGAGGGCCTAGACAGCTGCCCTGCGGTACACCACACTTTACATGTTTGACATTAGAGAAGCTTCCATTAAAGAAAACCCTTTGAGGGTTATATTAGATAGAAAGCTCTGACTCCATGATATGGCAGAGGTTGAAAAGCCATAACACAGGTTTTCTCAACAACAGGTTATGGTCAATAATATCAAAGGCTGCACTGTAATCTAACAGTACAGCTCCACCACCTACTTATTATCAATGTCTTTCAGCCAATCATCAGTCATTAGTGTCAGTGCAGTACATGTTGAGTGTCCTTCTCTATAAGCATGCTGAAAGTCAGTTGTTATCTTGTTTACAGAGAAATAGCATTGTATTTGGTCAAAGACAAAGCTGTCAGCAAGCTGATAGGTCTGCTGTTAGAAACAGTAAAGATGCTTTACCACTCTTGGGTAGCGGAATGACTTTGGCTTCCCTCCAGGCCTGAGGACAAATACTTTCCTCTACGCTCAGATTAAAGATATGACAGATAGGAGTGACTATAAAGTCAGCTACCATCCTCAGTAGCTTTCCAGCCAGACAGACAGACAGACAGACAGACAGACAGACAGACAGACAGACAGACAGACAGACAGACAGACAGACAGATAGATAGACAGACAGAGACAGACAGGTGTGATGTAGGGACTAGCCATTCACTGGACAGACAGACAGACAGACAGGTGGGATGTAGGGACTAGCCATTCACTGGACAGACAGACAGACAGACAGGTGTGATGTAGGGACTAGCCATTCACTGGACAGACAGACAGACAGACAGGTGTGATGTAGGGACTAGCCAGTCTCTGGAGAGACAGACAGTTGTGATTTAGGGACTAGCCAGTCTCTGGACAGACAGTTGTGATTTAGGGACTAGCCAGTCTCTGGACAGACAGTTGTGATTTAGGGACTAGCCAGTCTCTGGACAGACAGTTGTGATTTAGGGACTAGCCAGTCTCTGGACAGACAGGTGTGACGTAGGGCCTAGCCAGTTTATGGACAGACAATGTAGTGTTAGTGCTCTGACACATCTTGTACCAGGTACGAGGTAGCCAGTCCCCACAGCAGGACTGACACCCTCCTGACATCTCCACTAGTAGTTATAAAAGCCTGCTTGGCAACTTGACAACAAGCCTAACGAGAGCCACACCTCTCAGAGCAGCTCGGTTATAAACAATTACCCACTATCACACTCTGTACCCTGCATGTTGGGTTCCCCCTCCCCCAGCACCACTATCACACTCTGTACCCTGCATGTTGGGTCCCTCGGCACACAGAGACCAGGGAAACTAATAGAGAGGCAATAGGGAGAGAGGACTAGGTAAGAGAAACAGAGAGACAGAGACTAGCCATGAGGACTAGGTAGATACAGAGAACAGAGAGACTAGCCATGAGGACTAGGTAGGGGATACAGAGAACAGAGACTTGCCATGAGGACTAGGTAGATACAGAGAACAGAGAGACTAGCCATGAGGACAAGGTAGGGGATACAGAGAACAGAGACTAGCCATGAGGACTAGGTAGGGGATACAGAGAACAGAGACTTGCCATGAGGACTAGGTAGGGGATACAGAGAACAGAGAGACTAGCCATTGGACTAGGTAGGGGATACAGAGAACAGAGACTAGCCATGAGGACTAGGTAGGGGATACAGAGAACAGAGACTTGCCATGAGGACTAGGTAGGGGATACAGAGAACAGAGAGTCTAGCCAAGAGGACTAGGTAGGGGATACAGAGAACAGAGAGACTAGCCATGAGGACTGGGTAGATACAGAGAACAGAGAGACTAGCCATGAGGACTAGGTAGATACAGAGAACAGAGAGACTAGCCATGAGGACTAGGTAGAGGATACAGAGAACAGAGAGACTAGCCATGAGGACTAGGTAGGGGATACAGAGAACAGAGAGACTAGCCATGAGGACTAGGTAGAGCATACAGAGAACAGAGAGACTAGCCATGAGGACTAGGTAGAGGATACAGAGAACAGAGAGACTAGCCATGAGGACTAGGTAGGGGATACAGAGAACAGAGAGACTAGCCATGAGGACTAGGTAGGGGATACAGAGAACAGAGAGACTAGCCATGAGGACTAGGTAAAGGATACAGAGAGACAGAGAGACTAGCCATGAGGACTAGTTAGGGGATACAGAGAACAGAGAGACTAGCCATGAGGACTAGGTAGGGGATACAGAGAACAGAGAGACTAGCCATAAGGACTAGATAGGGGATATAGAGAACAGAGAGACTAGCCATGATGACTAGGTAGAGGATACAGAGAGACAGAGAGACTAGCCATGAGGACTAGGTAGGGGATACAGAGAACAGAGAGACTAGCCATGAGGACTAGGTAGGGGATACAGAGAACAGAGAGACTAGCCATGAGGACTAGGTAGGGGATACAGAGAACAGAGAGACTAGCCATGAGGACTAGGTAGGGGATACAGAGAACAGAGAGACTAGCCATGAGGACTAGATAGGGGATACAGAGAACAGAGAGACTAGCCATGAGGACTAGGTAGGGGATACAGAGAACAGAGAGACTAGTCATGAGGACTAGGTAGAGGATACAGAGAACAGAGAGACTAGCCATGAGGACTAGGTAGGGGATACAGAGAACAGAGAGACTAGCCATGAGGACTAGGTAAAGGATACAGAGAGACAGAGAGACTAGCCATGAGGACTAGTTAGGGGATACAGAGAACAGAGAGACTAGCCATGAGGACTAGGTAGGGGATACAGAGAACAGAGAGACTAGCCATGAGGACTAGGTAGGGGATACAGAGAACAGAGAGACTATCCATGAGGACTAGGTAGGGGATACAGAGAACAGAGAGACTAGCCATGAGGACTAGGTAAAGGATACAGAGAGACAGAGAGACTAGCCATGAGGACTAGTTAGGGGATACAGAGAACAGAGAGACTAGCCATGAGGACTAGGTAGGGGATACAGAGAACAGAGAGACTAGCCATGAGGACTAGGTAGGGGATACAGAGAACAGAGAGACTAGTCATGAGGAATAGGTAGAGGATACAGAGAACAGAGAGACTAGCCATGAGGACTAGGTAGGGGATACAGAGAACAGAGAGACTAGCCATGAGGACTAGGTAAAGGATACAGAGAGACAGAGAGACTAGCCATGAGGACTAGTTAGGGGATACAGAGAACAGAGAGACTAGCCATGAGGACTAGGTAGGGGATACAGAGAACAGAGAGACTAGCCATGAGGACTAGGTAGGGGATACAGAGAACAGAGAGACTAGCCATGAGGACTAGGTAAAGGATACAGAGAGACAGAGAGACTAGCCATGAGGACTAGTTAGGGGATACAGAGAACAGAGAGACTAGCCATGAGGACTAGGTAGGGGATACAGAGAACAGAGAGACTAGCCATGAGGACTAGGTAGGGGATACAGAGAACAGAGAGACTAGCCATGAGGACTAGGTAGGGGATACAGAGAACAGAGAGACTAGCCATGAGGACTAGATAGGGGATACAGAGAACAGAGAGACTAGCCATGAGGACTAGGTAGGGGATACAGAGAACAGAGAGACTAGTCATGAGGACTAGGTAGAGGATACAGAGAACAGAGAGACTAGCCATGAGGACTAGGTAGGGGATACAGAGAACAGAGAGACTAGCCATGAGGACTAGGTAAAGGATACAGAGAGACAGAGAGACTAGCCATGAGGACTAGTTAGGGGATACAGAGAACAGAGAGACTAGCCATGAGGACTAGGTAGGGGATACAGAGAACAGAGAGACTAGCCATGAGGACTAGGTAGGGGATACAGAGAACAGAGAGACTAGCCATGAGGACTAGGTAGGGGATACAGAGAACAGAGAGACTAGCCATGAGGACTAGGTAAAGGATACAGAGAGACAGAGAGACTAGCCATGAGGACTAGTTAGGGGATACAGAGAACAGAGAGACTAGCCATGAGGACTAGGTAGGGGATACAGAGAACAGAGAGACTAGCCATGAGGACTAGGTAGGGGATACAGAGAACAGAGAGACTAGCCATGAGGACTAGGTAGATACAGAGAACAGAGAGACTAGCCATGAGGACTAGGTAGATACAGAGAACAGAGAGACTAGCCATGAGGACTAGGTAGATACAGAGAACAGAGAGACTAGCCATGAGGACTAGGTAGATACAGAGAACAGAGAGACTAGCCATGAGGACTAGGTAGATACAGAGAACAGAGAGACTAGCCATGAGGACTAGGTAGGGGATACAGAGAACAGAGAGACTAGCCATGAGGACTAGGTAGATACAGAGAACAGAGAGACTAGCCATGAGGACTAGGTAGATACAGAGAACAGAGAGACTAGCCATGAGGACTAGGTAGATACAGAGAACAGAGAGACTAGCCATGAGGACTAGGTAGATACAGAGAACAGAGAGACTAGCCATGAGGACTAGGTAGATACAGAGAACAGAGAGACTAGCCATGAGGACTAGGTAGATACAGAGAACAGAGAGACTAGCCATGAGGACTAGGTAGATACAGAGAACAGAGAGACTAGCCAGGAGAAAAGAAGTGTTGATCAGTCATGGAAATAAAAGTGCTGTAAACGAATTAGCTTTTTAAAAATAAGATGGCGAACAAGCTATGATGGAAAAATATTGGAATTTTGTTGCAGGTACAGCCAACTAGCGCAACAATAATATTGCGATACTGTGAAAACTATACAATATATTATAAAAATGTATATTCCGATATGCAACTGCATAGATTTCCCTCGTGCACAGAATGAGGACAAACAATGGTCTGCTATAAGTAATTCATTAAGAGACAGTATTTTATGTGCTAAACCAGCGAGGTGTGTTGCTATCATAGACTGTATAGGTTGTTCTACACCCCTATGTGAGTCCCAAATGACACCCTACTCCCTATGAGCCCTGGTCAAGGGTATTGCACTAAATAGGGAATAGGGTGTGATTTGGGACAAACACCTTGAATTGTCCTAAGACGGCATGTGGCGTCTTGTCATGTTACCCAACATGCCACACCGACCGTGCCACGTTGCCACGACTACCAGCTAAACAAAGTAATCGCACAAATCTAGAGATGAAAGCGAAGACGAAGAATTCAATTGAATTAAAGTATGAGAATCAAACATCTTTACATAAACACAAGAGAAAAGCAACAGCGTAACTCGTAATGAATATTCAACCATCGTAGTTAAACCCAACCCACGACAACTACAGTCAGTAAGGACACCCATTCTGTGACTGTTATGAAAGGTTTCAGAAGTGTTCAATGTTTTGGTCCACCTTATTTCGGTCAAAATATGAACATTAGCACAAAAGAAACAGGTTATTTGAAAAGTCTAGAATTTCTCAGTCATGTTGTCCTCTCATATTTATAGTGTTCACAGTGCTCTTTGACTTCCATTTCACAACTCAAATACAACATTGGATTGGCCACAATATTGGAGGGCTAAAGGCAGTTGTACAACACGTTATTGCTTCAGCTTAGATCAGTCTGCAGTATGGGATGACTACATTGCCGTAGTCCACTCCGAACAGGTCTAAAGCAGGAACTAGTAGTGGGGTCCATTCTGAACAGGTCAAAAGCAGGAACTAGTAGTGTGGTCCATTCTGAACAGGTCAAAAGCAGGAACCAGTAGTGGGGTCCATTCTGAACAGGTCAAAAGCAGGAACTAGTAGTGGGGTCCATTCTGAACAGGTCAAAAGCAGGAACTTAGCCATTATTTAACGTACTTCACAGAGTGAATGGATCAAACAGACAGAGTAGATCCATCAGTAGATCACTGTAGATCACTGTAGATATACATAGGTACATTGGTATGAGGTAGGAATGAGGTCACTATTCCTGTACATAGGTACATTCATCATGTCAGTAAACTGTGTTAAAATGTGTAACCCTACGTACTGAAACACTTTAGTTTGTCCAGTTATCTCCAATGCTTTAGCTAAGTATTTATCACAGGCAACAATCACCTAACATTAGTCAGCTAGATAACAGTTAGACTGTGAGCTCCTTCTCTTCATATTGGAACAGATGGCTGCAGGATGGAGACAGAGAATTCTAATCAGACATCCTGGTAGGTGTGAAACAGGGGAGTGGGATGAATTGGGTAGGTGGGGTCTGTGGGCGTGCATGTGCGTGTCTGTCTGTGTGTGTGTGTGTGTGTGTACAGGAAAAGGGGAGTCTTGATGTTTTATTTTGGGAGGGTTTCGTCTGGTACCCTAGCTGAAAGTGTAAAAGTGATCAGACAGTGAAAGTAGTAGCAGAGGGAGGGAGGTTTACACAGGCCGGTTGGCGGGTAGCGGCACATATGTTGGAAGGTTTGAGCCATATGGCTGTCTGTTCTATTTACAGTGGTAATTAAATACTAAACATATTTAAAGCCATCGTTGGCTGGCTCTTTGGACCCGGTCAGTTGACAGAGGAGAGACAAGGAGAGAGATGGAGAGAGAGAGAGAGAGAGAGAGAGAGAGAGACAGACTGAGCGATGAAGAGGGAGAGATAGATGGAGAGTGATGGAGAGTGATGGAGAGTGATGGAGAGTATTGGAGAGAGTTGGAGAGTGAACCACATATATTATGATATTATTAGTGATGCCTCACAGTGAGGCAATAGACTAAACCTATATGTCAACCAGCAGTTCTGAGCTGGCATGACTGTTATCCAATAAGGGACTGTTTATCCAGACCAACAAAAGATTGTTTCACATCACAGAGTGATACGATCAGGTAAATTCCATCAGGTCCACTCCAGCAGTTAGGGTACAGAACCTCAGACATCTGTGGGAAGAGGCTGATGGCCAAGGGCAGCACCAGGCTTGGGAAGGGCTAGGGAGGGTTAGTGGTTAAGGTAAGGGAGGGCCAGGCATAGTGGTTAAGGTAAGGGAGGGCCAGGGTTAGTGGTTAAGGTAAGGGAGGGCCAGGGTTAGTGGTTAAGGTAAGGGAGGGCCAGGGTTAGTGGTTAGGGTGAGGGAGGACCAGAGCCCAGGTCACAGAGTTGGCAGAACCAGAGCCCAGGTCCTCACAGAGTTGGCAGAACCAGAGCCCAGGTCCTCACAGAGTTGGCAGAACCAGAGCCCAGGTCCTCACAGAGTTGGCAGAACCAGAGCCCAGGTCCTCACAGAGTTGGCAGAACCAGAGCCCAGGTCCTCACAGAGTTGGCAGAACCAGAGCCCAGGTCCTCACAGAGTTGGCAGAACCAGAGCCCAGGTCCTCACAGAGTTGGCAGAACCAGAGCCCAGGTCCTCACAGAGTTGGCAGAACCAGAGCCCAGGTCCTCACAGAGTTGGCAGAAAACAGGCTGAATACACAGGAAAGATTCTTCGTTCAGGAATGTAGAAGAATGTATATGGACACATTGAAGTCATTCAATGAATCACCTCTTTTCAAAACACATTAGTCTGTATAAATGTGCACCAACAATGTTGTTCAAGTCTCCCTTTTGGATATAAATATTAATTGCAGTTTCTGAAGCTCCCTCCCTCCCTCCCTCCCTCCCTCCCAACCTCCCTCCGTCCCTCCGTCCCTCCGTCCCTCCGTTCCTCCCTCCCTCCCTCCCTCCCTCCCTCCCTCCCTCCATACTCTAATCTCCTGTTCGTAGTGTGGGACAACGTGCTCAGCAGGGGACACAGACAGGGCCTCTCTGTCTCTCCTCCTCCACCTCTCATAATGAGGAGAAGTGCAGGTAATGAGATAGCTCGTCAACACTCTGCTGTGTTACTGATCACAGGCTTTAATTAGCAGCATACTGAAGACAGGGAGGAATCAGACAGAATACTGAAGACAGGGAGGAATCAGACAGCATACTGAAGACAGGGAGGAATCAGACAGCATACTGAAGACAGGGAGGAATCAGACAGTATACTGAAGACAGGGAGGATATCAGACAGTATACTGAAGACAGGGAGGAATCAGACAGCATACTGAAGACAGGGAGGAATCAGACAGTATACTGAAGACAGGGAGGAATCAGACAGTATACTGAAGACAGGGAGGAATCAGACAGTATACCGAAGACAGGGAGGATATCAGACAGTATGCTGAAGACAGGGAGGAATCAGACAGAATACTGAAGACAGGGAGGATATCAGACAGCATACTGAAGACAGGGAGGAATCAGACAGTATACTGAAGACAGGGAGGATATCAGACAGTATACTGAAGACAGGGAGGAATCAGACAGCATACTGAAGACAGGGAGGAATCAGACAGTATACTGAAGACAGGGAGGAATCAGACAGTATACTGAAGACAGGGAGGAATCAGACAGTATACTGAAGACAGGGAGGAATCAGACAGCATACTGAAGACAGGGAGGATATCAGACAGTATACTGAAGACAGGGAGGAATCAGACAGCATACTGAAGACAGGGAGGAATCAGACAGTATACTGAAGACAGGGAGGAATCAGACAGTATACTGAAGACAGGGAGGAATCAGACAGCATACTGAAGACAGGGAGGAATCAGACAGTATACTGAAGACAGGGAGGAATCAGACAGTATACTGAAGACAGGGAGGAATCAGACAGCATACTGAAGACAGGGAGGATATCAGACAGTATACTGAAGACAGGGAGGAATCAGACAGCATACTGAAGACAGGGAGGAATCAGACAGTATACTGAAGACAGGGAGGAATCAGACAGCATACTGAAGACAGGGAGGAATCAGACAGTATACTGAAGTCAGGGAGGAATCAGACAGTATACTGAAGACAGGGAGGAATCAGACAGTATACTGAAGACAGGGAGGAATCAGACAGTATACTGAAGACAGGGAGGAATCAGACAGCATACTGAAGACAGGGAGGAATCAGACAGTATACTGAAGTCAGGGAGGAATCAGACAGTATACTGAAGACAGGGAGGAATCAGACAGTATACTGAAGACAGGGAGGAATCAGACAGTATACTGAAGACAGGGAGGAATCAGACAGTATACTGGAGGAATCAGACAGTATACTGAAGACAGGGAGGAATCAGACAGTATACTGAAGACAGGGAGGAATCAGACAGTATACTGAAGACAGGGAGGAATCAGACAGTATACTGAAGACAGGGAGGAATCAGACAGCATACTGAAGACAGGGAGGAATCAGACAGTATACTGAAGTCAGGGAGGAATCAGACAGTATACTGAAGACAGGGAGGAATCAGACAGTATACTGAAGACAGGGAGGAATCAGACAGTATACTGAAGACAGGGAGGAATCAGACAGTATACTGGAGGAATCAGACAGTATACTGAAGACAGGGAGGAATCAGACAGTATACTGAAGACAGGGAGGAATCAGACAGTATACTGAAGACAGGGAGGAATCAGACAGTATACTGAAGACAGGGAGGAATCAGACAACAAAGAGAATGGGGAAAGTGTGTGATGTGATTAAGGGAGAAAGAGAGGGGGGGAGAGAGGAAGAGAGGGAGACAGAGAGGGAGAGAGAGGGAGAGAGGGAGAGGCGAGAGGGAGAGAGAGAGAGAGAGGGAGGGATAGAGAGAGGGAGAGAGGGGGGGAGACGGAGGGGGGGTAGGGAGAGAGAGATAGAGAGAGAGAGTGAAAGAGAGAGAGAGAGAAACAGAACAAGAGAGAGCGAGAGACAGAGAGCGCCGTAGGCAGACCTGGCTCTCAAGAGAAGACAGGCTATGTGCACACTGCCCACAAAATGAGGTGGAAACTGAGCTGCACTTCCTAACCTCCTGCCAAATGTATGACCATATTAGAGACACATACTTCCCTCAGATTACACAGATCCACAAAGAATTAAAAAACAAACTCAATGTTGATAAAGTCCCATATCTACTGGGTGAAATACCACAGTGTTCATCACAGCAGCAAGATGTGTGACCTGTTGTCACAAGAAAAGGGCAACCAGTGAAGAACAAACACCATGTAAATACAAACCATATTTATGTTTATTTATTTTCCCTTTTATACTTTAACTATTTGCACATTATTAAAACACTGTATATAGACATAATGACATTTGAAATGTCTTTATTCTTTTGGAAAGAATACGGAAATCACATCCAGACCCGGCCCATCACAACACAACACTACTACTCTTATTCTACAAAGATATTCTACAATGGCCTGGACACATTTGTTGGTAAGCCTTAAAAACATGGAGGAGTCTCGGTTATGTTTTGGGGCTGCTTTGCTGCACCTGGCACAGGGTGCCTTGAATCTGTGCAGGGCACAATGAAATCTCAAGACTATCAAGACATTCTGGAGCGAAACGTACTGCCCAGTGTCAGAAAGCTCTGTCTCAGTCGCAGGTCATGGGTCCTCCAACAGGATAATGACCCAAAACACACAGCTAAAAGCACCCAAGAATGGATAAGAACAAAACATAGGACTATTCTGAAGTGGCCTTCTATGGGTCCTGAATCCTATCGAACATCTATGGAAAGAGCTGAAACTTGCAGTCTGGAGAAGGCATCCATCAAACCTGAGACAGCTGGAGCAGTTTGCTCAGGAAGAGTGGGCCAAACTACCTGTTAACAGGTGCAGAAGTCTCATTGAGAGCTACATAAAAAGTTTGATTGCAGTGATTGCCCCTAAAGGTTGTGCAACAAAATATTAGGTTAAGGGTCCCATAATTTTTGTCCAATACATTTTCATTTATTTTATTATATACAATATTATGTTGAAAAAATAAATCAAAAGCAAAATCTGATTTCTATTAAATGTGGAATAAACAACGGCCAATTACTTTAGTCAGTTTCAAGTTATTTCAGAGAAAATTGTGCAACAGATATGAACACATCTGTATGTGCACAACCGTTCGAAAGAAAAGCAATTTTTTTGTCCATTAAAATAACATCAAATTGATCAGAAATACAGTGTAGACATTGTTAATGTTGTAAATTACTATTGTAGCTGGAAACGGCTGATTTTGTATGGATTATCTACTGTGTTCCAATGGCACGTTGTGTTAGCTAATCCAAGTGTATCATTTTAAAAGGTTAATTTATCATTAGAAAACCATTTTGCAATTATGTTAGCACAGCTGAAAACTGTTGTGCTGATTAAAGAAGCAATAAAACTGGCCTTCTTTAGACTAGTTGAGTATCTGGAGCATCAGCATTTGTGGGTTCCATTACAGGCTCAAAATGGCCAGAAACAAATAACTTTCTTCTGAAACTCGTCAGTCTATTCTTGTCCTGAGAAATGGCTATTCCATGAGAGAAATTGCCAAGAATCTGAAGATCTCGTACAACGCTGTGTACTACTCCCTTCACAGAACAGTGCAAACTGGCTCTAACCAGAATAGAAAGAGGAGTGGGAGGCCCCGGTGCACAACTGAGCAAGAGGACAAGTACATTAGAGTGTCTAGTTTGAGAAACAGAAGCCTCACAAGTCCTCAACTAGCAGCTTAATTAAATACAGTGGGGAGAACAAGTATTTGATACACTGCCGATTTTGCAGGTTTTCCTACTTACAAAGCATGTAGAGGTCTGTAATTTTTATCATAGGTACACGTCAACTGTGAGAGACGGAAGTTCTGGACAAAAATCCAGAAAATCACATTGTATGATTTTTAAATAATTAATTTGCATTTTATTGCATGACATAAGTATTTGATCACCTACCAACCAGTAAGAATTCCAGCTCTCACAGACCTGTTAGTTTTTATTTAAGAAGCCCTCCTGTTCTCCACTCATTACCTGTATTAACTGCACCTGTTTGAACTCGTTACCTGTATAAAAGACACCTGTCCACACACTCAATCAAACAGACTCCAACCTCTCCACAATGGCCAAGACCAGAAAGCTGTGTAAGGACATCAGGGATAAAATTGTAGACCTGCACAAGGCTGGGATGGGCTACAGGACAATAGGCAAGCAGCTTGGTGAGAAGGCAACAACTGTTGGCGCAATTATTAGAAAATGGAAGAAGTTCAAGATGACGGTCAATCTCCCTCGGTCTGGGGCACCATGCAAGATCTCACCTCGTGGGGCATCAATGATCATGAGGAAGATGAGGGATCAGCCCAGAACTACACGGCAGGACCTGGTCAATGACCTGAAGAGAGCTGGGACCACAGATTCAAAGAAAACCATTAGTAACACACTACGCCGTCATGGATTAAAATCCTGCAGCGCCCGCAAGGTCCCCCTGCTCAAGCCTGCGCATGTCCAGGCCCGTCTGAAGTTTACCAATGACCATCTGGATGATCCAGAGGAGGAATGGGAGAAGGTCATATGCTCTGATGAGACAAAAATATGGTTTTTTGGTCTAAACTCCACTCGCCGTGTTTGGAGGAAGAAGAAGGATGAGTACAACCCCAAGAACACCATCCCAACCGTGAAGTATGGAGGTGGAAACATCATTCTTTGGGGATGCTTTTCTGCAAAGGGGACAGGACGACTGCACCGTATTGAGGGGAGGATGGATGGGGCCATGTATCGCGAGATCTTGGCCAACAACCTCCTTCCCTCAGTAAGAGCATTGAAGATGGGTCGTGGCTGGGTCTTCCAGCATGACAACGACCTGAAACACACAGCCAGGGCAACTAAGGAGTGGCTCAGTAAGAAGCATCTCAAGGTCCTATCTATCTATCTATCTATCTATCTATCTATCTATCTATCTATCTATCTATCTATCTATCTATCTATCTATCTATCTATCTATCTATCTATCTATCTATCTATCTATCTATCTATCTATCTATCTATCTATCTATCTATCTATCTATCTATCTATTGTAAATAATAGAACCAGTCCTGACCAAATACTGAACAAAAACGGGAAGGAGCTAGTGTATCTTTGTGAGCCTTAGGCCTGTAGATGACTCTTTAGATCGGTTTACTTACTAGATAGATAGATAGATAGATAGACAGTATACTGAAGACAGGGAGGAATCAGACAGCATACTGAAGACAGGGAGGAATCAGACAGTATACTGAAGTCAGGGAGGAATCAGACAGTATACTGAAGACAGGGAGGAATCAGACAGTATACTGAAGACAGGGAGGAATCAGACAGTATACTGAAGACAGGGAGGAATCAGACAGTATACTGGAGTAATCAGACAGTATACTGAAGACAGGGAGGAATCAGACAGTATACTGAAGACAGGGAGGAATCAGACAGTATACTGAAGACAGGGAGGAATCAGACAGTATACTGAAGACAGGGAGGAATCAGACAGCATACTGAAGACAGGGAGGAATCAGACAGTATACTGAAGTCAGGGAGGAATCAGACAGTATACTGAAGACAGGGAGGAATCAGACAGTATACTGAAGACAGGGAGGAATCAGACAGTATACTGAAGACAGGGAGGAATCAGACAGTATACTGGAGGAATCAGACAGTATACTGAAGACAGGGAGGAATCAGACAGTATACTGAAGACAGGGAGGAATCAGACAGTATACTGAAGACAGGGAGGAATCAGACAGTATACTGAAGACAGGGAGGAATCAGACAGTATACTGAAGACAGGGAGGAATCAGACAACAAAGAGAATGGGGAAAGTGTGTGATGTGATTAAGGGAGAAAGAGAGGGGGGGGGGAGAGGAAGAGAGGGAGACAGAGAGGGAGAGAGAGGGAGAGAGGGAGAGGCGAGAGGGAGAGAGAGAGAGAGAGGGAGGGATAGAGAGAGGGAGAGAGGGGGGGAGACGGAGGGGGGGTAGGGAGAGAGAGATAGAGAGAGAGAGTGAAAGAGAGAGAGAGAGAAACAGAACAAGAGAGAGCGAGAGACAGAGAGCGCCGTAGGCAGACCTGGCTCTCAAGAGAAGACAGGCTATGTGCACACTGCCCACAAAATGAGGTGGAAACTGAGCTGCACTTCCTAACCTCCTGCCAAATGTATGACCATATTAGAGACACATACTTCCCTCAGATTACACAGATCCACAAAGAATTAAAAAACAAACTCAATGTTGATAAAGTCCCATATCTACTGGGTGAAATACCACAGTGTTCATCACAGCAGCAAGATGTGTGACCTGTTGTCACAAGAAAAGGGCAACCAGTGAAGAACAAACACCATGTAAATACAAACCATATTTATGTTTATTTATTTTCCCTTTTATACTTTAACTATTTGCACATTATTAAAACACTGTATATAGACATAATGACATTTGAAATGTCTTTATTCTTTTGGAAAGAATACGGAAATCACATCCAGACCCGGCCCATCACAACACAACACTACTACTCTTATTCTACAAAGATATTCTACAATGGCCTGGACACATTTGTTGGTAAGCCTTAAAAACATGGAGGAGTCTCGGTTATGTTTTGGGGCTGCTTTGCTGCACCTGGCACAGGGTGCCTTGAATCTGTGCAGGGCACAATGAAATCTCAAGACTATCAAGACATTCTGGAGCGAAACGTACTGCCCAGTGTCAGAAAGCTCTGTCTCAGTCGCAGGTCATGGGTCCTCCAACAGGATAATGACCCAAAACACACAGCTAAAAGCACCCAAGAATGGATAAGAACAAAACATAGGACTATTCTGAAGTGGCCTTCTATGGGTCCTGAATCCTATCGAACATCTATGGAAAGAGCTGAAACTTGCAGTCTGGAGAAGGCATCCATCAAACCTGAGACAGCTGGAGCAGTTTGCTCAGGAAGAGTGGGCCAAACTACCTGTTAACAGGTGCAGAAGTCTCATTGAGAGCTACATAAAAAGTTTGATTGCAGTGATTGCCCCTAAAGGTTGTGCAACAAAATATTAGGTTAAGGGTCCCATAATTTTTGTCCAATACATTTTCATTTATTTTATTATATACAATATTATGTTGAAAAAATAAATCAAAAGCAAAATCTGATTTCTATTAAATGTGGAATAAACAACGGCCAATTACTTTAGTCAGTTTCAAGTTATTTCAGAGAAAATTGTGCAACAGATATGAACACATCTGTATGTGCACAACCGTTCGAAAGAAAAGCAATTTTTTTGTCCATTAAAATAACATCAAATTGATCAGAAATACAGTGTAGACATTGTTAATGTTGTAAATTACTATTGTAGCTGGAAACGGCTGATTTTGTATGGATTATCTACTGTGTTCCAATGGCACGTTGTGTTAGCTAATCCAAGTGTATCATTTTAAAAGGTTAATTTATCATTAGAAAACCATTTTGCAATTATGTTAGCACAGCTGAAAACTGTTGTGCTGATTAAAGAAGCAATAAAACTGGCCTTCTTTAGACTAGTTGAGTATCTGGAGCATCAGCATTTGTGGGTTCCATTACAGGCTCAAAATGGCCAGAAACAAATAACTTTCTTCTGAAACTCGTCAGTCTATTCTTGTCCTGAGAAATGAAGGCTATTCCATGAGAGAAATTGCCAAGAATCTGAAGATCTCGTACAACGCTGTGTACTACTCCCTTCACAGAACAGTGCAAACTGGCTCTAACCAGAATAGAAAGAGGAGTGGGAGGCCCCGGTGCACAACTGAGCAAGAGGACAAGTACATTAGAGTGTCTAGTTTGAGAAACAGAAGCCTCACAAGTCCTCAACTAGCAGCTTAATTAAATACAGTGGGGAGAACAAGTATTTGATACACTGCCGATTTTGCAGGTTTTCCTACTTACAAAGCATGTAGAGGTCTGTAATTTTTATCATAGGTACACGTCAACTGTGAGAGACGGAATTTCTGGACAAAAATCCAGAAAATCACATTGTATGATTTTTAAATAATTAATTTGCATTTTATTGCATGACATAAGTATTTGATCACCTACCAACCAGTAAGAATTCCGGCTCTCACAGACCTGTTAGTTTTTATTTAAGAAGCCCTCCTGTTCTCCACTCATTACCTGTATTAACTGCACCTGTTTGAACTCGTTACCTGTATAAAAGACACCTGTCCACACACTCAATCAAACAGACTCCAACCTCTCCACAATGGCCAAGACCAGAAAGCTGTGTAAGGACATCAGGGATAAAATTGTAGACCTGCACAAGGCTGGGATGGGCTACAGGACAATAGGCAAGCAGCTTGGTGAGAAGGCAACAACTGTTGGCGCAATTATTAGAAAATGGAAGAAGTTCAAGATGACGGTCAATCTCCCTCGGTCTGGGGCACCATGCAAGATCTCACCTCGTGGGGCATCAATGATCATGAGGAAGATGAGGGATCAGCCCAGAACTACACGGCAGGACCTGGTCAATGACCTGAAGAGAGCTGGGACCACAGATTCAAAGAAAACCATTAGTAACACACTACGCCGTCATGGATTAAAATCCTGCAGCGCCCGCAAGGTCCCCCTGCTCAAGCCTGCGCATGTCCAGGCCCGTCTGAAGTTTACCAATGACCATCTGGATGATCCAGAGGAGGAATGGGAGAAGGTCATATGCTCTGATGAGACAAAAATATGGTTTTTTGGTCTAAACTCCACTCGCCGTGTTTGGAGGAAGAAGAAGGATGAGTACAACCCCAAGAACACCATCCCAACCGTGAAGTATGGAGGTGGAAACATCATTCTTTGGGGATGCTTTTCTGCAAAGGGGACAGGACGACTGCACCGTATTGAGGGGAGGATGGATGGGGTCATGTATCGCGAGATCTTGGCCAACAACCTCCTTCCCTCAGTAAGAGCATTGAAGATGGGTCGTGGCTGGGTCTTCCAGCATGACAACGACCTGAAACACACAGCCAGGGCAACTAAGGAGTGGCTCAGTAAGAAGCATCTCAAGGTCCTATCTATCTATCTATCTATCTATCTATCTATCTATCTATCTATCTATCTATCTATCTATCTATCTATCTATCTATCTATCTATCTATCTATCTATCTATCTATCTATCTATCTATCTATTGTAAATAATAGAACCAGTCCTGACCAAATACTGAACAAAAACGGGAAGGAGCTAGTGTATCTTTGTGAGCCTTAGGCCTGTAGATGACTCTTTAGATCGGTTTACTTACTAGATAGATAGATAGATAGATAGATAGATAGATAGATAGATAGATAGATAGATAGATAGATAGATAGATAGATAGATAGATAGATAGATAGATAGATAGATTAACCAGCAATACTCTTAAAAAACCCCATTAATAAACACTTCTACCAAAAGAAAAGAGGGCAAAATCTTTGCTTGCTTTATTGACTTTAAAAAAGCATTCGATTATATTTGGCACGAAGGACTATTCTTCAAAATTCTCCAAAGTGGGCTTGGTGGTAAGGTGTATGACTTAATAAAATGTATGTACATAGAAAATAAGTGTGCAATAAAAATCAAAAACTAAAGAACAGAACTCATTTCGCAACGTCGAGGTGTGAGACAAGGCTGCAGTTTGAGTCCAAACCTTTTCAACATTTATATAAATGAATTAGCAGACATGTTGGATCGTTCTGCAGCCCCAGGACTCACACGATTTGACACAGAGGTAAAATACCTGCTATATGCTGATGGTTTGTTTCTTTTGTCACCAACTAAAGAAGGTCTTCAACAGAACTTTAACATTCTATAGCAATATTGCCACAACTGGGCCCTTGCTGTAAATTTCAAAGAAACTAAAATCATGATTTTCCAGAAAAATCCCAGATGTCAGAAACACAAATATACATTCACCCTGAACAACACCATAATCGAACACAGTAAAAATGACTCATACCTTGGTCTGACCATATCTGCATCAGGAAACTTTAATATGGCAATGAACTTACCATATCTACATCAGGAAACTTTAATATGGCAATAAATGCACTCAAAGGAAATCCTTTGACAGATCCTTACCAAGTACAGGCTGAGTGACCAACTGGTAACAGACACCTGCAGACATAAAGACATGGCTACCCAGAGAGGAGCGTGTATGTGGTCATTGCACCACAGGGGAGGTAGAAACAGAGATGCACTTTCTCCTTTACTGGGAGAAATATTCCTCACCAAGAGATTCATTATTCACACAAATTACTACCTTTATTCCACATGTTTACTTATTAAACCCAGAAGAAATACAAAAAAATAACAACGGCTCCTCTTACAGACAATATGTATTAGCCTGCCATTTCCATGTTTAGCCTTTTATATTGATTATATTGCTACTATTTACTGTTACCATTTTATTCTTGTTATTTTGTAATATTACTATTTACTACCATTTATATTATTATTTGTTATTCTTTGTTATTTTATTATAATGTATATTGTAAACATTGTTGCTTTGGCAATATTGACGTAATGTTTTCATGCCAATAAAGCAGCTCGAATTTTGAATTTGAGAGAGGGGGAGGGAGAAATAGGGAGGGAGAGAGAAAGAGAGGTATAGAAAGAGGGAGAGAGAAAGAGAGGTATAGAAAGAGAGAGAGAAATAAAGAGAGGTATAGAAAGAGAGAGAGAAATAAAGAGAGGTATAGAAAGAGAGAGAGAAATAAAGAGAAGTATAGAAAGAGAGGGAGAGAGAAAGAGAGGTATAGAAAGAGAGGGAGAGAGAAAGAGTGGTATAGAAAGAGAGGGAGAGAGAAAGAGAGGTATAGAAAGAGAGAGAGAAATAAAGAGAAGTATAGAAAGAGAGGGAGAGAGAAAGAGAGGTATAGAAAGAGAGGGAGAGAGAAAGAGAGGTATAGAAAGAGAGGGAGAAATAAAGAGAAGTATAGAAAGAGAGGGAGAGAGAAAGAGAGAGAGAATGAAAGAAATAGCTTGTGTGATAATCTTTTCCGATGTGAGATAAATATGTGACAGTGATGTGGTTCTAACTAATCATTAGAACATTGGACAGCAGTCCTCTCCACTTTTCCACATGACCCCACCCCCTATTGAAACGCTTGGACAAGGGGTGAGGGGACAGTATTTGCTGTTCTCCCCCTCCTCCCCTGCTCTGTTCTGCTCTCAGCAGTCCAATCCATCACTGGGGGCCCTGCCTGGCCCCTTGCTCATCCCTGTTGACCCTCCTCTCAGCAGACCTGTTCTCGACCCATTGAAAGCCACTGAAGGCAGGCTGACACATTGAGGACAGCTGGGCACTAGTCACCTGCAACAGCACTCACCCCATCAACCCCCCAAACCCCTAAACACAGCCCAGGATCTCCCTTTTCACTCTCTCTCTCTCTCTCCCTCCCTTTGTCTATCTCTCTCTCCCTTTTCACTCTCCCTCTCCCTTTTCACACACTCTCTTTTTCGGCCAAATATTATCTCTTACTTTTCCCCTCTCTCCCCTGCTCACTCATTCACTGGGAGTAACGCCCAACCCCAAACACACCTGGGCAGCCTGTCTCTCTCTCTCTCTCTCTCTCTCTCTCTCTCTCTGTCTCTCCTTTCTCTCTCTCCTCTCTCTCCCCTCTCTCTCTCCTCTCTCTCTCCTCTCTCTCCCCTCTCTCTACCCTTTCTCTACCCTCTCTCTCCTCTGTTTCCCCTCTCTCTCTCGCTCTCTCTCTTCTCTCTTCTCCCCTCTCTCTACCCTTTGTTATCAACCCTCTAGGTGAAGTCCTTGTTGCTCTATCTCCCCTGTGAAGTCCTCGTTGCTCTATCTCCCCTGTGAAGTCCTCGTTGCTCTATCTCCCCTGTGAAGTCCTCGTTGCTGTAAATGCAGCCAGTGTGTGTGTTCATGAGGTTGTTGCTAATAAAACAGGCCTTTAAGTAAGCAGTCAGAAACACTGTTCAATTAGAATTTGTAATGACCTTTTATAACGGGAATACAAAATACAACAACAACAACGGAACAAACAAATGGCAGGTAAACGGAGCCGCGACATAGAGACCACTTTAGGGGTAATTATCCCAGTGTTCTAACGAGGAGCCAATTAACAGACGAAGGGAGACAGGGAGGGCTGAAGGAACCTGTTGATTTAATTAGAGGGGCCGCAGGGAGGCAGGGAGGCAGGGCGGCAGGGAGGCAGGGGGGCAGGGAGGCAGGGAGACAGGGAGGCAGGGGGGCAGGGAGACAGGGGGCATGGAGGCAGGGAGGCAGGGGGGCAGGGGGCAGGGAGACAGGGGGCAGGGAGGCAGGGGGGCAGGGGGCAGGGAGAAAGGGAGGCAGGGGGCTGGGAGGCAGGGGGCTGGGGGGCAGGGGAGCAGGCAACACATACACACAGAGGGCCGCAGGGGCTGGAGAGGCTGGGGAGGGGGGCAGGAAAACAATTTAATTACAACAAGCTGTCCCAAGGCCTGGAGGGACTAGAGACTATTCCTGTATCTCTATGTGTCACGCTGTGGTTGGGACAGTGAGGTGAGGAGGGGGTGAGAGGGGAGAAGAGAGGAGAGAGAAGGAGATGGGGAAGGAGGGGGTATGACAGATGCTTTGTGGATCCACACTGGTCTGGTCTGACTTAACAGGCTGATAATAACATCTATCATAGCGTCTTCTAGAGAACACAGAGCTGGGACAATACAAAGAGATAACTAACCTATACAACACTCCTGCCATGTTGGGAATGAAGAGCAGATATAGATATAGTTACACAGCTGATCAACAGATACATATAGTTACACAGCTGATCAACAGATACATATAGTTACACAGCTGATCAACAGATAGATATAGTTACACAGCTGATCAACAGATACATATAGTTACACAGCTGATCAACAGATACATATAGTTACACAGCTGATCAACAGATACATATAGTTACACAGCTTATCAACAGATATATATAGTTACACAGCTGATCAACAGATACATATAGTTACACAGCTGATCAACAGATAGATATAGTTACTGTTATATACTGTACTGAACTCTACTGTTCTATACTGTACTGTACTGAACTCTACTGTTATATACTGTACTGAACTCTACTGTTCTATACTGTTCTGTACTGAACTCTACTGTTATATACTGTACTGAACTCTACTGTTCTATACTGTTCTGTACTAAACTCTACTGTTATATACTGTACTGAACTCTACTGTTATATACTGTACTGAACTCTACTGTTATATACTGTACTGAACTCTACTGTTCTATACTGTACTGAACTCTACTGTTCTATACTGTACTGAACTCTACTGTTATATACTGTACTGAACTCTACTGTTCTATACTGTACTGTACTGAACTCTACTGTTCTATACTGTACTGTACTGAACTCTACTGTTCTATACTGTACTGTACTGAACTCTACTGTTATATACTGTACTGAACTCTACTGTTATATACTGTACTGTACTGAACTCTACTGTTATATACTGTACTGTACTGAACTCTACTGTTCTATACTGTACTGTACTGAACTCTACTGTTCTATACTGTACTGTACTGAACTCTACTGTTATATACTGTACTGTACTGAACTCTACTGTTATATACTGTTATATACTGTACTGTACTGAACTCTACTGTTCTATACTGTACTGAACTCTACTGTTCTATACTGTACTGTACTGAACTCTACTGTTATATACTGTACTGTACTGAACTCTACTGTTATATACTGTACTGAACTGAACTCTACTGTTATATACTGTACTGTACTGAACTCTACTGTTATATACTGTACTGAACTCTACTGTTATATACTGTACTGTACTGAACACTACTGTTATATACTGTACTGTACTGAACTCTACTGTTATATACTGTACTGTACTGAACTCTACTGTTATATACTGTACTGAACTCTACTGTTATATACTGTACTGTACTGAACACTACTGTTATATACTGTACTGTACTGAACTCTACTGTTATATACTGTACTGTACTGAACTCTACTGTTATATACTGTACTGAACTCTACTGTTATATACTGTACTGAACTCTACTGTTATATACTGTACTGTACTGAACACTACTGTTATATACTGTACTGTACTGAACTCTACTGTTATATACTGTACTGTACTGAACTCTACTGTTATATACTGTACTGAACTCTACTGTTATATACTGTACTGTACTGAACACTACTGTTATATACTGTACTGTACTGAACTCTACTGTTATATACTGTATTGTACTGAACTCTACTGTTATATACTGTACTGAACTCTACTGTTATATACTGTACTGAACTCTACTGTTCTATACTGTACTGTACTGAACTCTACTGTTATATACTGTACTGAACTCTACTGTTATATACTGTACTGTACTGAACACTACTGTTATATACTGTACTGTACTGAACTCTACTGTTATATACTGTACTGTACTGAACTCTACTGTTATATACTGTACTGAACTATACTGTTATATACTGTACCGAACTCTACTGTTATATACTGTACTGTAGTGAACTCTACTGTTATATACTGTACTGAACTCTACTGTTATATACTGTACTGAACTCTACTGTTATATACTGTACTGAACTCTACTGTTCTATACTGTACTGAGCTCTACTGTTATATACTGTACTGTACTGAGCTCTACTGTTATATACTGTACTGTACTGAACACTACTGTTATGTGCTGTACTGTACTCTACTGTTATATACTGTACTGAACTCTACTGTTCTATACTGTACTGTACTGAACTCTACTGTTATATACTGTACTGTACTGAACTCTACTGTTATATACTGTACTGAACTCTACTGTTATATACTGTACTGTACTGAACACTACTGTTATATACTGTACTGTACTGAACTCTACTGTTATATACTGTACTGTACTGAACTCTACTGTTATATACTGTACTGAACTCTACTGTTATATACTGTACTGAACTCTACTGTTATATACTGTACTGAACTCTACTGTTCTATACTGTACTGTACTGAACACTACTGTTATGTGCTGTACTGAACTCTACTGTTCTATACTGTACTGTACTGAACTCTACTGTTATATACTGTACTGTACTGAACTCTACTGTTATATACTGTACTGAACTCTACTGTTATATACTGTACTGAACTCTACTGTTATATACTGTACTGTACTGAACACTACTGTTCTATACTGTACTGAACACTACTGTTATGTGCTGTACTCTACTGAACACTACTGTTATGTGCTGTACTGAACTCTACTGTTCTATACTGTACTGTACTGTCTCTACTGTTCTATACTGTACTGTACTGAACACTACTGTTATATACTGTACTGAACACTACTGTTATGTGCTGTACTGAACTCTACTGTTCTATACTGTACTGTACTGAACTCTACTGTTCTATACTGTACTGTACTGAACACTACTGTTATGTGCTGTATTGAACTCTACTGTTATATACTGTACTGTACTGAACTCTACTGTTCTATACTGTACTGTACTGAACACTACTGTTATGTGCTGTACTGAACTCTACTGTTCTATACTGTACTGTACTGAACTCTACTGTTATATACTGTACTGTACTGAACTCTACTGTTATATACTGTACTGAACTCTACTGTTATATACTGTACTGAACTCTACTGTTATATACTCTACTGTACTGAACACTACTGTTCTATACTGTACTGAACACTACTGTTATGTGCTGTACTCTACTGAACACTACTGTTATGTGCTGTACTGAACTCTACTGTTCTATACTGTACTGTACTGAACTCTACTGTTATATACTGTACTGTACTGAACTCTACTGTTATATACTGTACTGAACTCTACTGTTATATACTGTACTGAACTCTACTGTTATATACTGTACTGTACTGAACACTACTGTTATATACTGTACTGTACTGAACACTACTGTTCTATACTGTTACTATACTGAACACTACTGTTATGTGCTGTACTCTACTGTGCTCTACTTTGATTTCCAAACTTGTGAAACATAGACATCTATGATTGGTTGAGATGTGTCCTTGTTTGGGGGCGGAGCTCATCAATATAATAGCCAGTGTGTAGAATAATACCCAAATATGCAAAGAAGTATATTGCATATGTATACCTTAGTGTTCCTATTCAGGATACATCACCATGAAGAGAATGACATTCATATCCATAACAATGTATTTCTGTGTCGTACAGGACAGGAACCCATGATGTCATTCCATTTCCACAGTTACGTTACCGGATGTAAATCCACTTCACTTACAGTATTTCAATAACTAAAAGAGATGTGTTCTAACTCAAGGTGTCATGTCATAATTGAAACCCATTCTTCCTGCAGACATAGTTAAATCTTACAGTTTTTGCCGATTGCTTACACACTGAAAGTGAATGCTTAGACAAAAGCTTAACGTTTGTAACCATGCCTTAAACAAAGACACCAAAAGTACATTTTCTGCTTTACACTTTGTTTGCAATTCTGCAACACACTTGCAAAACACTACACACTTTTTCTTACAGTAGACACTTTGTTACAGAATGACATTTCTTGCAATCATTGGGGAAACATTTCTATTCAAAATGCAAACATTCCTGAAATTGTCAACACCCACACACACATGAAAACACTTATACAGTAACTGAACCACAGTTAGCCTGAGCCTTAGCACTACAAACAGACCTCAGGTAAGCTCACCTCTTTTGTGAGAACTTTGCAAACGTGGAGGCAGTGAGAGCAAGAGGAAGAGGAAGAAGTAGAAGAATAGGAAGAGAGGGAGGAGGAGGAGGAGGAGGAGGAGGAGGAGGAGGAGGAGGAGGAGGACAAGAACAAAGAAGGGGACCAGGTAATAGACAGAGACATATTTCCGACGACATTAGGGCCACTGTGGTGGACCGTGTCATAAATCATGTCCTGACGATGAGGGAGGCTGGGCAGAGAGTCCAGCCCAACCTGAGTCGCTACACGGTAGCATCCATAATACAGACATTTAGACTGGAGAACAGGTATGTCTTCAGCTTTCTACACTAGACTCTACCTATGTAGTTGTTCACATCATTCTGCATCACAGTACAATACAATGTAGTCCTACAATATTAGGTCTATGCTCCTCAGTGAACAACACAACCAGGTGTAGTGCTGTGAAGTACATCTAATACAGTTTAGATGTTACTGTGTACAGTATGACAGTATAGTATGGAAAAAAACAACCTAACCAATGACATCATATTCTTGTATGTGGGGGAAGCTGCCTTGCCTGTAGCTTGTAGTTTTGACTGAATGTGTCTGACACATGGGTCAGTTCAGGGTTGGATACGGCACGCAAGGCCATATTTTCCCCGTTGGCTAGCCAGGGATGACATGGCTTGTGATGTGGATGAGGTGATGTGGCCAGACCCTAACAGAAGGATCCATAAACCCCATCCCTTACAATACTATTTTTTGCACTTTAATGTTTGTTTCCGTGAGTTTACAGTAACATATTGTATTGATTACTGTACTGTAATTCTACCTTTCTTTGTGTTTTTTTGTTGTCGTAAAAACCTGCAATGTGTTTGTGTTGATTGAAATGTGAGTAGATGTACTGTACTGGAACAATCTGGAACAATGAGCCAAATTCCGCAACAAGTGTGTAAGCAATCGCAAAAAACTGTAATAATTAGCAGAGTTTATACTTGGACATAAAAAAATATATATTTTACCAAAATTCTGTTACCAAACTTTGCATCTGCACAGTTCTTCCAGTGAATGTGTTTTTGTAAACTGTTCAGTGTAAATTGTTAAAAGTAGTCCTTGTGCATAGAGATGTATGGTTTGTTAAAGTTTCAAATCAATGTTTTTTGTTTGGCATACATTTTATGTGAAAAAGTATCTTGCCCCATAGCAATACAAACAGTAGTCCTGCATCCTCCACTCCTCTCCTCTCCTCTCTGCTTAGAATGTTATAACCTTTGACTCCCAAGACATCTGACGCACCCAACCCACCCCCCCCCCCCCAAGCCCCCCACCACCCCCCCACACACCCCACCTCTGACCAATCAACACACCCGGAACAGGCCGCAGTGTCCACTTTCAAAACAAAAACAACACAGCAGCTCTAACTACTGCATCCAGAGGTGCAAGAATGTGTGTTCTGTGTGTGTGTGTTCTGTTTGAGTATATGTGTGTGTTCTGTGTGTGTGTTCTGTTTCAGCGTCTGTGTGTGTGTGTGTTCTGTTTGAGTATATGTGTGTGTTCTGTGTGTGTGTTCTGTTTCAGCGTCTGTGTGTGTGTGTGTTCTGTTTGTTCTGTTTGAGTGTGTGTGTTCTGTTTGAGTGTGTGTGTGTTCTGTGTGTGTGTGTGTGTGTGTGTGTGTATGTTCAGTGTCTATGTGTGTGTGTGTGTGTGTTCTGTTTCAGTGTCTGTGTGTGTGTGTGTGTGTTCTGTTTCAGTGTCTGTGTGTGTGTGTGTGTTCTGTTTCAGTGTCTGTGTGTGTGTGTGTGTTCTGTTTGAGTATATGTGTGTGTTCTGTGTGTGTGTTCTGTTTCAGCGTCTGTGTGTGTGTGTGTTCTGTTTGAGTATATGTGTGTGTTCTGTGTGTGTGTTCTGTTTCAGCGTCTGTGTGTGTGTGTTCTGTTTGTTCTGTTTGAGTGTGTGTGTTCTGTTTGAGTGTGTGTGTGTTCTGTGTGTGTGTGTGTGTGTGTGTGTGTGTGTGTGTGTGTGTATGTTCAGTGTCTATGTGTGTGTGTGTGTGTGTTCTGTTTCAGTGTCTGTGTGTGTGTGTGTGTGTTCTGTTTCAGTGTCTGTGTGTGTGTGTGTGTTCTGTTGCAGTGTCTGTGTGTGTGTGTGTGTTCTGTTTCAGTGTCTGTGTGTGTGTGTTCTGTTTCAGTGTCTGTGTGTGTGTGTGTTCTGTTTCAGTGTCTGTGTGTCTGTGTGTGTGTGTGTGTGTGTGTGTGTTCAGTGTCTGTGTGTGTGTTCTGTTTCATTGTCTGTGTGTCTGTGTGTGTGTGTGTGTGTGTGTGTTCTGTTTCAGCGTCTGTGTGTGTGTGTGTGTTCTGTTTCAGTGTCTGTGTGTCTGTGTGTGTGTGTGTGTGTTCAGTGTCTGTGTGTGTGTGTGTGTTCTGTTTCAGTGTCTGTGTGTCTGTGTGTGTGTGTGTGTGTGTGTGTTCTGTTTCAGTGTCTGTGTGTGTGTGTGTTCTGTTTCAGTGTCTGTGTGTGTGTGTGTGTATTCTGTTTCAGTGTCTGTGTGTGTGTGTGTTCTGTTTCAGTGTCTGTGTGTGTGTGTTCTGTTTCAGTGTCTGTGTGTGTGTGTGTGTGTGTTCTGTTTCAGTGTCTGTGTGTGTGTGTGTGTGTGTGTGTGTGTGTGTGTGTGTGTGTGTTCTGTTTCAGTGTGTGTGTGTGTTCTGTTTCATTGTCTGTGTGTCTGTGTGTGTGTGTGTGTGTGTGTGTTCTGTTTCAGCGTCTGTGTGTGTGTGTGTTCTGTTTCAGTGTCTGTGTGTCTGTGTCTGTGTGTGTGTGTGTTCAGTGTCTGTGTGAGTGTGTGTGTGTTCTGTTTCAGTGTGTGTGTGTGTGTGTGTGTGTGTGTGTGTGTTCTGTTTCAGTGTGTGTGTGTGTGTGTGTGTGTGTGTGTGTGTGTGTGTGTGTGTGTGTTACCTCTGCGTCTGTAACTCCCGGAGAGAGGGTTCCATGTTTAACATGATCCAAGAGATCCACACTCTCCTGAAGATGTCTAAGAACAATGAATAAATATGCTCAAAAGTTTACATAAAAAATGTTTGTAGGTGGTTTTTCCTTCAGATTTATAGGCTTAGTGAGCCTTAAGACCAGCTCTACAAGTCCTTCACTGTGACAGCATAACAATGAATGAGTTGATATGACATGGTACATGACACAAAGTTCAGCTGTGGACATGTTCTGCTGAAACATCAATCAGTCACAAAAGAGATCCACTGCCGTTCAAAAGGTGGGGTCACTTAGAAATGTCCTTAATTTTGAAAGAAAAGCAAAATGTTTGTCCATTAAAATAACATCAAATTGATCAGAAATACAGTGTAGACATTGTTCATGTTGTAAATGACTATTGTAGCTGGAAACGGCTGATTTTATTTATTTATGGAATATCTACATAGTCGTACAGAGGCCCATATCAGCAACCATCACTCCTGTGTTTCAATGGCACGTTGTGTTAGCATTTTAAAAGGCTGACAAATGAATTTATCATTGGCTATTTGAAGAATCTCAAATATTAAATATATTTTGATTTGTTTAACACTTTTTTGGTTACTACATGATTCCATATGTGTTATTTCATAGTTTTAATGTCTTCACTTTTATTCTACGATGTAAAAAATTGTGCAAAAAAAGAAAAAATCCTTGAAAAGTAATATTCCAAACTTTTGGCCCCCAGTGTATTTATATTTTATTTAACTAGTCAGTTAAGAACAAAGTCTTATTTACAATGACGGCCTGCACCAGCCAAACTCGGACAACGCTGGGCCAATGAACCACGTCCGGTTGTGATACAGTCTGAACCAGGTTGTCTCTAGTGATGCCTCTAGCACTGAGAAGCAGTGTCTTAGACAACTGCGCCACTTGGGATACTCAACTAGTCTAAAGAAGGCCAGTTTTATTGCTTCTTTAATCAGCACAACAGTTTTCAGCTGTGCTAACATAATTGCAAAAGGGTTTTCTAATGATCAATTAGCCTTTATAAACTTAGCTAACACAACGTGCCATTGGAACACAGGAGTGATGGTTGCTGATAATGGGCCTCTGTACGCCTATGTAGATATTCCATAAAAATCAGCCGTCACAGCCGTTTCCAGCTACAATAGTCATTTACAACATTAACAATGTCTACACTGTATTTCTGATTAATTTGATGTTATTTTAATGGACAAAAAATGTGGTTTTCTTTCAAAAACAAGGACAAGTGACCCCACCTTTTGAACGGTAGTGTATGCATGGCCTATCCTGCTCTAATTAGGCCATCATCTGCATATCCCTGCTGTGTTTGGATGCTAGTGTTCTTCCCAGAGCATGTGTGTGAAAATGGGCCAGCAGAATCTACTCTAGTGTGATCATTAAGGCATGTTGAGGCCGTGTCTGGCCTGGTGGGGGGCTGACATCACAGCTACAACTCCTCACGTACCAGGAGCAACCCCTGCCCCCTGAGATTAGACCTGCTGCTACTAAGAAACTCCCCCACCATTACTGACTTCAAACAGCCTGCTAACTGGTTCATCACTCTGAGGGTTCTGCCAAGTCACTATACCAACGCACCACAACACAACCCTGTTAGACCTTTACCAACCCACCACAACACAACCCTGTTAGACCTTTACCAACTCACCACAACACAGCCCTGGTAGACCTTTACCAACTCACCACAACACAGCCCTGGTAGAGACCTTTACCAACTCACCACAACACAGCCCTGGTAGAGACCTTTACCAACTCACCACAACACAGCCCTGGTAGAGACCTTTACCAACTCACCACAATACAACCCTGTTAGACCTTTACCAACCCACCACAACACAGCCCTGGTAGAGACCTTTACCAACTCACCACAACACAGCCCTGGTAGAGACCTTTACCAACTCACCACAACACAGCCCTGGTAGAGACCTTTACCAACTCACCACAACACAGCCCTGGTAGATACCTTTACCAACTCACCACAACACAGCCCTGGTAGAGACCTTTACCAACTCACCACAACACAGCCCTGTTAGAGACATTTACCAACTCACCACAATACAACCCTGTTAGACCTTTACCAACTCACCACAACACAGCCCTGGTAGAGACCTTTACCAACTCACCACAACACAGCCCTGGTAGAGACCTTTACCAACTCACCACAACACAGCCCTGGTAGAGACCTTTACCAACTCACCACAACACAGCCCTGTTAGAGACCTTTACCAACTCACCACAACACAGCCCTGGTAGAGACCTTTACCAACTCACCACAACACAGCCCTGGTAGATACTGTACTATGGAACCCTATGTAAATTCACAAATAACACTCAACAAGACCCACAAGAGGTCTAACATCTTCCTAATGTCCAATGCATCCTGCTGTGTGATTATCAGGTACATAGAGCCCCACAGCAGAGTTGTCATAATACCCATAAAACCTTGTGGTCAAACAGGGAAATGGTTCCAATAGTTTTTCCACCATTCATTTCTCCCATAGGGTATTTTAGAAATACTTATAATAAGGGCTGTGTTTCGTGTAGTCTTACCCTGGTGTGACGTTGTGATAAACATGTAAATCTCGGACAAGATTACTTTTATCAATATAGTCGGCTCTATTTACTCTCAGATCCAAAAATGCTAATTAGCATCAAAGTAGACATCATGCAAAACTACAAATCCCTGCAAGCACCTGCATGTCTCTAGCTGACACCTTGGCTAACAGGTGTTGTGCCAATTTAAAACTTTCACAAGACAGTTCACAGATTTGTCCCTGTATTGCTACATGTAGCTAACTTAGATAGATCATCCAGACATTCTTACCTTTGCCTCCATTCGGCAGTCTAGTCCAGATCATCATGGCATTTGTAGTTCTTTATGATAGCCACATTAGCAGCTAACTAACATTTAATTTTGGGGGGTTTAATCCAGGTGAATATATTGATAAAAGTCACCTTGTCCTAGAGAGATTTACACGGTTATCACAACGTCATGCCAGGGTAAACCTACACAAAACACAGCCCTTATTTTAAGTGTTTCTAAAATACCCTATGGGGAAAATGAATGGTGGAAAAATTATTGGAACCATTTCCTTGTTTGACCGCTAGGTTTTCTTTGTATTGTGACTCATACTGTGGTACTCTACAGTACTGCAGCCTATTGATTCATGAGGCCATACAGGATTAAACCTTGTTCTAAACTGTGAGAATAAAGACTCAACCATGTTCTGAGAACAGTTCATCACTGTGAGAATAAATAATTTGTACCTCTGAGAAGTGAGTCAGTTCATACCCCATAGACAAATAAAGTGCTGGGGTCAATCACATCCTGGAAGTGCCTGAACCTGCAATAGAACGTACCCTGAGAGGGGGAGAGAGAGAGAGAGAGAGAGAGAGAGAGAGAGAGAGAGAGATGGACAGAGACAGAGACAGAGACAGAAACAGAAACAGAGACAGAGACAAAGACAAAGACAAAGACAAAGACAAAGACAGAGACAGAGACAGAGACAAAGAGAGAGACAGAGAGAGAGAGGGAGCCTACATTTATAATACTGCCTGTTCATTCTACATTCCTCACAATAAGTGAATTGAGAGAATCATAAGGGCACCCAACTCCAGACGTGCAGCTTCCTCCTCCAGACAGACGTGCTCTGCAGCTGTTGTACCATGTGGATCAACCATGTGGTATTAAATAACCTGCTCGTTAAGACCTGTTACAGCAGGTAAAGGCTTCTTCATACTTTTCACAACCTGCTTCTTCTTCTTCCTGTACTAAAGCAACCAATCTGCTCGCATCACAAGCAATTCATTTAAATTACTTCTAAAAGGTTGTTTACAGAGTTTTTCTGTCATTTATCTGAGCATAAGGAGGGATTGTAAGGGTTGACACGTACAGAGACACAGCAGGCAGTCCTGGAACAGATCCAGCAGCAGTAAACCTCATTATACTTATTTGTGAATATGTGAATGTGGATCAGAGTCTGTCTGTCTGGCACCTACCAACATGTAAGTGTGCAGCTACACTGATTCCTGGACATACAGTATTTACTGAGTGTACAACACATGCAGAACACCTTCCTACTATTCAGTTGTACCCCCCCCCCCCTTTTTGCCCTCAGAACAGCCTCAATTCGTTGGGCATGGACTCTACATAGTGTTGAAAGCGTTCCACAGGGATGCTGGCCCATGTTGACTCCCACAGTTGTGTCAAGATGGCTGGATGTCCTTTGGGCGGTGGACCATTCTTGATACACACAGGAAACTATTGAGTGTGAAATATCCAGCAATGTTGAAGTTGTTGGGACAGCTTTAGAACTGTCCTACCTGGTGAGGTTGGGACAGCTTTAGAACTGACCTACCTGGTGAGGTTGGGACAGCTTTAGACCTTACCTACCTGGTCAGGTTGGGACAGCTTTAGAACTGACCTACCTGGTGAGGTTGGGACAGCTTTAGACCTTACCTACCTGGTGAGGTTGGGACAGCTTTAGACCTTACCTACCTGGTGAGGTTGGGACAGCTTTAGAACTGACCTACCTGGTGAGGTTGGGACAGCTTTAGAACTGACCTACCTGGTGAGGTTGGGACAGCTTTAGAACTTACCTGCCTGGTGAGGTGGGGACAGCTTTAGAACTTACCTGCCTGGTGAGGTTGGGACAGCTTTAGGACTGACCTGTTGAGGTCAGGACAGCTTTAGAACTTACTTACCTGGTGGTTGGAACAACTTTAAAACGTACCTACCCGGTGAGGTTGGTACAGCTGCCAGATGTTCCCTCTCTCATGTGAGCATGCCAGATATTGGTCAAGTTCCCCTCCTCAGACGTTGCATGCATCAACCAATGGTTGCGTGCCACATCATCCACTGTGTCATCGACTGACAGATTGCTATAACATATGATGTGGTTAGCTTATACGTAAAATAACTATCCATGCATTGTAAGGTTTGGCAGGAGTCAGCAACGCCTGGGCAGAGGAAGGCATATTTTATGGTGGAACCATGAGCTCACTCGAGAGGGAACGCCCACTTACAGAGACAGGAACTTTGAAAAAATATGTTTATGATAAACGTCTTGAGTCGTTCATCTTGATAAATATACAGCATCTTTGTGCCTCACACACACTCAGCCCCCTCTACTCTCACCAGCTGGCAGCTGCACACGTTTAGTCATTCATTATTTTATTAAATCATTCATTAAAAGTTTGATGCATAATATTGTTGATAAAATTGGTCTGAAGATTACTTGTGACATTCTCAGTCATTGATACATTGTTGCAGTTAGTTCATGACTATGACTTTTTTCAAATACAGCACACTAAAACAAAACAAATAGGGCTGCATGAAGAATGTTGTACGTTAAACATGTTGTATGTTAACATGTTACACACCCAGTGAATTCAAAGCGAGTTGTTCCATGTTGGAATGCTGGATACCCTGCGGAGGCTGACAGTAGCACGTTGCAGATGTGGCTAAACAAGGTAGATAAACTCACTTTGCTGCTACATTTGTTAGTCTGGAAATGTATATCCTAGTCATGAAACCATAAACTAGTGGGTTATAGATGATGTAGTTATTCTTACAGCTCTACCAATAACATATATAAACCCTGAACCCCATAGAGGCCCATAGAGGCCCATAGAGGCCCATGGTGGAGGTGTCATAATACCCATAAAATATAGCGATCAAACAGGGAAATGGTTTCAATATTTTTTCCACCATTCATTTTCCCCGTAGGGAATATTAGAAACACTTAAAATAAGGGCTGTGTAGGCTTACCTTGGCCTGACGTTTTGATAACATTACGCCAGGCTGAGTTTTATCAATATAGTCGGCTCTATTTACTCTCCAATCCGAAAATGCTAATTAGCATCAAAGTAGACATCATGCAAGCCGTCGTCAGCATAGACCTGGAACTGTTGGGGTGCTAGGACCTAGTTTAACAATTAGGCATCCATCCGTGAGTAACTCTGGTCTGTAATCACTCATTCATTGGACTTAACTTACGTAGTCATTCAGTCAGGAATGCATATTAGTTTCCTGTCAGTTGTATCTTTTCTCATTGCTTTTAGTATATCGAATGTGCAATACGTGCATTTATCTGTAATTAAACCCTGCGCACTAAGGACTGTATTTTAAGGGAATTACTATTATTACCCCAAATGATATCATACACACATTTAGCTATTAAAGTATCTCTTCTTGTCATCTACCTGTACAGTTAATGTAACCATGCAAATATTCACTTATCTGTAAATATAACTGTATATTTACCTGTACAGCTAATGTAACCATGCAAAATCACTTACCTGTTCATTTACCCAGTCTGTCTATTAAGTAAACTATTATTACCCTCGCTCATATCATATGCATTTTTAGCTACTGAAGTATTTCTCTGCCATCGACCTGTATAGTATAGTTAACCATCCAACATCCACCAATGTATAGTGTACATATTCAGCCAACCACCCATACTATGCAATGTCTTTTTATAGCTTTTTTTTGCACTCCAGATATCTTGTATTTCTATACTTTTTCATACTGCCGCTCTATGTATCATGTACCGTGTATCTGTCTTTTGCACCTGCCCTGTGTTTAGATGTAGCTGCCCTGTGTTTAGTTGTAGCTGCCCTGTGTTTAGTTGTAGCTGCCCTGTGTTTAGTTGTAGCTGCCCTGTGTTTAGTTGTAGCTGCCCTGTGTTTAGTTGTAGCTGCCCTGTGTTTAGTTGTAGCTGCCCTGTGTTTAGTTGTAGCTGCCCTGTGTTTAGTTGTAGCTGCCCTGTGTTTAGTTGTACCTGCCCTGTGTTTAGTTGTAGCTGCCCTGTGTTTAGTTGTAGCTGCCCTGTGTTTAGTTGTAGCTGCCCTGTGTTTAGTTGTAGCTGCCCTGTGTTTAGTTGTAGCTGCCCTGTGTTTAGTTGTAGCTGCCCTGTGTTTAGTTGTAGCTGCCCTGTGTTTAGTTGTAGCTGCCCTGTGTTTAGTTGTAGCTGCCCTGTGTTTAGTTGTAGCTGCCCTGTGTTTAGTTGTACCTGCCCTGTGTTTAGTTGTACCTGCCCTGTGTTTAGTTGTAGCTGCCCTGTGTTTAGCCCAAGACAGTTCACACAGTTGTCCATTTTAAGAGATGTAGCAAATGTATTCATTACTAAATGTAGCTAACATTAGATAGTTCATCCAGAGAATTTTACAGTCATCCAGATCATCATGGTATTTGTAGTTCTTTATGATAGCCACATTAGCAGCTACTTCAAATAAACATTTTGGGGGGTAAACACAGGTGAAAATATTGATATCACCTTGTCCTAGAGAGACTTACACTGTTATCAAAATGTCACGCCAGGGTAAGCCTACACGAAACATCCCTTATACCCCCCCCCCCCCCCCCCCCCTTTTCGTGACATGTAATTGGTAGTTACAATCTTGTCTCTTTGCTGCAACTCCCCAACGGACTCGGGAGAGGCAAAGGTCGAGAGTCATGCATCCTCCGAAACATGACCTACCAATCCGTGCTGCTTCTTAAGACACTGTCCGGAAGCCAGCCGCACCAATGTGTCGGAGGAAACACCGTCCAACTGACAAAGTCAGCTTACAGGCGCACGGCCCGCCACAAGGAGTTGCTAGAGCACGACGAGTAAAGGAAATTCCAGAGGCCAAACCCTCCCCTAACTCAGACGACGCACCATGGGGCTCCCGGTCAGGGCCGGCTGTGACACCGCTGTTTCTACCTCAGTTCATTATGAATACCATTATATAACCATCCTGATGTCTCTACCTCAGTTCATTATGAATACCATTATATAACCATCCTGATGTCTCTACCTCAGTTCATTATGAATACCATTATATAACCATCCTGATGTCTCTACCTCAGTTCATTATGAATACCATTATATAACCATCCTGATGTCTCTACCTCAATTCATTATGAATACCATTATATAACCATCCTGATGTCTCTACCTCAGTTCATTATGAATACCATTATATAACCATCCTGATGTCTCTACCTCAATTCATTATGAATACCATTATATAACCATCCTGATGTCTATACCTCAGTTCATTGTGAATACCATTATATAACCATCCTGATGTCTCTACCTCAATTCATTGTGAATACCATTATATAACCATCCTGATGTCTGATCTGAAATTTCCCCCCCGGGGGATCAATAAAGTACCTATCTATCTATCTATCTATCTATCTATCTATCTATCTATCTATCTATCTATCTATCTGTCTCTACCTCAGTTCATTGTGAATACCATTATATAACCATCCTGATGTCTCTACCTCAATTCATTGTGAATACCATTATATAACCATCCTGATGTCTGATCTGAAATTTCCCCCCCGGGGGATCAATAAAGTACCTATCTATCTATCTATCTATCTATCTATCTATCTATCTATCTATCTATCTATCTATCTATCTATCTATCTATCTATCTATCTATCTATCTATCTGTCTCTACCTCAGTTCATTGTGAATACCATTATATAACCATCCTGATGTCTCTACCTCAGTTCATTGTGAATACCATTATATAACCATCCTGATGTCTCTACCTCAGTTCATTATGAATACCATTATATAACCATCCTGATGTCTCTACCTCAGTTCATTGTGAATACCATTATATAACCATCCTGATGTCTGTACCTCAGAACATTGTGAATACCATTATATAATCATCCTGATGTCTCTACCTCAGTTCATTGTGAATACCATTATATAACCATCCTGATGTCTCTACCTCAGTTCATTGTGAATACCATTATATAACCATCCTGATGTCTCTACCTCAGTTCATTGTGAATACCATTATATAACCATCCTAATGTCTCTACCTCAGAACATTATGAATACCATCAGTTTGTAATATAACCAGTTTATCAACTGAAACATACAACATCGCTCACACTCACACACCAGGGCCTACAGGAAACACCCCCATCCACAACAATGGGGCTTTAACCAGGGCCTACAGGAAACACCCCCATCCACAACAATGGGGCTTTAACCAGGGCCTAGAGGAAACACCCCCATCCACAACAATGGGGCTTTAACCAGGGCCTACAGGAAACACCCCCATCCACAACAATGGGGCTTTAACCAGGGCCTACAGGAAACTCCCCCATCCACAACAATGGGGCTTTAACCAGGGCCTACAGGAAACGCCCCCATCCACAACAATGGGGCTTTAACCAGGGCCTACAGGAAACGCCCCCATCCATAACAATGGGGCTTTTAACCAGGGCCTTCAGGAAACGCCCCCATATACAACAATGGGGCTTTAACCAGGGCCTACAGGAAACACCCCCATATACAACAATGGGGCTTTAACCATGGCCTTCAGGAAACATATTAATGAAGGTGTGGTGGAGGTGTGTCTACAGATACACCACATTAATGAAGGTGTGGTGGAGGTGTGTCTACAGATACACCATATTAATGAAGGTGTGGTGGAGGTGTGTCTACAGATACACCATATTAATGAAGGTGTGGTGGAGGTGTGTCTACAGATACACCATATTAATGAAGGTGTGGTGGAGGTGTGTAACGAGGCTATATACAGGGGGTACAGATTAGTAATGAGGCTATTTACAGGGGGTACCGGTACCGAGTCAATGTGCAGGGGTACAGGTTAGTAAGAGGCTATATACAGGGGGTACCGGTACCGAGTCAATGTGCGGAGGTACAGGTTAGTAATGAGGCTATTTACAGGGGGTACCGGTACCGAGTCAATGTGCGGAGGTACAGGTTAGTAATGAGGCTATATACAGGGGGTACCGGTACCGAGTCAATGTGCGGAGGTACAGGTTAGTAACGAGGCTATATACAGGGGGTACCGGTACCGAGTCAATTTGCAGAGATACAGGTTAGTAATGAGGCTATATACAGGGGGTACCGGTACCGAGTCAATGTGCGGAGGTACAAGTTAGTAATGAGGCTATATACAGGGGGTATCGGTACCGAGTCAATGTGCGGAGGTACAGGTTAGTAATGAGGCTATATACAGGGGGTACCGGTACCGAGTCAATGTGCGGAGGTACAGGTTAGTAATGAGGCTATATACAGGGGGTACCGGTACCGAGTCAATGTGCGGAGGTACAGGTTAGTAATGAGGCTATATACAAGGAGTACCGGTACCGAGTCAATGTGCGGAGGTACAGGTTAGTCCAGGTAATATGTACATGTAGGTAGGAGTAAAGTGACTATGCATAGATCATAGTCAGCGAGTAGCAGCGGTGTAAAAACAAATGGAGGGGCGTCCTAGACTTAATGCTCTGGTAGCGGTAGCAGAGAGAACAGTCTATGACTTGGATGACTGGAGTCTTTGACAATTTTTTGGCCCTTCCTCTGATACCGCCTAGTATATAAGTCCTGAATGGCAGGAAGCTTGACCACAGTGATGTACTGGGCCGTACGCACTACCCTCTTTAGCGCCTTACGGCCAGATGGCGAGCATTTGCCGTACCAGGCGGTGATGCAACCGGTCAGGATGTTCTCGATGGTGCAGCTGTAGAACTTTTTGAGGATCTGGGGACCCATGCCAAATTCCTTCAGTCTCCTGAGGGGGAAAAGGTATTGTCTGCTCTCTTCATGACTGTCTTGGTGTGTTTGAACCATGATAGTATGTTGGTGATGTGGACACCAAGGAACTTGAAACTCTCAACCTGCTCCATTACAGCCCGGTCATGTTGAGGGAGAGGTTGTTGTCCTGGCACCACACGGCCAGGTCTCTGACCTCCTCCCTATAGGCTGTCTCATCGTTGTCGGTAATCAGTCCTACCACTGTTGTGTCGTCGGCAAACTTAATGAGCTGGTAAATGAGTAATCTTATGATCGCTGGAGACAAATGTGAAACCAGTCATATGGCAGCAAACTGAAGCATATAAACATATCACCTTTTCCACAGTGAAGTTTATAAAATTCTGGCCTAATAACATGCAATGATACAATTTGGAGACCCAGATCCTCAAAATGTTCTATAGCTGCACCATCGAGAGCATCTTGAATGGCTGCATCACTGCAGTTCATGTAAGGAAATCAGTCAATTGAAATCAATTCATTAGGCCCTAATCTAGGGATTTCACATGACTGGGAATACAGATATGCATCTGTTGGTCACAGATACCTTTAAAAAAAATGTAGGGGCTTGGATCAGAAAACCAGCCAATATCTGGTGTGACCACCATTTGCCTCACGCAGTGAGACATCAGCATGGCAGATGTGTTGTTACCTACCCTCACCACCTGGGGGCGGCCCGTCACCACCTGGGGGCGGCCCGTCATGAAGTCCAGGATCCAGTTGCAGAGGGAGGTGTTTAGTCCCATGGTCCTTAGCTTAGTGATGAGCTTTGTGGGTACTATAGTGCAATTGGGTGACATCATGTAGAATACATCTCATGTCTACAGTATGATGAATGACTGGTTAAAAGGACCAGGACATGACTTGTAAGACAAAGTGAGATATTAACCATTGTGGTATTTCTGTAGATATATGAAGGCCATCTGGCTCTTATTGCCTGATATTTTGACAGCAGCACTTGAGACTTTACAGTGAACTAGAGTCTGTGTAAACAGACATGGGTGGGGCTGGCTGATTGGCTGGTTGGTTTGGCTGATTGGCTCTTTGAGGTGTAGCAAGCAGGAGTGGAGAGGAGAGTAGCTTGTCAATCCATACTGCAGCCTGCAGGCCGTTAAAGGGGAAGAGTAGTGCTCTGAGGCTTGAGGCGTCACTGACCTGTTGAGGCCTATATCACCACCTGCTGCATATCTCAGGGAATTGCAGTCTGCATCTGCTGATTGAGGACTTTCTCTTTCTCATTGTATTTAACTTGAGTTGTGTTCTTCAAATCTGATGTTGAGGACCCACAGGGTAGGCTGTCTTGCAGGCTTTTGTTCCTGCCCAATACTAACACACCTGATTCAACTGATCAACTACACATCATGACATTCATTAGGCTATGAGCTCTATTCAATCCCTACCACAGAAGCTCAGCGTGAAGGGCTCTACACCTTGTGAAGAACTCCCCACAGTCTCCATCTCCTCCAGGAGTCAGCTCTCCTGCACCCTTAAGAACAGTGTTCTGTCCTCTATAGTTCAGCTGTGATCTAACTTTACTACCAGCCCCATCGTGAGAAGTGATCATCTTCTGTTTATAATACTAATAGTAAGTGATGAGACGGACTATTAGGCAGCAGATCTGGATGAGTGACTGCAGCCTCGAATCGTGGTGTTGAAAGGAAACCGGAAACAAATGGACACATATTATTATTATTATTTAGGAAAAGTGCCATTTTATCCTCTCTTCTAGCTGGAAATAAAATTAAATGTTTTATGCTAACGGTCCCGAACATTAGAACCTTGTTTTATGCTAACGGTCCCGAACATTAGAACCTTGTTTTATGCTAACGGTCCCGAACATTAGAACCTTGTTTTATGTTAACGGCCCCGAACATTAGAACCTTGTTTTATGCTAATGGTCCCGAACATTAGAACCTTGTTTTATGCTAACGGTCCCGAACATTAGAACCTTGTTTTATGCTAATAGCCCGAACATTAGAACCTTGTTTCATGCTAATGGTCCCGAACATTAGAACCTTGTTTTATGCTAACGGTCCCAAACATTAGAACCTTGTTTTATGCTAATAGCCCGAACATTAGAACCTTGTTTCATGCTAATGGTCCCGAACATTAGAACCTTGTTTCATGCTAACGGTCCCGAACATTAGAACCTTGTTTCATGCTAATGGTCCCGAACATTAGAACCTTGTTTCATGCTAATGGTCCCGAACATTAGAACCTTGTTTTATGCTAACGGTCCGGAACATTAGAACCTTGTTTTATGATAACGGCCTTGTCATGAGGCGAGGTAAGGGAATGAGGCGCAGAGCGATAGTTGCAGTCAGACATGTTTATTCACACTAAAAACAATAAACATCTAACCAAAGACAGCCAGGTGAGCTGGTATGCAAACACATGCAAACACAAGGATCCACAAACACAAGGATCCACAACGCAAGTGGATTGAGGCGGTACTGGACTGGGAACGGGCACCAGGAGGGGCTCCGACCCCGGAGCTGGTCTGGACACCGGTCCCGGACTGGGCAGCGGCGCAGTGGAGTAGGACTGGCCACTCCTCGAGTGTCTTCTGGTTCTCCGCCGTCAGAGGCTGAAGTGGAGAGCTCTCCTCTTTCTCCACATAACGTGGCATTTCTTTCTCCTCTTCGTGCTCCTGCTCCCACAACCGCAGGGACCTATCGTCTCTTCCCCAGATGGCTAGTGGGGGATGGTCAGGGCTCGTCCTCCATTCGCCCCGACCATCCCCACAACCCTTCGGGCTGGGGGTTCCTCTGGGCTGGTGAATGGGCTTGCCCCGCCGCTGTCTGGACTCCTCCTCTCGGAGCAGGGCGCTGGAGCTAAGAGAATGTTCTTCATATTCAAAACCCCATAGCGTCTCTTCCCACAGCCCCCACGATGTGGAAGACAGGAGCATCTCTCTCTCCTCCTCATACTCCTGCTCCCACGGTTGCAGGGACTCTGCCACGAGCCTCCACGATGGTCTGGGCACGGGATCCTCCTCCCACCATGTCGCAAGACTCCAGATACTCCCCACGACCATAGGCTGGGGTTCTACTGGGGCTCGTCGAAGGTTCTGCCCGGGCTCCTCCTCCTCGAGGACCGGGGCAAGGGAGCGGAGGTACTTCTACTCAGGATCAAACTCTCCTCGTTCCTCCACCCTTCGCTGTAATTCCTGATTCACGCCACTACCAGAGAGAGTGAAAACAGGGAAGAAACCACCATTTACCTACTTATAGGCTGCTACAGCCTACATGTTGATTTAGGCTACCTATCTATCTATCTATCTATCTATCTATCTATCTATCTATCTATCTATCTATCTATCTATCTATCTATCTATCTATCTATCTATCTATCTATCTATCTATCTATCTATCTATCTATCTATCTATCTATCTATCTATCTATCTATCTATCTATCTAGTCTACCTACCTATAGGCTGCTATATCCTACATGTTGATTTAGACTGTTATTCTATATTGTTCATGGTATTTTAGTGGTAATTAAATACAATTTATTGAGAATTTATAAGAATACATTTTCCAGAATACATTTTTACCAGCTCATGTATTCTCAAATTCAAAAAAGTTAGGGAACGCTGCTCCCCCATGCTACAACAGCACCGTAGCACAGCACTGTTTCCTCATAATCCTGGACCACCATTTTATTACGCAATCACAACAAATAATCTGCTCAGATCCCAAACAAGGATTATCAAAAGTCATGCTATAAATTCTTTGACAACCCAAAGATTCCCAGATCCACTTCCAGACTCCCTCCACCTACCCAAGGACATCAGAGTACAAAAATCAGTTGACGACCTAATATCATTATTCTGCTGCATCTGATAATATCATTATTCTGCTGCATCTGATAATATCATTATTCTGCTGCATCTGATAATATCATTATTCTGCTGCATCTGATAATATCATTATTCTGCTGCATCTGATAATATCATTATTCTGCTGCATCTGATAATATCATTATTCTTGCGACATTTGGATTAAACCGTTATCAGTGAATCACCGGCTAGCATCTTCTTTCTAGGGTCACACTACCAGGGCATAACGTACATAGTAGACATGACCGAAATAGTAGCAGAAGGTGAAAGTTAAACTGTTGTTAAACACATATCCAGTAAACATGTAGGATTATATCATGAACAAGTTTGACTGCAGAATTGATCAGGCAGATGTAGGTCTGATCCAGGCATTACAGCCCCATTCACAACCCAGGTGCCTTGGGCGCTGCTGCCTCACAGGCTGATGTTTATGCAACTCCACCCATTTATTCCCATCAGCCAATCAAATTAAATTGTCGATGGTCGGGTTCAACGGGGGATGTTAAGCCCAGAAGGAAGATGGCCTACAGCAGGTGAAGATGAGCGTACGGAGCGTGAGAACGGCCTACAGTTGTGATACAAGAGAGGAAACAAAACAAGGAAAGCTGTGATGGAAACAAAGAGTGAGGGTTTGGATCAATGTTACCTGGGTGATCTGTTCAAAGACACAGAAAGTGTCATGGATGCATAGGGTGAGGTGAAGGTGCTGACAGGGAGAGAGAGAGGAGGTGAAGGTGCTGACAGGGAGAGAGAGAGGAGGTGAAGGTGCTGACAGGGAGAGAGAGAGGAGGTGAAGGTGCTGACAGGGAGAGAGAGAGGAGGTGAAGGTGCTGACAGGGAGAGAGAGAGGAGGTGAAGGTGCTGACAGGGAGAGAGAGAGGAGGTGAAGGTGCTGACAGGGAGAGAGAGAGGAGGTGAAGGTGCTGACAGGGAGAGAGAGAGGAGGTGAAGGTGCTGACAGGGAGAGAGAGAGGAGGTGAAGGTGCTAACAGGGAGAGAGAGAGGAGGTGAAGGTGCTGACAGGGAGAGAGAGAGGAGGTGAAGGTGCTGACAGGGAGAGAGAGAGGAGGTGAAGGTGCTGACAGGGAGAGAGAGAGGAGGTGAAGGTGCTGACAGGGAGAGAGAGAGGAGGTGAAGGTGCTGACAGGGAGAGAGAGAGGAGGTGAAGGTGCTGACAGGGAGAGAGAGAGGAGGTGAAGGTGCTGACAGGGAGAGAGAGAGGAGATAAGGCCATGGCTAATGACCATTTGCAGTGGCGATATTAGCATGTATATCTTGGTGGGGCAAACTCAAACAAAACATTGGGGGATGCATGCCAGCAAAGCCACAACACAACACAACACAACACTAAACAATACATTAACTACACAACACTAAACAATACATTACCTACACAACACTAAACAATACATTAACTACACAACACTAAACAATACATTAACACACAACACAACACTAAACAATACATTAACTACACAACACTAAACAATACATTACCTACACAACACTAAACAATACATTAACTACACAACACAACACTAAACAATACATTAACTACACAACACTAAACAATACATTAACTATACAACACTAAACAATACATTACCTACACAACACTAAACAATACATTAACTACACAACACTAAACAATACATTAACTACACAACACAACACTAAACAATACATTAACTACACAACACTAAACAATACATTAACTACACAACACTAAACAATACATTAACTACACAACACTAAACAATACATTAACTACACAACACTAAACAATACATTAACTACACAACACAACACTAAAGAATACATTAACTACACAACACAACACTAAACAATACATTAACTACACAACACAACACTAAACAATACATTAACTACACAACACTAAACAATACATTAACTACACAACACTAAACAATACATTAACTACACAACACTAAACAATACATTAACTACACAACACTAAACAATACATTAACTACACAACACAACACTAAACAATACATTAACTACACAACACAACACTAAACAATACATTAACTACATAACACAACACTAAACAATACATTAATTACACAACACTAAACAATACATTAACTACACAACACTAAACAATACATTAACTACACAACACTAAACAATACATTAACTACACACCACTAAACAATACATTAACTACACAACACAACACTAAACAATACATTAACTACACAACACTAAACAATACATTAACTACAGAGAGGAGGTGAAGGTGCTGACAGGGAGAGAGAGAGGAGATAAGGCCATGGCTAATGACCATTTGCAGTGGCGATATTAGCATGTATATCTTGGTGGGGCAAACTCAAACAAAACATTGGGGGATGCATGCCAGCAAAGCCACAACACAACACAACACAACACTAAACAATACATTAACTACACAACACTAAACAATACATTACCTACACAACACTAAACAATACATTAACTACACAACACTAAACAATACATTAACACACAACACAACACTAAACAATACATTAACTACACAACACTAAACAATACATTACCTACACAACACTAAACAATACATTAACTACACAACACAACACTAAACAATACATTAACTACACAACACTAAACAATACATTAACTATACAACACTAAACAATACATTACCTACACAACACTAAACAATACATTAACTACACAACACTAAACAATACATTAACTACACAACACAACACTAAACAATACATTAACTACACAACACTAAACAATACATTAACTACACAACACTAAACAATACATTAACTACACAACACTAAACAATACATTAACTACACAACACTAAACAATACATTAACTACACAACACAACACTAAAGAATACATTAACTACACAACACAACACTAAACAATACATTAACTACACAACACAACACTAAACAATACATTAACTACACAACACTAAACAATACATTAACTACACAACACTAAACAATACATTAACTACACAACACTAAACAATACATTAACTACACAACACTAAACAATACATTAACTACACAACACAACACTAAACAATACATTAACTACACAACACAACACTAAACAATACATTAACTACATAACACAACACTAAACAATACATTAATTACACAACACTAAACAATACATTAACTACACAACACTAAACAATACATTAACTACACAACACTAAACAATACATTAACTACACACCACTAAACAATACATTAACTACACAACACAACACTAAACAATACATTAACTACACAACACTAAACAATACATTAACTACACACCACTAAACAATACATTAACTACACAACACTAAACAATACATTAACTACACACCACTAAACAATACATTAACTACACAACACTAAACAATACATTAACTACACAACACAACACTAAACAATACATTACCTACACAACACTAAACAATACATTAACTAAACAACACAACACTAAACAATACATTAACTACACAACACAACACTAAACAATACATTACCTACACAACACTAAACAATACATTACATACACAACACTAAACAATACATTACCTACACAACACTAAACAATACATTAACTACACAACACACCACTAAACAATACATTAACTACACAACACAACACTAAACAATACATTAACTACACAACACAACACTAAACAATACATTAACTACACAACACAACACTAAACAATACATTAACTACACAACACAACACTAAACAATACATTAATTACACAACACTAAACAATACATTAACTACACAACACTAAACAATACATTAACTACACAACACTAAACAATACATTAACTACACACCACTAAACAATACATTAACTACACAACACAACACTAAACAATACATTAACTACACAACACTAAACAATACATTAACTACACACCACTAAACAATACATTAACTACACAACACTAAACAATACATTAACTACACACCACTAAACAATACATTAACTACACAACACTAAACAATACATTAACTACACAACACAACACTAAACAATACATTACCTACACAACACTAAACAATACATTAACTAAACAACACAACACTAAACAATACATTAACTACACAACACAACACTAAACAATACATTACCTACACAACACTAAACAATACATTACCTACACAACACTAAACAATACATTACCTACACAACACTAAACAATACATTAACTACACAACACACCACTAAACAATACATTAACTACACAACACAACACTAAACAATACATTAACTACACAACACAACACTAAACAATACATTACCTACACAACACTAAACAATACATTACCTACACAACACTAAACAATACATTAACTACACAACACAACACTAAACAATACATTAACTACACAACACTAAACAATGCATAAACTACACAACACTAAACAATACATTAACTACACAACACTAAACTAAACAATACATTAACTACACAACACTAAACAATACATTAACTACACAACACTAAACAATACATTAACTACAAAACACTAAACAATACATTAACTACACAACACTACACAATACATTAACTACACAACACAACACTACACAATACATGAACTACACAACACAACACTAAACAATACATTAACTACACAACACAACACTAAACAATACATTAACTACACAACACAATACTAAACAATACATTAACTACACAACACAACACTAAACAATACATTAACTACACAACACAACACTAAATAATACATTACCTACACACCACTAAACAATACATTAACTACACAACACTAAACAATACATTAACTACACAACACTACACAATACATTAACTACACAACACAACACTAAACAATACATTAACTACACAACACAACACTAAACAATACATTAACTACACAACACTAAACTAAACAATACATTAACTACACAACACTAAACAATACATTAACTACACAACACAACACTAAACAATACATTAACTAAATAAAACAACACTAAACAATACATTAACTACACACCACTAAACAATACATTAACTACACAACACTACACAATACATTAACTACACAACACAACACTAAACAATACATTAACTACACAACACAACACTAAACAATACATTAACTACACAACACAACACTAAACAATACATTAACTACACAACACTAAACTAAACAATACATTAACTACACAACACTAAACAATACATTAACTACACAACACTAAACAATACATTAACTACACAACACTACACAATACATTAACTACACAACACTAAACAATACATTAACTACACAACACTAAACTAAACAATACATTAACTACACAACACTAAACAATACATTAACTACACAACACAACACTAAACAATACATTAACTACATAACACAACACTAAACAATACATTAACTACACACCACTAAACAATACATTAACTACACAACACTACACAATACATTAACTACACAACACAACACTAAACAATACATTAACTACACAACACAACACTAAACAATACTGCTGCCTTGACAGGAACTAATGGGGATCCATAATAAACCCCAGGAAGAGTAGCTGCTGCCTTGGCAGGAACTAATGGGAATCCATAATAAACCCCAGGAAGAGTATTTGCTGCCTTGGCAGGAACTAATGGGGATCCATAATAAACCCCAGGAAGAGTAGCTGCTGCCTTGACAGGAACTAATGGGGATCCATAATAAACCCCAGGAAGAGTAGCTGCTGCCTTGACAGGAACTAATGGGGATCCATAATAAACCCCAGGAAGAGTAGCTGCTGCCTTGGCAGGAACTAATGGGGATCCATAATAAACCCCAGGAAGAGTAGCTGCTGCCTTGGCAGGAACTAATGGGGATCCATAATAAACCCCAGGAAGAGTAGCTGCTGCCTTGACAGGAACTAATGGGGATCCATAATAAACCCCAGGAAGAGTAGCTGCTGCCTTGACAGGAACTAATGGGGATCCATAATAAACCCCAGGAAGAGTAGCTGCTGCCTTGACAGGAACTAATGGGGATCCATAATAAACCCCAGGAAGAGTAGCTGCTGCCTTGGCAGGAACTAATGGGGATCCATAATAAACAACAGGAAGAGTAGCTGCTGCCTTGACAGGAACTAATGGGGATCCATAATAAACCCCAGGAAGAGTAGCTGCTGCCTTGACAGGAACTAATGGGGATCCATAATAAACCCCAGGAAGAGTAGCAGCTGCCTTGACAGGAACTTATGGGGATCCATAATAAACCCCAGGAAGAGTAGCTGCTGCCTTGGCAGGAACTAATGAGGATCCATAATAAACCCCAGGAAGAGTAGCTGCTGCCTTGACAGGAACTAATGGGGATCCATCATAAACCCCAGGAAGAGTAGCTGCTGCCTTGACAGGAACTAATGGGGATCCATAATAAACCCCAGGAAGAGTAGCTGCTGCCTTGACAGGAACTAATGGGGATCCATAATAAACCCCAGGAAGAGTAGCTGCTGCCTTGACAGGAACTAATGGGGATCCATAATAAACCCCAGGAAGAGTAGCTGCTGCCTTGACAGGAACTAATGGGGATCCATAATAAACCCCAGGAAGAGTAGCTGCTGCCTTGACAGGAACTAATGGGGATCCATAATAAACCCCAGGAAGAGTAGCTGCTGCCTTGACAGGAACTAATGGGGATCCATAATAAACCCCAGGAAGAGTAGCTGCTGCCTTGACAGGAACTAATGGGGATCCATAATAAACCCCAGGAAGAGTAGCTGCTGCCTTGGCAGGAACTAATGGGGATCCATAATAAACAACAGGAAGAGTAGCTGCTGCCTTGGCAGGAACTAATGGGGATCCATAATAAACCCCAGGAAGAGTAGCTGCTGCCTTGGCAGGAACTAATGGGGATCCATAATAAACCCCAGGAAGAGTAGCTGCTGCCTTGACAGGAACTAATGGGGATCCATAATAAACCCCAGGAAGAGTAGCTGCTGCCTTGACAGGAACTAATGGGGATCCATAATAAACCCCAGGAAGAGTAGCTGCTGCCTTGACAGGAACTAATGGGGATCCATAATAAACCCCAGGAAGAGTAGCTGCTGCCTTGGCAGGAACTAATGGGGATCCATAATAAACCCCAGGAAGAGTAGCTGCTGCCTTGGCAGGAACTAATGGGGATCCATAATAACAACAGGAAGAGTAGCTGCTGCCTTGACAGGAACTAATGGGGATCCATAATAAACCCCAGGAAGAGTAGCTGCTGCCTTGACAGGAACTAATGGGGATCCATAATAAACCCCAGGAAGAGTAGCAGCTGCCTTGACAGGAACTTATGGGGATCCATAATAAACCCCAGGAAGAGTAGCTGCTGCCTTGACAGGAACTAATGGGGATCCATAATAAACCCCAGGAAGAGTAGCTGCTGCCTTGACAGGAACTAATGGGGATCCATCATAAACCCCAGGAAGAGTAGCTGCTGCCTTGACAGGAACTAATGGGGATCCATAATAAACCCCAGGAAGAGTAGCTGCTGCCTTGACAGGAACTAATGGGGATCCATAATAAACCCCAGGAAGAGTAGCTGCTGCCTTGACAGGAACTAATGGGGATCCATAATAAACCCCAGGAAGAGTAGCTGCTGCCTTGACAGGAACTAATGGGGATCCATAATAAACCCCAGGAAGAGTAGCTGCTGCCTTGACAGGAACTAATGGGGATCCATAATAAACCCCAGGAAGAGTAGCTGCTGCCTTGACAGGAACTAATGGGATCCATAATAAACCCCAGGAAGAGTAGCTGCTGCCTTGACAGGAACTAATGGGGATCCATAATAAACCCCAGGAAGAGTAGCTGCTGCCTTGGCAGGAACTAATGGGGATCCATAATAAACAACAGGAAGAGTAGCTGCTGCCTTGGCAGGAACTAATGGGGATCCATAATAAACCCCAGGAAGAGTAGCTGCTGCCTTGGCAGGAACTAATGGGGATCCATAATAAACCCCAGGAAGAGTAGCTGCTGCCTTGACAGGAACTAATGGGGATCCATAATAAACCCCAGGAAGAGTAGCTGCTGCCTTGACATGAACTAATGGGGATCCATAATAAACCCCAGGAAGAGTAGCTGCTGCCTTGACAGGAACTAATGGGGATCCATAATAAACCCCAGGAAGAGTAGCTGCTGCCTTGGCAGGAACTAATGGGGATCCATAATAAACCCCAGGAAGAGTAGCTGCTGCCTTGACAGGAACTAATGGGGATCCATAATAAACCCCAGGAAGAGTAGCTGCTGCCTTGACAGGAACTAATGGGGATCCATAATAAACCCCAGGAAGAGTAGCTGCTGCCTTGACAGGAACTAATGGGGATCCATAATAAACCCCAGGAAGAGTAGCTGCTGCCTTGACAGGAACTAATGGGGATCCATAATAAACCCCAGGAAGAGTAGCTGCTGCCTTGACAGGAACTAATGGGGATCCATAATAAATACTCATTAAAATGCCAACTTAAATGCACAGTTGCAGAAAACATGTTTATTTATGTTTTGTTCATAAAAACTATTATCAAAATTATTTAAATAATCTTTATTTCTGTACTGAGTTAAATATTACCACTACCTTATTAAACCATGTCTGTCTTTATTTCTGTACTGAGTTAAATATTACCACAACCTTATTAAACCATGTCTATCTTTATTTCTGTACTGAGTTAAATATTACTTACCTTATTAAACCATGTCTGTCTTTATTTCTGTACTGAGTTAAATATTACCACAACCTTATTAAACCATGTCTATCTTTATTTCTGTACTGAGTTAAATATTACTTACCTTATTAAACCATGTCTATCTTTATTTCTGTACTGAGTTAAATATTACCACAACCTTATTAAACCATGCCTATCTTTATTTCCAAACACAATTCAACACGATCACAATCCCTTTTTTGTCTTTTAATCATCCTTTAAAGCCTGACTGCACTTTCTGATAAAAACATTTTTCAACAATGCTCATTAAGAAATGCTAGCGGCCATGACTGAAGGCAAACAAGCGTTGTCTTGGGGGTGTGGTTCATTGTGAGTGTTTCTTGGAGGTGTCTTCACAACAACCAAGTGCAGTAGTGAGCACAACAAGGTAACATAAGCTAGCTTTGCTATGGAGAGAACAACGTTTTGAAGTTAAGGACTTCTCCCCTCCTGACTGTCTCGCCATCTCTAGATGATCAGCTAATTCAGTTCTATGTGTAGGCTAAACCCTGCTCTGACCTTGTGTTTAGCCAAGCTAACAGCAGCTAGGTAGCATAGCTTGGTGACAGCTGCAGCTGGCTTTCGTATCTAGCTGATATTTCTCTGTCAAATCAGTTATGGCAACATAGCAAGAGCCAGTGTCTGGAAGTTGTTTCATAAGACCCCTGTTCTACAACGCCTTGCTACGAAAGTAGCTTGCAACTTAGTTTTCAATGTTTCATCACGTCATGTAAATACCCTTCCAAAAATGAAGGGTTCAAGGTATATTCAAATGCCTGGTACACTCCGGAATTATCAGAAGTCATTCATTAAATATCAGAAGTCATTCATAAAAGAGATGATGCTTGGGTAAAGGCCAGGAACACAGGTTAAGTACGGATTGGAGGAATCACTGTGTAAGACAATCAGAAAGAATAAATCTCATTATTATATAAACGCTCTTTCTGATTGTAACGGGAACCGGCTAAGTTCTGGAAAACTGTCAGATCCCTGAATCGTTCTACTTCTTCCTCTCTGCCACAACAAATTAAATCAGAAGCAGGCTTTATTACAGGAAACAAATACCATCATTGATTTGTATTTATTTATTTAACCTTTATTTAACTAGGCAAGTCAGTTAAGAACAAATTCTTATTTACAATGACGGCCTACCCCGACCAAACCCTAACCCGGAAGACGCTGGGCCAATTGTGCGCCGTCCTATGGGACTCCCTGGAATCTAACCAGGGTCTGTAGAGTCGCCTCTAGCACTGAGTTGCAGTGGCTACCACCATTTTATTTCAGCGGGATATCTCTTTGAAAGAACTTCTAAGCCTATTCACAATGATACTGGGCTGGATGCTTATAGGGGAAACTTGCTGAATGATCAGAGAAATTATAGTCTTTTCTTTTCTTTTAGGCTATAAAGTACACTACAATGAAATGTGCTGCTTTGTTTGTGGACCTGTCAAAGGTTTTGATACTGTTGATAAAGCTATTTTATTGAATAAGTTGTCCTTGACAGGCCTGAGCTCTGACGCCTGTTCATGGTTTCATGATTATCTTAGTGACAGAAGTCAGGCCATCGTGATTTATGGGGTTAAGTCTGAATTTTTAGAAGTATATAAAAGTGTTCCGCAGCGGTTGATATTAAGACCTATTCTTTTCACTATTTATATAAATGCTATTGGTCAATCTGCTGATCTATAATCTGATGATACTGTTCATCTGGCTGTGCCCAGGCTACAGTCTAATCTGGCTGTGCCCAGGCTACAGTCTAATCTGGCTGTGCCCAGGCTACAGTCTAATCTGGCTGTGCCCAGGCTACAGTCTAATTTTTGCATACAAATACCTTGGTGTTCGGATTGACTGGGCCTGCTGGGAGCATTAATATTCCTGAATCACTGGGCCTGCTGGGAGCATTAATATTCCTGAATAACTGGGCCTGCTGGGAGCATTAATATTCCTGAATCACTGGGCCTGCTGGGAGCATTAAGATTCCTGAATAACTGGGCCTGCTGGGAGCATTAATATTCCTGAATCACTGGGCCTGCTGGGAGCATTAAGATTCCTGAATAACTGGGCCTGCTGGGAGCATTAAGATTCCTGAATAACTGGGCCTGCTGGGAGCATTAAGATTCCTGAATAACTGGGCCTGCTGGGAGCATAGGCCTATGTGGCTACACCACAGGAGGTTGGTGTTACCTTAATTGGGGAGGACTGTCTCGTGGTAATGGCTGGACGGAATCAATGGAATTGACATGGTTTCCATGTGTTTGATGCCATTCCATCTGCTCCGTTCCAGACATTATTCAGCAGCCTCCACTGGGCTTCACCTGTCTTCACTGTTCTCTCATGAGCTGTAAATTATTTAGTTTAAATCAAGAATAGTCTGATGGGTGACAATATTTGCCTATTACTTGTGAATGATATGTTATCACTTGTGAATTATATGTTATCACTGTGAATTATATGCTATCACCGTGAATGATATGTTATTACTTGTGAATGATGAGTTATCACTAGTGAATGATATGTTATCACATGTGAATGATATGTTATCACATGTGAATGATATATTATCACATGTGAATGATATGTTATCACATGTGAATGATATGTTATCACATGTGAATGATATGTTATCACATGTGAATGATATGTTATCACATGTGAATGATATGTTATCACATGTGAATGATATGTTATCACATGTGAATGATATGTTATCACTGTGAATGATATGTTATCACATGTGAATGATATGTTATCACATGTGAATGATATGTTATCACATGTGAATGATATGTTATCACTGTGAATGATATGTTATCACATGTGAATGATATGTTATCACATGTGAATGATATGTTATCACATGTGAATGATATGTTATCACATGTGAATGATATGTTATCACATGTGAATGATATGTTATCACATGTGAATGATATGTTATCACATGTGAATCACGCCCAGCGGGTGCAGTAAGGCAAGCAACCTTTGTGACTTTTTCAAAACATAGTTGCACCTCATGTAGCGTAGCCCATAGGCCTATGTGTTTTGAAAAGGTTCGTACAAGAAACCAATCAGAGCTCCAGGCTTTCATGAGACTTTTTTCAAATCATTCTTATCATGCAGACCTAAAATGTATTAAAATTGTAAACATATAGCCCAACGTTAATTACTCTAAATGAAGCAAATAGGAGGAGCTGTTTCTTTGTTTACCACTCAACACAGAATAGCCGCGTGTGTCCACTTTCTTGGAAATCGTTTTATTCTGCTATGTTCAATTGTATTCTTCATACTATAGACCTGTCTTTAGACCTGTCTAAAATAAATAATGGATTGTGATGGTGTAGGCTATAATACATGGATTTATTAGACTGGGATGCGCTGTCTTTAACCTCGTGATAAGGAGAGCAGATCAACCCCAGGTCAGGACCAGGCTGAGAGTTAGATGGTCTATTCCATCAGCCCCCACAGAGATTCATATCAGAGGCTAACAAGCTAACAGGCTAACTAGGCTAATACACAAACACCTGTTACATTCATATGAGGGGCTAATATATAAGTATGGGGGCTAAAGGCTAACAGGCTAAATAGACGAATGCTAACAGCTGTTCCATTGATATCAGGAACTAAGGTTAACTAGGTTAATACAAACACCTGTTCCAGTCATATCAGGAACTAATGCTAACTAGGCTAACGCTAACACCAACACCTGTTACTTAACCACGCTTAATCTGCCCTGTAATAGACTGCATTAGGACTGAATGAGACACACACACGTGCACACACACGTACACACACACACACACACACACACCAGCACGGACGTATGGATACACACACACACGCGTACAGTACACAGCTGCTGCTATAAGGCCTCTCTCTCCTCAGCCAAGGGAAAGAGGCTTAGCAGAGCCAAGCAGGCTGAGATGGAGCCAGATTAATCACCACAGTGCAAATGGTCTCCTAAACTGGCTCATTAGATCCTTAATCAGGGCTCAGTCTGTCAACCATGCTGAACATAATGACAGAGGGCGGCAGGTAGCCTAGCCGTTAGAGAGTCAGTCTGTCAACCCTGCTAAACATAATAACATACCTCTGCTGCCTGGTCAGTCTGTCAACCCTGCTGAATATAATAGCATACCTCTGCTGCTTGGTCAGTCTGTCAACCCTGCTGAATATAATAACATACCTCTGCTGCCTGGTCAGTCTGTCAACGCTGCTGAATATAATAACATACCTCTGCTGCCTGGTCAGTCTGTCAACCCTGCTGAATATAATAACATACCTCTGCTGCTTGGTCAGTCTGTCAACCCTGCTGAATATAATAACATACCTCTGCTGCCTGGTCAGTCTGTCAACCCTGCTGAATATAATAACATCCCTCTGCTGCCTAGACAGTCTGTCAACCCTGCTGAATATAATAACATACCTCTGCTGCCTGGAGTACAGGAGCACAATCAGTGACTTTGTGTTGTGGTGTGAGCAGAACCACCTTCAGCTCAACATCAGCAAAACAAAGGAGATGGTGGTGGACTTCAGGAGAACCAAGGCACAACTGACTGCAGTCCCTATACAGGGGATGGATGTGGAAATGGTTGGGTCATACAAGTTCCTGGGAGTCCATATGGACAGCAGGCTGGAATGGGCTGGTAACACCGGGGCCCTGTACAAAAAGGGCCAGAGCCGACTCTACTTTCTGTGGAGGCTCAGGTCCTTCAACGTGTGCAGTAAACTACTGCATACCTTCTACCAGTCTGTGGTGGCCAGTGACATCTTTTTTGCAGTGGTGTGCTGGGGAGCAAACATCAAAGCCGGTTATGCTTCTCGGGTAAATAAGCTGATCAGGAAGGCTAGCTCTGTCCTGGGGATGAGCCTTGACACTCTAGAGGAGGTGGCGGAGAGACGGATCCTGGCCAAACTGCTGGCCATCATGGACAACGTCACCCACCCTCTGCACGCTATGGTTATGACGCAGAGGAGCACTTTCAGTCACAGACTGATCCCACCACGGTGTGCCAGAGAGCGCTACAGGAGGTCCTTCCTGCCGGCGGCTATTAGACTATATAATGCCTCACCGGGGTGCCGTGCCGTCGGCAACATAGATCTGGAACTGTTGGGGTGCTAGGACCTAGTTTAACAATTATGCATCCATCCGTGAGTAACTCTGGTCCGTCAGCACTCATCCACTCAGGACCTATTTATTCATACAGGTCTGTATATACATACTCAGGTACAGTTGTTATATTATATCACATGCAATAGTGTAAGTAATTATTGGACTTAACCTACGTAGGCATTCACTCAGGAATGCATATTAGTATCCTGCCAGTTGCACCTTTTCTCATTGCTTTTAGTATATCGAATGTGCAATACGTGCAGTTGTCTGTAATTAAACCCTGCGCACTATGGACTGTATTTTAAGGGAACTACTATTATTACCCCAAATGATATCATACACACATTTAGCTATTAAAGTATCTCTTCCTGTCATGAACCTGTACAGTTTGTGTAAACATGCAAGTATTCACTTATCTGTAAATATAACTGTATACCTAACTGTACAGCTAATTTAACCATGCAAAATGTTCACTTACCTGTTCATTTACCCAGTCTGTCTATTAAGTAAACTATTATTACCCTCGCTCATATCATACGCATTTTTAGCTACTGAAGTATTTCTCTGGCATCGACCTGTATAGTATAGTTAACCATCCAACATCCACCAATGTATAGTGTACATATTCAGCCAACCACTCATACTATGCAATGTCTTTTTATAGCGTTTTTTTGCACTCCAGATATCTTGTATTTCTATACTTTTTCATACTGCCGCTCTATGTATCATGTATCGTGTATCTGTCTTTTGTGTACTTTCGTTGTGGCATTTTGCACCTGCCCTGTGTTTTGTTGTAGCTGCTTGACAATGAAATTTCCCCCCCGGGGGATCAATAAAGTATCTATCTATCTATCTATCTATCTATCTATCTATCTATCTATCTATCTATCTATCTATCTATCTATCTATCTATCTATCTATCTATCTATCTATCTATCTATCTATCTATCTATCTATCTATCTATCTATCTATCTATCTATCTATCTATCTATCTATCTATCTATCTATCTATCTATCTATCTATCTATCTATCTATCTATCTATCTATCTGTCAACCCTGCTGAATATAATAACATACCTCTGCTGCCTGGTCAGTCTGTCAACCCTGCTGAATATAATAACATACCTCTGCTGCCTGGTTAGTCTGTCAACCCTGCTGAATATAATAACATACCTCTGCTGCCTAGACAGTCTGTCAACCCTGCTGAATATAATAACATACCTCTGCTGCCTGGTCAGTCTGTCAACCCTGCTGAATATAATAACATACCTCTGCTGCCTGGCACTGGCTCCTGTACCTTGTATGTGACATCCCCCTCACCCCCCCTCCTCACTTTCCCTCACCCTCTCATCCCTCCCTCACCTCCCATCACCTCCCCTCACCCCCATCACCTCCCTCACACCCATCACCCTCCCTCACCCCCATCACGATGATTAGTGATTATTCCTACTCGTATGTTGAGAGGTCATTCTCTGACTGACTGGTGTTCCTGGAGTTTATGTGAATCTAAATATTTAGACTGTGGCTGTGAGGAGGAGATCAGGTATCAACTGGGGACGAGTTCAGGGGCCCTCGGTCCCCCTAATGAGTTTTTATCTGGAGACAGAGAGAGATCATATACCCAGATGTAGGAGAGACCACAATCTCCAAGACTTTGGAGGTTGACATCGTCACCTATATTTCTCATGTTATAGTTGAATAGGACGCATCCCTCTTCCTTTCATCCCTCTATCTACATGTTCCATCTCCTCCTCTCCTGTTCATAGTGTCCCTTGTCCACTATAGAAGGTCATTATGGGACCAAAAGCCCTATAACAGTTCTCTAAGGTCACGCCATATTTCACCACCGATTAGGCCTACCCAACAGTAAACATGTTAAATGTAGCATTGACATGCATGCTGCAGAAAACCAAAGGCCCTGGGGAAGGCTTGGTGGATTATTCTCCATACAGAGCCTTATGGGCCCTGGTATACAGTAGTGCACTGTAGAGTGAATAGGGTGCCATTTGAGACACAAACAACCATTGTCTGACGGTAGACTGTTATCCTATCTAAACAGGACGACTGATTATTCCATCCAGCGCCGAGGCGAGCAGAGTGGCATAGCCCACGGAAGGAGCAGCCAAGGCCCTATCAGCCCTTCCCGTCTCCCCTCCCTAACGCCTCTTGGCCTGGGACACAGCTGAGCAGCTGAGCAGCTGGCTGCAGAACGTAGCATGTTTTTCTTTCAGGGCTTAAAGTCGGTGTTGGTTTACCAGACCAGGGATGTGGGATCCTTTGTGCCGTTTAACAGAGGACTTAGTCTTCTGGGTTCAATTTATATTTTAATTATCCGCTAAACTGTGGTTTGGGGGCCATGTGGGAACGCGCACTGCAGGATGACCTCCAGATCTGTCAGTCACTGGGGTAAAGAGGGGGAATCTGTCAGTCACTGGGGTAAAGAGGGGGAATCTGTCAGTCACTGGGGTAAAGAGGTGGAATCTGTCAGTCACTGGGGTAAAGAGGTGGAATCTGTCAGTCACTGGGGTAAAGAGGTGGAATCTGTCAGTCACTGGGGTAAAGAGAGGGAATTTGTCAGTCACTGGGGTAAAGAGGTGGAATCTGTCAGTCACTGGGGTAAAGAGAGGGAATTTGTCAGTCACTGAGGTAAAGAGGTGGAATCTGTCAGTCACTGGGGTAAAGAGGGGGAATCTGTCAGTCACTGGGGTAAAGAGGTGGAATCTGTCAGTCACTGGGGTAAAGAGGGGGAATCTGTCAGTCACTGGGGTAAAGAGGTGGAATCTGTCAGTCACTGGGGTAAAGAGGTGGAATCTGTCAGTCACTGGGGTAAAGAGGTGGAATCTGTCAGTCACTGGGGTAAAGAGGTGGAATCTGTCAGTCAATGAGGTAAAGAGGTGGAATCTGTCAGTCACTGGGGTAAAGAGGGGGAATCTGTCAGTCACTGGGGTAAAGAGGTGGAATCTGTCAGTCACTGGGGTAAAGAGGTGGAATATGTCAGTCAATGAGGTAAAGAGGTGGAATCTGTCAGTCACTGGGGTAAAGAGGTGGAATCTGTCAGTCACTGGGGTAAAGAGGGGGAATCTGTCAGTCACTGGGGTAAAGAGGTGGAATCTGTCAGTCACTGGGGTAAAGAGGTGGAATCTGTCAGTCAATGAGGTAAAGAGGTGGAATCTGTCAGTCACTGGGGTAAAGAGGGGGAATCTGTCAGTCACTGGGGTAAAGAGGTGGAATCTGTCAGTCACTGGGGTAAAGAGGTGGAATCTGTCAGTCAATGAGGTAAAGAGGTGGAATCTGTCAGTCACTGGGGTAAAGAGGTGGAATCTGTCAGTCACTGGGGTAAAGAGGGGGAATCTGTCAGTCACTGGGGTAAAGAGGGGGAATCTGTCAGTCACTGGGGTAAAGAGGGGGAATCTGTCAGTCACTGAGGTAAACAGGGGGAATCTGTCAGTCACTGGGGTAAAGAGGTGGAATCTGTCAGTCACTGGGGTAAAGAGGTATAATCTGTCAGTCACTGGGGTAAAGAGGTGGAATCTGTCAGTCACTGGGGTAAAGAGGTATAATCTGTCAGTCACTGGGGGAAAGAGGGGGAATCTGTCAGTCACTGGGGGAAAGAGGTGGAATCTGTCAGTCACTGGGGTAAAGAGGTATAATCTGTCAGTCACTGGGGTAAAGAGGTATAATCTGTCAGTCACTGGGGTAAAGAGGTGGAATCTGTCAGTCACTGGGGTAAAGAGGTATAATCTGTCAGTCACTGGGGTAAAGAGGTATAATCTGTCAGTCACTGGGGTAAAGAGGTGGAATCTGTCAGTCACTGGGGTAAAGAGGTATAATCTGTCAGTCACTGGGGGAAAGAGGGGAATCTGTCAGTCACTGGGGGAAAGAGGTGGAATCTGTCAGTCACTGAGGTAAAGAGGTATAATCTGTCAATCACTGGGGTAAAGAGGTGGAATCTGTCAGTCACTGGGGTAAAGAGGTATAATCTGTCAGTCACTGGGGGAAAGAGGTATAATCTGTCAGTCACTGGGGGAAAGAGGTGGAATCTGTCAGTCACTGGGGTAAAGAGGTATAATCTGTCAGTCACTGGGGGAAAGAGGTGGAATCTGTCAGTCACTGGGGTAAAGAGGTATAATCTGTCAGTCACTGGGGGAAAGAGGTATAATCTGTCAGTCACTGGGGTAAAGAGGTGGAATCTGTCAGTCACTGGGGGAAAGAGGTGGAATCTGTCAGTCACTGGGGTAAAGAGGTGGAATCTGTCAGTCACTGGGGGAAAGAGGTATAATCTGTCAGTCACTGGGGTAAAGAGGTATAATCTGTCAGTCACTGGGGGAAAGAGGTATAATCTGTCAGTCACTGGGGTAAAGAGGTGGAATCTGTCAGTCACTGGGGTAAAGAGGTATAATCTGTCAGTCACTGGGGTAAAGAGGTGGAATCTGTCAGTCACTGGTGTAAAGAGGTATAATCTGTCAGTCACTGGGGGAAAGAGGGGGAATCTGTCAGTCACTGGGGGAAAGAGGTGGAATCTGTCAGTCACTGGGGTAAAGAGGTATAATCTGTCAGTCACTGGGGTAAAGAGGTATAATCTGTCAGTCACTGGGGTAAAGAGGTGGAATCTGTCAGTCACTGGGGTAAAGAGGTATAATCTGTCAGTCACTGGGGTAAAGAGGGGGAATCTGTCAGTCACTGGGGGAAGAGGGGGAATCTGTCAGTCACTGGGGTAAAGAGGGGGAATCTGTCAGTCACTGGGGTAAAGAGGGGGAATCTGTCAGTCACTGGGGGAAGAGGTATAATCTGTCAGTCACTGGGGTAAAGAGGGGGAATCTGTCAGTCACTGGGGGAAAGAGGTATAATCTGTCAGTCACTGGGGTAAAGAGGTGGAATCTGTCAGTCACTGGGGGAAAGAGGGGGAATCTGTCAGTCACTGGGGGAAAGAGGTGGAATCATGCGTTGGATTCAGGTAGGTCTAGTATGCTCATATGCGCTAGCCCAGGGCTCTCCAACCCTGTTCCTGGACAGATATCCTCCTATAGGTTTTTAGGGTATCTCTTCAGGAACATGGTTGGAGTTAAAACCTACAGGAGGGTATCTCTCCAGGAACAGGCTTGGAGATAAAACCTACAGGAGGGTATCTCTCCAGGAACAGGCTTGGAGATAAAACCTACAGGAGGGTATCTCTCCAGGAACAGGCTTGAAGTTAAAACCTACAGGAGGGTATATCTCCAGGAACAGGCTTGAAGTTGAAACCTACAGGAGGGAATCTCTCCAGGAACAGGCTTGGAGTTAAAACCTACAGGAGGGTTATCTCCAGGAACAGGCTTGGAGTTAAAACCTACAGGAGGGTTAATCTCCAGGAACAGGCTTGAAGTTGAAACCTACAGGAGGGAATCTCTCCAGGAACAGGCTTGGAGTTAAAACCTACAGGAGGGTATATCTCCAGGAACAGGCTTGGAGTTAAAACCTACAGGAGGGTATATCTCCAGGAACAGGCTTGAAGTTAAAACTTACAGGAGGGTGTATCTCCAGGAACAGGCTTGGAGTTAAAACCTACAGGAGGGTATCTCTCCAGGAACAGGGTTGGAGAGCCCTGATCTAGACTTTAGTCAATCTGATATATGATTAATGATATGATCCTAGGATATGATATGATGATATGATGTATGATTATTAATCTGATATATGATTAATGATATGATCCTAGGACTAGTTCATGGATGCTGCTTTAAACATGTCTTCTTGATATAAAATGTCCTCAAACAGCAAAACAGAGTACGCTATAGTTATTTTCAGTGTTTCTATGCTTTAGAACATAATGCTGTGGTTGAGGTTGTACTGTTTATTCCCCAGGCAGATTTAACAAGCCGTCCATCTTCAGTCTCTCAGCAAAGTCTGATACTAGTTTGTATTTGATGCCATCTGTTGGCCAATGCATCAACCTAGATCAGACATCAGACATCAGACATCAGACATCAGACATGCTCATTAAGGCCCTTCACCCGCTGGCAGAATTAACACTCTCTGGCAGAATTAACACTCTCTGGCAGAATTAACACTCTCTGGCAGAATTGTCACTCTCTGGCAGAATTAACACTCTCTGGCAGAATTAACACTCCCTGGCAGAATTAACACTCTCTGGCAGAATTAACACTCCCTGGCAGATTTAACACTCTCTGTCAGAATTAACACTCTCTGGCAGAATTAACACTCTCTGGCCGAATTAACACTCTCTGGCCGAATTAACACTCTCTGGCAGAATTAACACTCTCTGGCAGAATTAACACTTTCTGGCAGAATTAACACTCTCTGGCAGAATTAACACTCTCTGGCCGAATTAACACTCTCTGGCCGAATTAACACTCTCTGGCAGAATTAACACTCTCTGGCAGAATTGAACACTCTGGCAGAATTAACACTCTCTGGCAGAATTGAACACTCTGGCAGAATTAACACTCTCTGGCAGAATTAACACTCTCTGGCAGAATTAACACTCTCTGGCAGAATTGAACACTCTGGCAGAATTAACACTCTCTGGCAGAATTGAACACTCTGGCAGAATTAACACACTCTGGCAGAATTGAACACTCTCTGGCAGAATTGTACACCCTCTGGCAGAATTACACACCCTCTGGCAGAATTAACACTCTCTGGCAGAATTAACACTCTCTGGCAGAATTGAACACTCTGGCAGAATTAACACTCTCTGGCAGAATTTCACACTCTGGCAGAATTAACACTCTCTGGCAGAATTGAACACTCTCTGGCAGAATTGTACACCCTCTGGCAGAATTACACAGCCTCTGGCAGAATTAACACTCTCTGGCAGAATTGAACACTCTCTGGCAGAATTGTACACCCTCTGGCAGAATTACACAGCCTCAGGCAGAATTAACACTCTCTGGCAGAATAGAACACTCTGGCAGAATTAACACTCTCTGGCAGAATTAACACTCTCTGGCAGAATTGTACACCCTCTGGCAGAATTACACACCCTCTGTTAGAATTAACACTCTCTGGCAGAATTGAACACCCTCTGGCAGAATTGTACACTCTGGCAGAATTGTACACTCTCTGGCAGAATTGAACACTCTGGCAGAATTGTCACCCTCTGGCAGAATTGAACACTCTGGCAGAATTGTCACCCTCTGGCAGAATTGAACATACAGTAATACATACATAAACAAAAGTATTATTAACTTTACTGGACAAAAAATGTCTTCCTTTGATTTCAAACCGAGCATGTTTATGTGTAGTCTCTCAGCAAAGTCTGATACTAGTTTGTATCTGATGCCATCTGTTGGCCAATGCATCAAACTAGATCAGACATCAGACATCAGACATCAGACATCAGACATGCTCATTAAGGCCCTTCACCCGCTGGCAGAATTAACACTCTCTGGCAGAATTAACACTCTCTGGCAGAATCAACACTCTCTGGCAGAATTGTCACTCTCTGGCAGAATTAACACTCTCTGGCAGAATTAACACTCCCTGGCAGAATTAACACTCTCTGGCAGAATTAACACTCCCTGGCAGAATTAACACTCTCTGTCAGAATTAACACTCTCTGGCAGAATTAACACTTTATGGCAGAATTAACACTCTCTGGCAGAATTAACACTCTCTGGCAGAATTAACACTCTCTGGCAGAATTGAACACTCTCTGGCAGAATTAACACTCTCTGGCCGAATTAACACTCTCTGGCCGAATTAACACTCTCTGGCAGAATTGAACACTCTCTGGCAGAATTAACACTCTCTGGCAGAATTAACACTCTCTGGCAGAATTGAACACTCTGGCAGAATTAACACTCTCTGGCAGAATTGAACACTCTGGCAGAATTGAACACTCTCTGGCAGAATTGTACACCCTCTGGCAGAATTACACAGCCTCTGGCAGAATTAACACTCTCTGGCAGAATAGAACACTCTGGCAGAATTAACACTCTCTGGAAGAATTAACACTCTCTGGCAGAATTGAACACTCTCTGGCAGAATTGTACACCCTCTGGCAGAATTACACAGCCTCTGGCAGAACTAACACTCTCTGGCAGAATAGAACACTCTGGCAGAATTAACACTCTCTGGCAGAATTAACACTCTCTGGCAGAATTAACACTCTCTGGCAGAATTGTACACCCTCTGGCAGAATTACACACCCTCTGTTAGAATTAACACTCTCTGGCAGAATTGAACACCCTCTGGCAGAATTGTACACTCTGGCAGAATTGTACACTCTCTGGCAGAATTGAACACTCTGGCAGAATTGTCACCCTCTGGCAGAATTGAACACTCTGGCAGAATTGTCACCCTCTGGCAGAATTGTCACCCTCTGGCAGAATTGTCACCCTCTGGCAGAATTGAACATACAGTAATACATACATAAACAAAAGTATTATTAACTTTACTGGACAAAAAATGTCTTCCTTTGATTTCAAACCGAGCATGTTTATGTGTAGTCTCTCTCTCTCTTTTTCTGTCACCTTCTCTCTCTCTCTCTCTCTCTCTCTTTTTCTGTCACCTTCTCTCTCTCTCTCTCTCTCTCTCTCTCTCCCTTTATCTTCACACTAAAGTCTGTCATTCATCTTATATTCACTGATTTATCTTTATTAGGTTACATGCACTTTAATAAAAACTGTCATGTGATGAATGAATAATTATCTGGTGAGGAGTGTTTGTTCGGCTCTGATAGTTCATCTCCAGGCGTCAGTTCAGGGGTGGCCCCCCATGGAGAGGCTAATCTAGCCAGATCCCCCGAATCAAGACATCCAGTCACCACGGTGACCCACTCCTCAGCGCCTCAGACATATGCCTCATTGTCAATGTCCAAGGAGGAGCTTCCTTACCAGAGTGGCTGAGTTACACAGAGCCAGACCTGCCTCTAACCCAAACCCTGACTACCAGAGTGGCTGAGTTACACAGAGCCAGACCTGCCTCTAACCCTAACCCTGACTACCAGAGTGGCTGAGTTACACAGAGCCAGACCTGCCTCTAACCCTAACCCTGACTACCAGAGTGGCTGACCTGCCTCTAACCCTAACCCTGACTACCAGAGTGGCTGACCTGCCTCTAACCCTAACCCTGACTACCAGAGTGGCTGACCTGCCTCTAACCCTAACCATGACTACCAGAGTGGCTGACCTGCCTCTAACCCTAACCCTGACTACCAGAGTGGCTGACCTGCCTCTAATCCTAACCCTGACTACCAGAGTGGCTGACCTGCCTCTAACCCTAACCCTGACTACCAGAGTGGCTGACCTGCCTCTAACCCTAACCCTGACTACCAGAGTGGCTGACCTGCCTCTAACCCTAACCCTGACTACCAGAGTGGCTGACCTGCCTCTAACCCTAACCCTGACTACCAGAGTGGCTGACCTGCCTCTAACCCTAACCCTGACTACCAGAGTGGCTGACCTGCCTCTAACCCTAACCATGACTACCAGAGTGGCTGATCTGCCTCTAACCCTAACCCTGACTACCAGAGTGGCTGACCTGCCTCTAATCCTAACCCTGACTACCAGAGTGGCTGACCTGCCTCTAACCCTAACCCTGACTACCAGAGTGGCTGACCTGCCTCTAACCCTAACCCTGACTACCAGAGTGGCTGACCTGCCTCTAACCCTAACCCTGACTACCAGAGTGGCTGACCATATGGACAACAGACTGGAATGGGCTGGTAACACCGGGGCCCTGTACAAAAAGGGCCAGAGCCGACTCTACTTTCTGAGGAGGCTCAGGTCCTTCAACGTGTGCAGTAAACTACTGCATACCTTCTACCAGTCTGTGGTGGCCAGTGCCATCTTTTTTGCAGTGGTGTGCTGGGGAGCAAACATCAAAGCCGGTGATGCTACTCGGGTAAATAAGCTGATCAGGAAGGCTAGCTCTGTCCTGGGGATGAGCCTTGACACTCTAGAGGAGGTGGCGGAGAGACGGATCCTGGCCAAACTGCTGGCCATCATGGACAACGTCACCCACCCTCTGCACGCTATGGTTATGACGCAGAGGAGCTCTTTCAGTCACAGACTGATCCCACCACGGTGTGCCAGAGAGCGCTACAGGAGGTCCTTCCTGCCGGCGGCTATGAGACTATATAATGCCTCACCGGGGTGCCGTGCCGTCGGCAACATAGATCTGGAACTGTTGGGGTGCTAGGACCTAGTTTAATAATTATGCATCCATCTGTGAGTAACTCTGTTCCGTCAGCACTCATCCACTCAGGCCATACGTATTCATACAGGTCTGTATATACATACCCATGTACAGTTGTTATATTATATCACATGCAATATTGTAAGTAATTATTGGACCTAGGCATTCACTCAGGAATGCATATTAGTATCCTGCCAGTTGCACCTTTTCTCATTGCTTTTAGTATATCAAATGTGCAATAAGTGCAGTTGTCTGTAATTAAACCCTGCGCACTAAGGACTGTATTTTAAGGGAATTACTATTATTACCCCAATGATATCATACACACATTTAGCTATTAAAGTATCTCTTCCTGTCATTTACCTGTACAGTTTGTGTAAACATGCAAGTATTCACTTATCTGTAAATATAACTGTATACCTAACTGTACAGCTAATTTAACCATGCAAAATTTTCACCTACCTGTTCATTTACCCAGTCTGTCTATTAAGTAAACTATTATTACCCTCGCTCATATCATACGCATTAGCTACTGAAGTATTTCTCTGCCATCAACCTGTATAGTATAGTTAACCATCCAACATCCACCAATGTATAGTGTACATATTCTGCCAACCACTCATACTATGCAATTGTCCTTTTATAGCTTTTTTTTTGCACTCCAGATATCCTGTATTTCTATACTTTTTCATACTGCCGCTCTATGTATCATGTACCGTGTATCTGTCTTTTGTGTACTTTCGTTGTGGCATTTTGCACCTGCCCTGTGTTTTTGTTGTAGCTGCTTGATAATGAAATTTCCCCCCCGGGGGATCAATAAAGTACCTATCTATCTATCTATCTATCTATCTATCTACCTGCCTCTAACCCTAACCCTGACTACCAGAGTGGCTGACCTGCCTCTAACCCTAACCCTGACTACCAGAGTGGCTGACCTGCCTCTAACCCTAACCCTGACTACCAGAGTGGCTGACCTGCCTCTAACCCTAACCCTGACTACCAGAGTGGCTGACCTGCCTCTAACCCTGACTTCCACAAGAGGTGTTTTACTTGATCTCATTATATCTGCTTTGATAGACAGACAATGAGATTTAACTATTTTATTGAACCTTTATTTAACCAGGCAAGTCAGTTAAGAACAAATTCGTATTTACAATGACGGCCTAGCGGGGAACAGTTGGTTAACTGCCGTGTTCAGGGGCAGAACTACAGATTTTTACCTTCAGTTACTGGCCCAACACCATAACCACTAGGCTACCTACCTCACACAATGGACCCACTGGGAGACAGAAACAGAGAGGTGGGGAGGGAGGAAGTGCAGACATGATGGATCTTAACAGTAGAGGCAGCATGCCCCTATCCACATTGACGGGACCACAGTGGAGAAGGTGGAAAGCTTCAAGTTCCTCGGCATACACATTACTGAAGATCTGAAATGGTCCACCCACACAGACAGTGTGGTGAAGAAGGCATATCAGCGCCTCAACCTCAGGAGGATGAAGACATTTGGCTTGGCACATCAAATCCACACAAACTTTTAGAGATGCAAAATTGAGAGCATCCTGTCAGGCTGTATCACCGCCTGGTGCTGCTACTGCACCGCCTGCAACCGCAGGGCTCTCCAGAGGGACAGTCCTGTATCTCAGCTCAGCCTAGGTGTCCCAACTTCTCTTTCTACAAAAAAGGTCCTTATGTCAGCAAGATGCATAAATTAATTCAGGCTACAACAGTGTTGACCCAATGACAAGGCTCTCTATTGTTTACATTTTTTTCATTGGACTTCCTTCACGGGACCTGCTTCACGGGACCTGCTTCACGGGACCTGCTTCACGGGACCTGCTTCACTGGACCTGCTTCACGGGACTTCCTTCACGGGACCTGCTTCACGGGACCTGCTTCACGGGACCTGCTTCACGGGACCTGCTTCACGGGGCCTGCTTCACGGGACCTGCTTCACGGGACCTGCTTCACGGGACCTGCTTCACAGGGCCTGCTTCACGGGACCTGCTTCACGGGTCTTCCTTCACGGGACTTCCTTCACGGGACCTGCTTCACGGGTCTTCCTTCACGGGACTTCCTTCACGGGACCTGCTTTTGCAACAGCTAATGTGGATCCTAATAAAATACCAAATACCAAATATCTATGTACCTAATAGTAAAGATGTCACCAAATGTCATTACATTTTTTTGTGTTTTATAACAGATGTCTCTTTCCAGTCATCCAGTGATACGAGTCCACAGTGCTCGGTTTGGATGTTGGAATTGTTTTGGAGTGGACTAACATGTGCAGGTAGCCACATTTTTTCAGTGATTTGTTTGACAATAAGATGAAAACATCATGACTGGTTGTCTTCATGACAAATTAAAAGGTCATGAAAAATGTTTTTACTATTAGGTACATAGATATTTGGTATTTGGTATTTTATTAGGATCCCTACTAGCTGTTGCAAAAGCAGTCCCATGAAGGAAGTCCGGTGAAGGAAGTCCCGTGAAGCAGGTCCCGTGAAGCAGGTCCTGTGAAGCAGGTCCTGTGAAGCAGGTCCCGTGAAGCAGGTCCTGTGAAGCAGGTCCTGTGAAGCAGGTCCTGTGAAGCAGGTCCCGTGAAGCAGGTCCCGTGAAGCAGGTCCCGTGAAGGATATCCCTTGAGGAAAATGTCAATAACAGAGAGTCCTGAGAGCACAATGCCTCCCAGGCCACAGGCTGTTTGATATCCCCAGGGAGAGTACAGACCATATAAGCCCCTGTAATTCTCTGTTTGGGCTGCCAGGTTAGGGTTAATTCCCAAGGAGTTCCGCAGTGTTTTCATAAAGTCAGACTGTTTTCATTGACCCCCTGCAGATGGGACAGCAAAGCAGTGTAATATGCCCAGTGGGAGCGTGGCTCCAGATCACCTGGTCTTCAGAGCCTTCAGAAAGCAGCCTCTGTCCAGCCCACCATAAGTCCCAGAGGACCCTGTCGGTCACTCCTGCCTGGCCTGGCGCTGCCCCCAGCATGTCTGTGTCTGTGGCATCTGGGTGTGGTCTGGATCCACGGCCTGTGTTTACCCTGTTTTAGAGCCACCATCCAGACGTGCCTGGCTAGCCACCATGGTTCTTAACTGTCGGGTTACGGTCAACTTTGCTGTGAAAGGGAAGGTCAGGATTATAAAGGGTCTATTTGCTCTGGAGGCCCCATCAAATGTTCCTCTCTGCCCCCCTTCCCTGAGGCCTGCTACCCATCTCCCTGCTCCCTCAGACAGCTCTTAACCAAGAGGTTGTCCACCCCTTGACCTTGTTCTGACCATGGCAATTGACCTCCAAACAGACACACTGACAGTTGGTGATCAGCCATTGTTGTGAACTGATGATAAAATGTACAATGTTACAATGTAACACAGAGAGAGCTAGGATATTGTTTAATCATTCTATACTGAAGGACAGCAGAGAGGTAATCCTTGGGTCAGTCAGTCAGTTACTGAAGGACAGCAGAGAGGTAATCCTAGGGGCAGTCAGTCAGTTACTGAAGGACAGCAGAGAGGTAATCCTAGGGGCAGTCAGTCAGTTACTGAAGGACAGCAGAGAGGTAATCCTTGGGTCAGTCGGTCAGTTACTGAAGGACAGCAGAGAGGTAATCCTTGGGGCAGTCAGTCAGTTACTGAGGACAGCAGAGAGGTAATCCTTGGGGCAGTCAGTCAGTTACTGAGGACAGCAGAGAGGTAATCCTTGGGGCAGTCAGTCAGTTACTGAAGGACAGCAGAGAGGTAATCCTTGGGGCAGTCAGTCAGTTACTGAAGGACAGCAGAGAGGTAATCCTTGGGGCAGTCAGTCAGTTACTGAAGGACAGCAGAGAGGTAATCCTTGGGTCAGTCAGTCAGTTACTGAAGGACAGCAGAGAGGTAATCCTTGGGTCAGTCAGTCAGTTACTGAAGGACAGCAGAGAGGTAATCCTTGGGGCAGTCAGTCAGTTACTGAAGGACAGCAGAGAGGTAATCCTTGGGGCAGTCAGTCAGTTACTGAGGACAGCAGAGAGGTAATCCTTGGGGCAGTCAGTCAGTTACTGAGGACAGCAGAGAGGTAATCCTTGGGGCAGTCAGTCAGGTACTGAGGACAGCAGAGAGGTAATCCTTGGGGCAGTCAGTCAGTTACTGAGGACAGCAGAGAGGTAATCCTTGGGGCAGTCAGTCAGTTACTGAGGACAGCAGAGAGGTAATCCTTGGGGCAGTCAGTCAGTTACTGAGGACAGCAGAGAGGTAATCCTTGGGGCAGTCAGTCGGTTACTGAGGACAGCAAAGAGGAAATCCTTGGGGCAGTCAGTCAGTTACTGAGGACAGCAGAGAGGTAATCCTTGGGTCAGTCAGTCAGTTACTGAGGACAGCAGAGAGGTAATCCTTGGGGCAGTCAGTCAGGTACTGAGGACAGCAGAGAGGTAATCCTTGGGGCAGTCAGTCAGTTACTGAGGACAGCAGAGAGGTAATCCTTGGGGCAGTCAGTCAGTTACTGAGGACAGCAGAGAGGTAATCCTTGGGGCAGTCAGTCAGTTACTGAGGACAGCAGAGAGGTAATCCTTGGGGCAGTCAGTCAGTTACTGAAGGACAGCAGAGAGGTAATCCTTGGGGCAGTCAGTCAGTTACTGAAGGACAGCAGAGAGGTAATCCTTGGGGCAGTCAGTCAGTTACTGAAGGACAGCAGAGAGGTAATCCTTGGGGCAGTCAGTCAGTTACTGAGGACAGCAGAGAGGTAATCCTTGGGGCAGTCAGTCAGTTACTGAAGGACAGCAGAGAGGTAATCCTTGTGGCAGTCAGTCAGTTACTGAAGGACAGCAGAGAGGTAATCCTTGGGGCAGTCAGTCAGTTACTGAGGACAGCAGAGAGGTAACCCTTGGGGCAGTCAGTCAGTTACTGAAGGACAGCAGAGAGGTAATCCTTGGGGCAGTCATTCAGTTACTGAAGGACAGCAGAGAGGTAACCCTTGGGGCAGTCAGTCAGTTACTGAAGGACAGCAGAGAGGTAACCCTTGGGGCAGTCAGTCAGTTACTGAAGGACAGCAGAGAGGTAATCCTTGGGGCAGTCAGTCAGTTACTGAGGACAGCAGAGAGGTAATCCTTGGGGCAGTCAGTCAGTTACTGAAGGACAGCAGAGAGGTAATCCTTGGGGCAGTCAGTCAGTTACTGAAGGACAGCAGAGAGGTAATCCTTGGGGCAGTCAGTCAGTTACTGGAGAGGTAATCCTTGGGGCAGTCAGTCAGTTACTGAGGACAGCAGAGAGGTAATCCTTGGGGCAGTCAGTCAGTTACTGAGGATAGCAGAGAGGTAATCCTTGGGGCAGTCAGTCAGTTACTGAGGATAGCAGAGAGGTAATCCTTGGGGCAGTCAGTCAGTTACTGAGGATAGCAGAGAGGTAATCCTTGGGTCAGTTGGTGAGTTCCTTTTATCCCTGAACCCTGTTTCACCAGATAAAAGAACACTTTTGGAGCATTGTTCTTATAGAAGCACCACTCTATGAATCATTGTGGCTATTATGACAAACAGTCCTTAGGTGCCACCCTCACCATTCAACAAAGACCTTCAGTGTGATATATAACCTACACTGTAAATATGCAGTGAACTCCAAAGGAAACCCACAGTCTCATTTCGTGGCTTTTGCAGCAGTGAATAAATGAACAAATACCATATCTATGGTTAGAAATATCCACATGAACTCATCAACTCATTGCATAATTTGACATCTGACTATGTCCTACTTACAGTAAATAGGATGTCTGATTTTGTCTTCGTCAGAAACCGGGCTTACAATTTTTAAGGAGCCTCATGATGTGGAGATAAACATGCATTAGGTTTCAACCAGAAAATTATAAACAGAAACAAGTTACTGGACCAAAAACTAAATATCACAAATTGATCCCTTAACTAGCTCCTCCAGAACAGCTATTGAAGTGAAATCAATTTCCGTTATGGTTGTAATCTATGGCTTCTCTTCTAAGAAGGTCATACTCTTAATAACATAATAACATTACCATTATAAACTCTAGTGGTTTCCCATTACAGTCATATATAACCTTGGCTAGTTCCACAAAAAGCAGAGAAGGTTAGAGTGTAAAAAAAGACCAATGATTGAATTCTGCAGTGTTCACTCTGGTTAGAGTTAATTACATTTCAACATGAATAAAGGAATGAATAAAGAAAAACATTTCAGTTCAGTGTGAACTGCCTTTTTCATTTTGAACAGCTATATTATAATAAAACGTTCCTGTTGGTCCTGCTTGGCTATAAAATGTACAAACTGCTACAATAGTTTTTTTTTGTTGTTTGTTTTTTTATTATGTAGGCAAGTCAGTTAAGAACAAAGTCTTATTTATAATGACGGCCTACACCGGTCAAACTCGGACGAAGCTGGGCCAATTGTGCGCCGCCCTATGGGACTCCCAATCACATCCGGTTGTGACACGGTCTGGATTCGAACCAGGGTGTCTGTAGTGACTCCTCTAGTACTGAGATGTAGTGTCTTAGACCACTGAACCAGGTTGTCTGTAGTGACTCCTCTAGCACTGAGATACAGTGTCTTAGACCACTGAACCAGGTTGTCTGTAGTGACTCCTCTAGCACTGAGATGCAGTGTCTTAGACCACTGAACCAGATTGTCTGTAGTGACTCCTCTAGCACTGAGATGCAGTGTCTTAGACCACTGAACCAGGTTGTCTGTAGTGACTCCTCTAGCACTGAGATGCAGTGTCTTAGACCACTGAACCAGGTTGTCTGTAGTGACTCCTCTAGCACTGAGATGCAGTGTCTTAGACCACTGAACCAGGTTGTCTGTAGTGACGCCTCTAACACTGAGATGCAGTGTCTTAGACCACTGAACCAGGTTGTCTGTAGTGACTCCTCTAACACTGAGATGCAGTGTCTTAGACCACTGAACCAGGTTGTCTGTAGTGACTCCTCTAGTACTGAGATGCAGTGTCTTAGACCACTGAACCAGGTTGTCTGTAGTGACTCCTCTAGCACTGAGATACAGTGTCTTAGACCACTGAACCAGGTTGTCTGTAGTGACTCCTCTAGCACTGAGATGCAGTGTCTTAGACCACTGAACCAGGTTGTCTGTAGTGACTCCTCTAGCACTGAGATGCAGTGTCTTAGACCACTGAACCAGGTTGTCTGTAGTGACTCCTCTAGCACTGAGATGCAGTGTCTTAGACCACTGAACCAGGTTGTCTGTAGTGACTCCTCTAGCACTGAGATGCAGTGTCTTAGACCACTGAACCAGGTTGTCTGTAGTGACTCCTCTAGCACTGAGATGCAGTGTCTTAGACCACTGAACCAGGTTGTCTGTAGTGACTCCTCTAGCACTGAGATGCAGTGTCTTAGACAACTGAACCAGGTTGTCTGTAGTGACGCCTCTAACACTGAGATGCAGTGTCTTAGACCACTGAACCAGGTTGTCTGTAGTGACTCCTCTAGCACTGAGATGCAGTGTCTTAGACCACTGAACCAGGTTGTCTGTAGTGACTCCTCTAGTACTGAGATGCAGTGTCTTAGACCACTGAACCAGGTTGTCTGTAGTGACTCCTCTAGCACTGAGATGCAGTGTCTTAGACCACTGAACCAGGTTGTCTGTAGTGACTCCTCTAGCACTGAGATGCAGTGTCTTAGACCACTGAACCAGGTTGTCTGTAGTGACTCCTCTAGCACTTAGATGCAGTGTCTTAGACCACTGAACCAGGTTGTCTGTAGTGACTCCTCTAGCACTGAGATGCAGTGTCTTAGACCACTGAACCAGGTTGTCTGTAGTGACTCCTCTAGCACTGAGATGCAGTGTCTTAGACCACTGAACCAGGTTGTCTGTAGTGACGCCTCTAACACTGAGATGCAGTGTCTTAGACCACTGAACCAGGTTGTCTGTAGTGACTCCTCTAACACTGAGATGCAGTGTCTTAGACCACTGAACCAGGTTGTCTGTAGTGACTCCTCTAGTACTGAGATGCAGTGTCTTAGACCACTGAACCAGGTTGTCTGTAGTGACTCCTCTAGCACTGAGATACAGTGTCTTAGACCACTGAACCAGGTTGTCTGTAGTGACTCCTCTAGCACTGAGATGCAGTGTCTTAGACCACTGAACCAGGTTGTCTGTAGTGACTCCTCTAGCACTGAGATGCAGTGTCTTAGACCACTGAACCAGGTTGTCTGTAGTGACTCCTCTAGCACTGAGATGCAGTGTCTTAGACCACTGAACCAGGTTGTCTGTAGTGACTCCTCTAGCACTGAGATGCAGTGTCTTAGACCACTGAACCAGGTTGTCTGTAGTGACTCCTCTAGCACTGAGATGCAGTGTCTTAGACCACTGAACCAGGTTGTCTGTAGTGACGCCTCTAACACTGAGATGCAGTGTCTTAGACCACTGAACCAGGTTGTCTGTAGTGACTCCTCTAGCACTGAGATACAGTGTCTTAGACCACTGAACCAGGTTGTCTGTAGTGACTCCTCTAGCACTGAGATGCAGTGTCTTAGACCACTGAACCAGGTTGTCTGTAGTGACTCCTCTAGCACTGAGATGCAGTGTCTTAGACCACTGAACCAGGTTGTCTGTAGTGACTCCTCTAGCACTGAGATGCAGTGTCTTAGACCACTGAACCAGGTTGTCTGTAGTGACGCCTCTAACACTGAGATGCAGTGTCTTAGACCACTGAACCAGGTTGTCTGTAGTGACTCCTCTAACACTGAGATGCAGTGTCTTAGACCACTGAACCAGGTTGTCTGTAGTGACTCCTCTAGTACTGAGATACAGTGTCTTAGACAACTGAACCAGGTTGTCTGTAGTGACTCCTCTAGCACTGAGATGCAGTGTCTTAGACCACTGAACCAGGTTGTCTGTAGTGACTCCTCTAGCACTGAGATGCAGTGTCTTAGACCACTGAACCAGGTTGTCTGTAGTGACTCCTCTAGCACTGAGATGCAGTGTCTTAGACCACTGAACCAGGTTGTCTGTAGTGACTCCTCTAACACTGAGATGCAGAGTCTTAGACCACTGAACCAGGTTGTCTGTAGTGACTCCTCTAACACTGAGATGCAGTGTCTTAGACCACTGAACCAGGTTGTCTGTAGTGACGCCTCTAACACTGAGATGCAGTGTCTTAGACCACTGAACCAGGTTGTCTGTAGTGACTCCTCTAACACTGAGATGCAGTGTCTTAGACCACTGAACCAGGTTGTCTGTAGTGACTCCTCTAGCACTGAGATGCAGTGTCTTAGACCACTGAACCAGGTTGTCTGTAGTGACTCCTCTAGCACTGAGATGCAGTGTCTTAGACCACTGAACCAGGTTGTCTGTAGTGACTCCTCTAACACTGAGATGCAGTGTCTTAGACCACTGAACCAGGTTGTCTGTAGTGACTCCTCTAGCACTGAGATGCAGTGTCTTAGACCACTGAACCAGGTTGTCTGTAGTGACTCCTCTAACACTGAGATGCAGTGTCTTAGACCACTGAACCAGGTTGTCTGTAGTGACTCCTCTAGCACTGAGATGCAGTGTCTTAGACCACTGAACCAAGGTGTCTGTAGTGACTCCTCTAGCACTGAGATGCAGTGTCTTAGACCACTGAACCAGGTTGTCTGTAGTGACTCCTCTAGCACTGAGATGCAGTGTCTTAGACCACTGAACCAGGTTGTCTGTAGTGACGCCTCTAACACTGAGATGCAGTGTCTTAGACCACTGAACCAGGTTGTCTGTAGTGACTCCTCTAACACTGAGATGCAGTGTCTTAGACCACTGAACCAGGTTGTCTGTAGTGACTCCTCTAGCACTGAGATACAGTGTCTTAGACCACTGAACCAGGTTGTCTGTAGTGACTCCTCTAACACTGAGATGCAGTGTCTTAGACCACTGAACCAGGTTGTCTGTAGTGACTCCTCTAACACTGAGATGCAGTGTCTTAGACCACTGAACCAGGTTGTCTGTAGTGACTCCTCTAGCACTGAGATGCAGTGTCTTAGACCACTGAACCAGGTTGTCTGTAGTGACTCCTCTAGCACTGAGATGCAGTGTATTAGACCACTGAACCAGGTTGTCTGTAGTGACTCCTCTAACACTGAGATGCAGTGTCTTAGACCACTGAACCAGGTTGTCTGTAGTGACGCCTCTAACACTGAGATGCAGTGTCTTAGACCACTGAACCAGGTTGTCTGTAGTGACTCCTCTAGCACTGAGATGCAGTGTCTTAGACCACTGAACCAGGTTGTCTGTAGTGACTCCTCTAGCACTGAGATGCAGTGTCTTAGACCACTGAACCAGGTTGTCTGTAGTGACGCCTCTAACACTGAGATGCAGTGTCTTAGACCACTGAACCAGGTTGTCTGTAGTGACTCCTCTAACACTGAGAGGCAGTGTCTTAGACCACTGAACCAGGTTGTCTGTAGTGACTCCTCTAGCACTGAGATGCAGTGTCTTAGACCACTGAACCAGGTTGTCTGTAGTGACTCCTCTAGCACTGAGATGCAGTGTCTTAGACCACTGAACCAGGTTGTCTGTAGTGACTCCTCTAGCACTGAGATGCAGTGTCTTAGACCACTGAACCAGGTTGTCTGTAGTGACTCCTCTAGCACTGAGATGCAGTGTCTTAGACCACTGAACCAGGTTGTCTGTAGTGACTCCTCTAACACTGAGATGCAGAGTCTTAGACCACTGAACCAGGTTGTCTGTAGTGACGCCTCTAACACTGAGATGCAGTGTCTTAGACCACTGAACCAGGTTGTCTGTAGTGACTCCTCTAACACTGAGATGCAGTGTCTTAGACCACTGAACCAGGTTGTCTGTAGTGACTCCTCTAGTACTGAGATACAGTGTCTTAGACCACTGAACCAGGTTGTCTGTAGTGACTCCTCTAGCACTGAGATGCAGTGTCTTAGACCACTGAACCAGGTTGTCTGTAGTGACTCCTCTAGTACTGAGATACAGTGTCTTAGACCACTGAACCAGGTTGTCTGTAGTGACTCCTCTAGCACTGAGATGCAGTGTCTTAGACCACTGAACCAGGTTGTCTGTAGTGACTCCTCTAGCACTGAGATGCAGTGTCTTAGACCACTGAACCAGGTTGTCTGTAGTGACTCCTCTAGCACTGAGATGCAGTGTCTTAGACCACTGAACCAGGTTGTCTGTAGTGACTCCTCTAACACTGAGATGCAGAGTCTTAGACCACTGAACCAGGTTGTCTGTAGTGACTCCTCTAACACTGAGATGCAGTGTCTTAGACCACTGAACCAGGTTGTCTGTAGTGACTCCTCTAACACTGAGATGCAGTGTCTTAGACCACTGAACCAGGTTGTCTGTAGTGACTCCTCTAGCACTGAGATGCAGTGTCTTAGACCACTGAACCAGGTTGTCTGTAGTGACTCCTCTAGCACTGAGATGCAGTGTCTTAGACCACTGAACCAGGTTGTCTGTAGTGACTCCTCTAGCACTGAGATGCAGTGTCTTAGACCACTTAACCAGGTTGTCTGTAGTGACTCCTCTAGCACTGAGATGCAGTGTCTTAGACCACTGAACCAGGTTGTCTGTAGTGACTCCTCTAGCACTGAGATGCAGTGTCTTAGACCACTGAACCAGGTTGTCTGTAGTGACGCCTCTAACACTGAGATGCAGTGTCTTAGACCACTGAACCAGGTTGTCTGTAGTGACTCCTCTAACATTGAGATGCAGTGTCTTAGACCACTGAACCAGGTTGTCTGTAGTGACTCCTCTAGTACTGAGATGCAGTGTCTTAGACCACTGAACCAGGTTGTCTGTAGTGACTCCTCTAGCACTGAGATACAGTGTCTTAGACCACTGAACCAGGTTGTCTGTAGTGACTCCTCTAGCACTGAGATGCAGTGTCTTAGACCACTGAACCAGGTTGTCTGTAGTGACTCCTCTAGCACTGAGATGCAGTGTCTTAGACCACTGAACCAGGTTGTCTGTAGTGACTCCTCTAGCACTGAGATGCAGTGTCTTAGACCACTGAACCAGGTTGTCTGTAGTGACTCCTCTAGCACTGAGATGCAGTGTCTTAGACCACTGAACCAGGTTGTCTGTAGTGACGCCTCTAACACTGAGATGCAGTGTCTTAGACCACTGAACCAGGTTGTCTGTAGTGACTCCTCTAACACTGAGATGCAGTGTCTTAGACCACTGAACCAGGTTGTCTGTAGTGACTCCTCTAGTACTGAGATGCAGTGTCTTAGACCACTGAACCAGGTTGTCTGTAGTGACTCCTCTAGCACTGAGATACAGTGTCTTAGACCACTGAACCAGGTTGTCTGTAGTGACTCCTCTAACACTGAGATGCAGTGTCTTAGACCACTGAACCAGGTTGTCTGTAGTGACTCCTCTAACACTGAGATGCAGTGTCTTAGACCACTGAACCAGGTTGTCTGTAGTGACTCCTCTAACACTGAGATGCAGTGTCTTAGACCACTGAACCAGGTTGTCTGTAGTGACTCCTCTAGCACTGAGATGCAGTGTCTTAGACCACTGAACCAGGTTGTCTGTAGTGACTCCTCTAGCACTGAGATGCAGTGTATTAGACCACTGAACCAGGTTGTCTGTAGTGACTCCTCTAACACTGAGATGCAGTGTCTTAGACCACTGAACCAGGTTGTCTGTAGTGACGCCTCTAACACTGAGATGCAGTGTCTTAGACCACTGAACCAGGTTGTCTGTAGTGACTCCTCTAGCACTGAGATGCAGTGTCTTAGACCACTGAACCAGGTTGTCTGTAGTGACTCCTCTAGCACTGAGATGCAGTGTCTTAGACCACTGAACCAGGTTGTCTGTAGTGACGCCTCTAACACTGAGATGCAGTGTCTTAGACCACTGAACCAGGTTGTCTGTAGTGACTCCTCTAACACTGAGAGGCAGTGTCTTAGACCACTGAACCAGGTTGTCTGTAGTGACTCCTCTAGCACTGAGATGCAGTGTCTTAGACCACTGAACCAGGTTGTCTGTAGTGACTCCTCTAGCACTGAGATGCAGTGTCTTAGACCACTGAACCAGGTTGTCTGTAGTGACTCCTCTAGCACTGAGATGCAGTGTCTTAGACCACTGAACCAGGTTGTCTGTAGTGACTCCTCTAGCACTGAGATGCAGTGTCTTAGACCACTGAACCAGGTTGTCTGTAGTGACTCCTCTAACACTGAGATGCAGAGTCTTAGACCACTGAACCAGGTTGTCTGTAGTGACGCCTCTAACACTGAGATGCAGTGTCTTAGACCACTGAACCAGGTTGTCTGTAGTGACTCCTCTAACACTGAGATGCAGTGTCTTAGACCACTGAACCAGGTTGTCTGTAGTGACTCCTCTAGCACTGAGATGCAGTGTCTTAGACCACTGAACCAGGTTGTCTGTAGTGACTCCTCTAGTACTGAGATACAGTGTCTTAGACCACTGAACCAGGTTGTCTGTAGTGACTCCTCTAGCACTGAGATGCAGTGTCTTAGACCACTGAACCAGGTTGTCTGTAGTGACTCCTCTAGCACTGAGATGCAGTGTCTTAGACCACTGAACCAGGTTGTCTGTAGTGACTCCTCTAGCACTGAGATGCAGTGTCTTAGACCACTGAACCAGGTTGTCTGTAGTGACTCCTCTAACACTGAGATGCAGTGTCTTAGACCACTGAACCAGGTTGTCTGTAGTGACTCCTCTAACACTGAGATGCAGTGTCTTAGACCACTGAACCAGGTTGTCTGTAGTGACTCCTCTAACACTGAGATGCAGTGTCTTAGACCACTGAACCAGGTTGTCTGTAGTGACTCCTCTAGCACTGAGATGCAGTGTCTTAGACCACTGAACCAGGTTGTCTGTAGTGACTCCTCTAGTACTGAGATGCAGTGTCTTAGACCACTGAACCAGGTTGTCTGTAGTGACTCCTCTAACACTGAGATGCAGTGTCTTAGACCACTGAACCAGGTTGTCTGTAGTGACTCCTCTAGCACTGAGATGCAGTGTCTTAGACCACTGAACCAGGTTGTCTGTAGTGACTCCTCTAGCACTGAGATGCAGTGTCTTAGACCACTGAACCAGGTTGTCTGTAGTGACTCCTCTAGCACTGAGATGCAGTGTCTTAGACCACTGAACCAGGTTGTCTGTAGTGACTCCTCTAGCACTGAGATGCAGTGTCTTAGACCACTGAACCAGGTTGTCTGTAGTGACTCCTCTAGCACTGAGATGCAGTGTCTTAGACCACTGAACCAGGTTGTCTGTAGTGACTCCTCTAGCACTGAGATGCAGTGTCTTAGACCACTGAACCAGGTTGTCTGTAGTGACTCCTCTAGCACTGAGATGCAGTGTCTTAGACCACTGAACCAGGTTGTCTGTAGTGACGCCTCTAACACTGAGATGCAGTGTCTTAGACCACTGAACCAGGTTGTCTGTAGTGACTCCTCTAACACTGAGATGCAGTGTCTTAGACCACTGAACCAGGTTGTCTGTAGTGACTCCTCTAGTACTGAGATGCAGTGTCTTAGACCACTGAACCAGGTTGTCTGTAGTGACTCCTCTAGCACTGAGATGCAGTGTCTTAGACCACTGAACCAGGTTGTCTGTAGTGACTCCTCTAGCACTGAGATGCAGTGTCTTAGACAACTGAACCAGGTTGTCTGTAGTGACTCCTCTAGCACTGAGATGCAGTGTCTTAGACCACTGAACCAGGTTGTCTGTAGTGACTCCTCTAGCACTGAGATGCAGTGTCTTAGACCACTGAACCAGGTTGTCTGTAGTGACTCCTCTAGCACTGAGATGCAGTGTCTTAGACCACTGAACCAGGTTGTCTGTAGTGACTCCTCTAACACTGAGATGCAGAGTCTTAGACCACTGAACCAGGTTGTCTGTAGTGACGCCTCTAACACTGAGATGCAGTGTCTTAGACCACTGAACCAGGTTGTCTGTAGTGACGCCTCTAACACTGAGATGCAGTGTCTTAGACCACTGAACCAGGTTGTCTGTAGTGACTCCTCTAGTACTGAGATACAGTGTCTTAGACCACTGAACCAGGTTGTCTGTAGTGACTCCTCTAGCACTGAGATGCAGTGTCTTAGACCACTGAACCAGGTTGTCTGTAGTGACTCCTCTAGCACTGAGATGCAGTGTCTTAGACCACTGAACCAGGTTGTCTGTAGTGACTCCTCTAGCACTGAGATGCAGTGTCTTAGACCACTGAACCAGGTTGTCTGTAGTGACTCCTCTAACACTGAGATGCAGAGTCTTAGACCACTGAACCAGGTTGTCTGTAGTGACTCCTCTAGTACTGAGATACAGTGTCTTAGACCACTGAACCAGGTTGTCTGTAGTGACTCCTCTAGCACTGAGATGCAGTGTCTTAGACCACTGAACCAGGTTGTCTGTAGTGACTCCTCTAGCACTGAGATGCAGTGTCTTAGACCACTGAACCAGGTTGTCTGTAGTGACTCCTCTAGCACTGAGATGCAGTGTCTTAGACCACTGAACCAGGTTGTCTGTAGTGACTCCTCTAACACTGAGATGCAGAGTCTTAGACCACTGAACCAGGTTGTCTGTAGTGACTCCTCTAGCACTGAGATGCAGTGTCTTAGACCACTGAACCAGGTTGTCTGTAGTGACTCCTCTAGCACTGAGATGCAGTGTCTTAGACCACTGAACCAGGTTGTCTGTAGTGCCATTCATTCAAAAAGCATTACAATTGTTGTAGTTTTAAAAGACCTCTAGCTGACTATTGAGTCCCAATTTGTTCCAAGGTCTATGAATTGTATGCTTAAATCCTTGAATCGGTGACCTATCATAATTTAGATAAAACATTTACATGTCTAAATAGTTGAAAGCTAGAGGTGTTCAACGATCAACCACACATAATAATAGCCTAACACTAACACTGCTGTTGTTACACATTAATAAGCATTTCACTGTACCCTTTATAACATCTGCTAAACTGTGTACAAGACCAATAAACTTAGATGTTTTTAATGCAGATTGTTATATCTTATTTCAACAGGAGGCTTTAGGCACCGGTCACTGCGTCGGCCAGCCAGTGTCAAAGCCAAAGGCGCGAGGCTGCGTGCATTCATCGACGGGATTTTATAGGTTATTTGTCAACAAAACTCGTATAGCTCCGTTAATCTCTGTATCCCCCGTGTTCCCTCGTCCCCCTGGCTGGTTGTCCCTATAGGCTGATTGATCATTGATCTCTGTTCAAACAGGTCGCCCTGGCCACTGTTGCTTTTGAATGCCAAACGAGTCATTCGCTCTTGTCCTTCGCATTGAACGTAATCCGGTAAACGAATGGGAATGGATGTCGTCCTCTCGGAGACGGGATAATGCCCCCTTTCACTGCACACATTCATTCTCTATTTATCTTATTGACTCACTATAGACTGGAGTAACATCAGTACGCTACATGAGAAGGGTCACCGCATCACTATGGTCTGAGCCAGGCTCTCGCCAAGGTTAACAGATTTTCAACTTTCATTTCCTCACAATTTATTAACAAAGATATAAATTAAACATTTATGGTTTGTTATGTGATGTGTTAATGAATAGAGGGAACTGTTAACATTTTACGAAATCATTTGAGATTTCTGAAAAGTTCATAGGTAATTTGTGCGTAATTGTGAATAATAATCACGTTAAAATCTAATTTACAAACATGTTATTGGCTAAAATTGTTTTTGAATTGTACGGTCGACTTTATTATCACAGATTTACATTTCACGAATGTGAATATAGAAATTAAACTCCAGACAGCCTTGCATTAGACAGGAAACCTTCGGAAAAACCAGCGGGCATATTCTATACTTTCATCTAACTAGATAGATAGACAGACAGACAGACAGACAGACAGATAGATAGACAAACAGATAGATAGATAGATAGATAGATAGATAGATAGATAGATAGATAGATAGATAGATAGACAGACAGACAGACAGACAGACAGACAGACAGACAGACAGATAAATAGATAGATAGATAGATATATAGACAGACAGACAGACAGATATATAGATAAATAGATACTTAATTGTACTAAATTACATCTTATTTTGTATTAGGCCTACAATGCAGCTTAATTTACATGAGGTTCTTTAAATGAAAACAGCTTAGTTAGGCTACAAATGTGTGTGTATAGGCAAAGCCTAGGCTTCTCAACCCCATCGTGTAGCCTACATTCAAAGCATGCGATCTTAACATCCCTTCCCTGCCATGAGGAGGGTAAATCAGCCAGCCAGTATAAATCAGCCAGCCAGTGAACGGTCGAGGCCCAAAGCAACGGCCTTGATTTGTAAGGCACGACACAGGGAATGACATTTAACTTGTTATTATTTCCCTGAGAAGATTAATGATAAATTGTCTATAATTTTTTCTTAAAAGCGTCAGATAAGGCCGCAGTAGTTTGGCCCGGAGGCAGAGAGCGGCCGCTATGCAAAGTGACAGGCAATTATCAGGGCCTAGTTTGGGATAATGACTTTACAATGAATCTTTTGATTGAAATGTAACTGGATTGGCCCTGGGCAAAGTGCGAAAAAATGAATAGAAAAGTTAAAGAAACAATGAGCAAATATAAAATAAATCTCTCTCTCTTCAAATAGCAGTAGGGCTTACGAGGTGCAGAAGAGATATGCATATATTGATGAAAAAAATATTAAGACATAGAGCGCTTGCAGCAAACATAAATTAGCATATTCAGGGTAAATATGCAGACTATTTACGATAATAAGGACGGATTATTCAATTCAATGAATGTTAAATAGATGAGGAAATAGTATGCGTCTTATCTAGCCATGGCTCCTATTCATTTTAATCGCTTCCCAGTTGAACTCTTCATTTTCCTCTCTATGCATTATTGTTCTCATTCCGGGAGCGGTGGCACCCAGTGGCCACTGTGATTTCCACTGGTCACATGGTTTAAGTGGCATTCACATTATTCAGTGCAGGGAAATAGAGGAAGTCGACGTCACGCCCGGGGCCAACATCATGATAAGATGTTTTCATTATGCACAGCGGCTGATAGGCTACAAGATTGTTCAGGCTCCTATATGCATAAAGGCAAGAACACACCTTTCATCTAGATTCAATAGAAACTGGATTTTCTTTATGCCTCGCCCACACGTTTACTATGCACATCTAAAGCATATGAAGAGCAGAGAACCCAGACCCAACTTTAACCTGTGTGTGTGTGTGTGTGTCTGTGTGTGCGTGTGCGTGTGTGTCTGTGTGTGCGTGTGCGTGTGCGTGTGTGTGTGTGTGTGTGTGTGTGTGTGTGTGTGTGTGTGTGTGTGTGTGTGTGTGTGAGCACCGTTTCAACTTTTTGGGCTACTCAGGCAGGTTCATATAACAGAAAGTTACACAGGCAGATTGATATAATAGAAGGCTACTCAGGCAGGTTTATATAACAGAAGGCTACTCAGACTGGTTTATTTAACAGAAGAATACTCAGGCAGGTATATTTAACAGAAGGCTACTCAGGCAGGTCATATAACAGAAGGATACTCAGGCTGGTTTAAATAACAGAATGCTAATCAGGCAAGTCATATAACAGAAGGCTACTCAGGAAGGTTTATTTTACAGAAGGCTACTCAAGCAGATGTATATAACAGAAGGCTACTCAAGCAGATGTATATAACAGAAGGCTACTCAAGCAGATGTATATAACAGAAGGCTACTCAAGCAGATGTATATAACAGAAGGCTACTCAGGAAGGTTTATTTTACAGAAGGCTACTCAGGCGAGTTTAAATAACAGAAGGCTGCTCAGGGAGATTAGAATAACAGAAGGCTACTCAGGCAGGTTTATATAACAGAAGGTTACTCAGGCAGGTTTATGTAACAGAAGGCTACTCAGGCAGGTTTATATAACAGAAGGTTACTCAGGCAGGTTTATGTAACAGAAGGCTACTCAGGCAGGTTTATATAACAGAAGACTACTCAGGCAGGTTTATGTAACAGAAGGTTACTCAGGAGGTTCATTTGGCAGACTCTGCTGCCCTCTACTGCTCGATGTCAGTCTCATATCTGTTGTTGCATGGACTCTACAAGGTGTCGAAAGTGTTCCATAGGGATACTGGCCCATGTTGTGAAGATGGCACTACCACACCTTTCCCCCTCAGGAGAGTGAAAGGATTTGGAATGGGTCCCCAGATCCTCAAAAAGTTCTACAGCTGCACCATCGAGAGCATCCTGACCGGTTGCATCACCGCCTGGTATGGCAAATGCTCGCCATCTGGCCGTAAGGCGCTAAAGAGGGTAGTGCGTACGGCCCAGTACATCACTGTGGTCAAGCTTCCTGCCATTCAGGACTTATATACTAGGCGGTATCAGAGGAAGGGCCAAAAAATTGTCAAAGACTCCAGTCATCCAAGTCATAGACTGTTCTCTCTGCTACCGCTACCAGAGCATTAAGTCTAGGACGCCCCTCCATTTGTTTTTACACCGCTGCTACTCGCTGACTATGATCTATGCATAGTCACTTTACTCCTACCTACATGTACATATTACCTGGACTAACCTGTACCTCCGCACATTGACTCGGTACCCCCTGTATATAGCCTCATTACTAACCTGTACCTCCGCACATTGACTCGGTACCGGTACCCCTTGTATATAGCCTCTTACTAACCTGTACCTCCGCACATTGACTCGGTACCCCCTGTATATAGCCTCTTACTAACCTGTACCTCCGCACATTGACTCGGTACCCCCTGTATATAGCCTCATTACTAACCTGTACCTCCGCACATTGACTCGGTACCCCCTGTATATAGCCTCATTACTAACCTGTACCTCCGCACATTGACTCGGTACCGGTACCCCTTGTATATAGCCTCTTACTAACCTGTACCTCCGCACATTGACTCGGTACCCCCTGTATATAGCCTCATTACTAACCTGTACCTCCGCACATTGACTCGGTACCGGTACCCCTTGTATATAGCCTCTTACTAACCTGTACCTCCGCACATTGACTCGGTACCGGTACCCCTTGTATATAGCCTCTTACTAACCTGTACCTCCGCACATTGACTCGGTACCGGTACCCCCTGTATATAGCCTCATTACTAACCTGTACCTCCGCACATTGACTCGGTACCGGTACCCCTTGTATATAGCCTCTTACTAACCTGTACCTCCGCACATTGACTCGGTACCGGTACCCCCTGTATATAGCCTCATTACTAACCTGTACCTCCGCACATTGACTCGGTACCGGTACCCCCTGTATATAGCCTCATTACTAACCTGTACCTCCGCACATTGACTCGGTACCGGTACCCCCTGTATATAGCCTCGTTACTAACCTGTACCTCCGCACAATGACTCGGTACCGGTACCCCCTGTATATAGCCTCGTTACTAACCTGTACCTCTGCACATTGACTCGGTACCGGTACCCCCTGTATATAGCCTCATTACTAACCTGTATCTCCGCACATTGACTCGGTACCGGTACCCCCTGTATATAGCCTCTTACTAACCTGTACCCCCGCACAATGACTCGGTACCGGTACCCCCTGTATATAGCCTCATTACTAACCTGTACCCCTGCACATTGACTCGGTACCGGTACCCCCTGTATATAGCCTCATTACTAACCTGTACCCCAGCTCCGTACCGGTACCCGCTGTATATAGCCTCATTACTAACCTGTACCCCAGCTCCGTACCGGTACCCCCTGTATATAGCCTCATTACTAACCTGTACCCCAGCTCCGCACCGGTACCCCCTGTATATAGCCTCATTACTAACCTGTACCCCAGCTCCATACCGGTACCCCCTGTATATAGCCTCATTACTAACCTGTACCCCAGCTCCGTACCGGTACCCCCTGTATATAGCCTCATTACTAACCTGTACCCCAGCTCCGTACCGGTACCCCCTGTATATAGCCTCATTACTAACCTGTACCCCAGCTCCGTACCGGTACCCCCTGTATATAGCCTCATTACTAACCTGTACCCCAGCTCCGTACCGGTACCCGCTGTATATAGCCTCATTACTAACCTGTACCCCAGCTCCGTACCGGTACCCCCTGTATATAGCCTCATTACTAACCTGTACCCCAGCTCCGCACCGGTACCCCCTGTATATAGCCTCATTACTAACCTGTACCCCAGCTCCATACCGGTACCCCCTGTATATAGCCTCATTACTAACCTGTACCCCAGCTCCGTACCGGTACCCCCTGTATATAGCCTCATTACTAACCTGTACCCCAGCTCCGTACCGGTACCCCCTGTATATAGCCTCATTACTAACCTGTACCCCAGCTCCGTACCGGTACCCCCTGTATATAGCCTCATTACTAACCTGTACCCCAGCTCCGTACCGGTACCCGCTGTATATAGCCTCGGTATTGTTATTTTATTGTGTTACTTTTTTAATTTTTAATTTTTTAAATGTTGTTTGACCTGTTGTATTGTTGGTTAAGAGCTTGTTAGTAAGCATTTCACTGTAAGGTCTACACCTGTTGTATTGTTGGTTAAGGGCTTGTTAGTAAGCATTTCACTGTAAGGTCTACACCTGTTGTATTGTTGGTTAAGGGCTTGTTAGTAAGCATTTCACTGTAAGGTCTACACCTGTTGTATTGTTGGTTAAGGGCTTGTTAGTAAGCATTTCACTGTAAGGTCTACACCTGGTGTATTGTTGGTTAAGGACTTGTTAGTAAGCATTTCACTGTAAGGTCTACACCTGTTGTATTGTTGGTTAAGGGCTTGTTAGTAAGCATTTCACTGTAAGGTCTACACCTGTTGTATTGTTGGTTAAGGGCTTGTTAGTAAGCATTTCACTGTAAGGTCTACACCTGTTGTATTGTTGGTTAAGGGCTTGTTAGTAAGCATTTCACTGTAAGGTCTACACCTGTTGTATTGTTGGTTAAGGGCTTGTTAGTAAGCATTTCACTGTAAGGTCTACACCTGTTGTATTGTTGGTTAAGGGCTTGTTAGTCCCCTAACCACGCTGGCCAATTGTGCGCCGCCCTATGGTAGTGTAGTGGTAGTGTAGTGTGACATGTTGACCACAAGGTGTCAGTCTTCTGTTGAGTAGTGTAGTGTGACATGTTGACCACATGGTGTCAGTCTTCTGTTGAGTAGTGTAGTGTGACATGTTGACCACATGGTGTCAGTCTTCTGTTGAGTAGTGTAGTATGACATGTTGACCACAAGGTGTCAGTCTTCTGTTGAGTAGTGTAGTGTGACATGTTGACCACATGGTGTCAGTCTTCTGTTGAGTAGTGTAGTGTGACATGTTGACCACATGGTGTCAGTCTTCTGTTGAGTAGTGTAGTGTGACATATTGACCACAAGGTGTCAGTCTTCTGTTGAGTAGTGTAGTGTGACATATTGACCACAAGGTGTCAGTCTTCTGTTGATTAGTCAAAGTGGTGCATTATATAAGGAATAGGATGCCATTTAGGACGCATTGAACATCTGTTTAGCTTTCTCAAAATGAGTCATAAGTAAAGACAGTGGCTAAAGAGGCTGGGTGTCTCGCCTCCTTCCACAGACCACGCCAGGGGGTTTCTGTTCAGTCAGTCAGTTACTGGAGAAGTCCCAAACGCCACCCTATTCTTTATTTAGTGGCCAGGACACTGGTTAAAAGCAGTGCACTAAATAAGGAATAAGGTGCCATTTGGGATGCAACACTATATCATCTTATCAAGTCAGTCAAGACACACCGCAGATGGTGTAGATGAGGCCTTGTTTTTCTGAATATGACTCAGGATGTTGACATTCACAGTTCTGTTCCATCCTCCTCTGTCGTTTATACTAGAGGCAATCTGCAGTTGTTACTTCCATTTGTGGACTTATTCTTGAAGAATATAACTTATAAATGCCTCATGATCTTAGTTCAACTGTTGAACCACATCAGAACCTAAATTAGAAGCTTGTTTTACTGCTATGTTTGTCAACAAAGTCAATGTAAAAAACACTGTATATCCTCAAAACATGGTCCAAACTATCATGTTGATATCATTAGTCCTTTCATGGTTCAAACTATCATGTTGATATCATTAGTCCTTTCATGGTTCAAACTATCATGTTAATATCATCAGTCCTTGCATCCATAGATCTGTCTATGAATTTGAGAGGTAGATTTTTCCAGACCCATCCTGTCAGCTTTTTACCGAAACAGTGGCTCGACTTCTCTTTGTTATTGTTTCAACTGCGGATTATCCCTTTAATGTCCTCAATGAGGCAATTCGTTATGCAGCAATCACAACATGTAAACATCCCCTATTATGCAGCAATCACAACATGTAAACATCCCCTATTATGCAGCAATCACAACATGTAAACATCCCCTATTATGCAGCAATCACAACATGTAAACATCCCCTATTATGCAGCAATCACAACATGTAAACATCCCCTATTATGCAGCAATCACAACATGTAAACATCCCCTATTATGCAGCAATCACAACATGTAAACATCCCCTATTATGCAGCAATCACAACATGTAAACATCCCCTATTATGCAGCAATCACAACATGTAAACATCCCCTATTATGCAGCAATCACAACATGTAAACATCCCCTATTATGCAGCAATCACAACATGTAAACATCCCCTATTATGCAGCAATCACAACATGTAAACATCCCCTATTATGCAGCAATCACAACATGTAAACATCCCCTATTATGCAGCAATCACAACATGTAAACATCCCCTATTATGCAGCAATCACAACATGTAAACATCCCCTATTTAAAACAACAACAGATTGGAAAGGATATTTAAAAGCAAAGTGAGCAGTAAGACTGCCCAGCCTGAACTTGTCTCAGTCATGGTAAAAGGCTGCAAAGAGTTGAGTTTAATAACTGATAATCAGCAAGCTGTACTCAACATCAAACTGCATAAAAACTGTTTTACACCTTTTTCGTGATATCCAATTGGTAGTTACTTTTGAGGTATGAATATGTCTGACCAACTGTGATTTGGGAGTGAAAAATATTGTAATGATCCCATTTCTCTCTAAAGCTCAACAATAAATGGCATCATGAGAAACAACCAGTTGAGTTGTGTCAAACATCAGTAGAGGGATATTTATTATACAGAAATATCGAAACATTATTTAAACAACTCCAAAGCTTCCTGTGTTGCAGGAACCACTGGTTACTTCTGTCCACTAGGGGGGACTCTTATGATGTTGAGTGGAGTGGCTGTGTGGTCCCAAATATGGGATTAAGAGGCTCTTTTCCAACCTTAAAATTATAACTTTCAACATTGGCCATGCTGTCAATAAATCATGATTTGCTCAAAAACAACTGTTAACTCGGAACTGCGAAAACATGAGTTCAAGACAACTGGGAAGTTGAGAAACTGTAACGACCTGATATGGGGTTCTATTGGTTGTGTTATGTGTTTAAGTTTTAGTAGTTAAGCTAATGTTCTGTGTTTCTGTTTCCTGAAGTTGCCTTAGCTCAGGTATGGGGGCAGGGAGGAATGTTGGAGTGCATACCGTTACCGAGCCTTGCATGGCCGGAGGTTAGGTTCATTGTTAATACTTGAAGGTGTGGAATAAAGTGTGACGTTCCTGGAGTGGCTGTGTATGGGGCCCAGGAACTCTCTGTCAAACCAAGCTCTATCTCATGCCATCTTCCTCTGGCCGAGCACGCTACAATACGTTTTGAACGGTCAATCTGGCCTCGTTCTAGAACTACGTCATCATGATTCATTTTTTCTCGAGTTCCCAGTTGTCTTGAAAGCACCATAAAATCAGAGAATGCCAGACTTTGATGACAACATTTACCCACGAAAACCGCCGCTCCACCTTCCTGTTCAGGTGAGCACAGAACAAGGTGAGTCCAACAATGTATTGTATGCTACTGCATAAATGGTGTAATATGTCAGGGAGATAGTATGTATACTGTAGTTTTATTTCATTCCTTACTTAGATTTGTGTATATGTTGTGTAATTGTTAGATATTACTTGTTAGATATTACTGCACTGTCGGAGCTAGAGGCACAAGCATTTCGCTACACTTGAAATAACATCTGCTAAACACGTGAATGTGTGTGTAACCAATACAATTTGATTTGAAGAAAGTAACACTAAGTATACATATACAGTGGGGAGAACAAGTATTTGATACACTGCCAATTTTGCAGGTTTTCCTACTTACAAAGCATGTAGAGGTCTGTAATTTTTTATCATAGGTACACTTCAACTGTGAGAGACGGAATCTAAAACAAAAATCCAGAAAATCACATTGTATGATTTTTAAATAATTAATTTGCATTTTATTGCATGACATAAGTATTTGATCACCTACCAACCAGTACGAATTCCGGCTCTCACAGACCTGTTAGTTTTTCTTTAAGAAGCCCTCCTGTTCTCCACTCATTACCTGTATTAACTGCACCTGTTTGAACTCGTTACCTGTATAAAAGACACCTGTCTACACACTCAATAAAACAGACTCCAACCTCTCCACAATGGCCAAGGCCAGAGAGCTGTGTAAGGACATCAGAGATAAAATTGTAGACCTGCACAAGGCTTGGATGGGCTACAGGACAATAGGCAAGCAGCTTGGTGAGAAGGCAACAACTGTTGGCGCAATTATTGGAAAATGGAAGAAGTCCGAGATGACGGTCAATCTCCCTCGGTCTGGGGCACCATGCAAGATCTCACCTCGTGGGGCATCAATGATCATGAGGAAGGTGAGGGATCAGCCCAGAACTACACGGCAGGACCTGGTTAATGACCTGAAGAAAGCTGGGACCTCAGTCTCAAAGAAAACCATTAGTAACACACTACGCCGTCATGGATTAAAATCCTGCAGCGCACGCAAGGTCCCCCTGCTCAAGCCAGCGCATGTCCAGGCCCGTCTGAAGTTTGCCAATGACTATCTGGATGATCCAGAGGAGGAATGGGAGAAGGTCATGTGGTCTGATGAGACAAAAATAGAGCTTTTTGGTCTAAACTCCACTCGCCGTGTTTGGAGGAAGAAGAAGGATGAGTACAACCCCAAGAACACCATCCCAACCGTGAAGCATGGAGGTGGAAACATCATTCTTTGGGGATGCTTTCCTGCAAAGGAGACAGGACGACTGCACCTTATTGAGGGGAGGATGGATGGGGCCATGTATCGCGAGATCTTGGCCAACAACCTCCTTCCCTCAGTAAGAGCATTGAAGATGGGTCGTGGCTGGGTCTTCCAGCATGACAATGACCCGAAACACACAGCCAGGGCAATTAAGGAGTGGCTCCGTAAGAAGCATCTCAAGGTCCTGGAGTGGCCTAGCCAGTCTCCAGACCTGAACCCAATAGAAAATCTTTGGAGGGAGCTGAAAGTCTGTATTGCCCAGCGACAGCCCCGAAACCTGAAGGATCTGTATGGAGGAGTGGGCCAAAATCCCTGCTGCAGTGTGTGCAAACCTGGTCAAGAACTACAGGAAACGTATGATCTCTGTAATTGCAAAGAAATGTTTCTGTACCAAATATTAAGTTCTGATTTTCTGATGTATCAAATACTTATGTCATGCAATAAAATGCAAATTAATTACTTAAAAATCATACAATGTGATTTTCTGGATTTTTGTTCTAGATTCCGTCACTCACAGTTGAAGAGTACCTATGATAAAAAATTACAGACTTCTACATGCTTTGTAAGTGGGAAAACCTGCAAAATTGGCAGTGTATCAAATACTTGTTCTCCCCACTGTATATTGTGTAGTTAGCTGTTAGTAGCCCATGTGCCTCACCATATTTACCCCTCTTAATTTCGCCTACTGTTCTGACTTGGTGGTGCACATGTAGCCTATTACCTGTTTTAGAGAAATGTAATTATTGAATATTGTAAGAGCTTTCATTGTCTGCTTATATGCCCCCTTTATTTATCCTACGGTTCTGACTTGGGCCTTAGTGATCAAATAGTTCTGACTACGTCCGTCCTAGCTCGCTCATTAATGTCTTAAATCGGAATTAAGGATAGCTTCTTATCTGCTAGTCGTTCTCTTATTCCATAGTTTGTACATCTCAGTTGTCATTAGAAACCACATTTGTTTAAGCAAGTCAGACAGATCAGCTATGTTTTTTTTTAAATGAGGCTGAATTAACTGTTTCACTGCCAGACAAGGCTCCACTGATAGCCAGGTGTAGCAGTGGTAAGGTGTTGGGACTCTGATGTTGGGACAGCTTTATGTCGGCCCTAACAGTTAGTGGGCACCGTTTGTCACCGTTATAGTGCAATGAATGTATTGTTTAGTGTTGTGTTGTGTAGTTAATGTATTGTTTAGTGTTGTGTAGTGGCTTTGCTGACATGCATTCCATGCTAAAATAGCCACTGTTGGTAATACAAATATGCATCTGTTGGTCACACATACCTTTAAACAAATGGACCTCACAATGGGCCTCAGGATCTTGTCTCAGTATTTTTGTGCATTCAAATTGCCAATCGATAAAATGCAATTGTTCATTGATCATAGCTTATGCCTTCCCATACCAGTGGAGGCTCCTCAGAGGAAGTGGAGGACTTACTGTTTTGGTTGTGCAGTGAATTTATATATTTTTTATTTTTATGAAAACTATATTAAATATATTAACATGTCACCAAATAATTGATTAAAACATGCTGTTTTGCAAAGAAGGTCTACAGTAGCCTCAACAGCACTCTGTAGGGTAGCACCATGGTGTAGCCGGAGGACAGCTAGCTTCCGTCCTCCTCTGGGTACATTGACTTCAATACAAAACCTAGGAGGCTCATGGTTCCAGAACTCTTGCTGCATAAACTAACATGTTGTCCACCCAATCAAAGGATCAGAGAATGAATATAGTACTGAAAGCATAAGCTACAGCTAGCTAGCACTGCAGTGCATAAAATGTGGCGAGTAGTTGACTCAAAGAGAGAGAAAGACAATAGTTTAACAGATTTGAACAAATACATTTCTTCCAAAAAGAACGAGAAGCAAGAGCGAGAGAGATTGTCATTTCTTTCACTTACTTAGCTAGCAAATGCAGCTAGCTAGTTTAGCCTACTGAAACACCCTGCTCAAACAGAGGGATGCTATGTTAGCTAGCTAGTTTAGCCTACTGAAACACCCTGCTCAAACAGAGGGATGCAATGTTAGCTAGCTAGTTTAGCCTACTGAAACACCCAGCTCAAACAGAGGGATGCAATGTTAGCTAGCTAGTTTAGCCTACTGAAACACCCAGCTCAAACAGAGGGATGCAATGTTAGCTAGCTAGTTTAGCCTACTGAAACACCCTGCTCAAACAGAGGGATGCTATGTTAGCTAGCTAGTTTAGCCTACTGAAACACCCTGCTCAAACAGAGGGATGCTATGTTAGCTAGCTAGTTTAGCCTACTGAAACACCCTGCTCAAACAGAGGGATGCTATGTTAGCTAGCTAGTTTAGCCTACTGAAACACCCTGCTCAAACAGAGGGATGCTATGTTAGCTGGCTAGTTTAGCCTACTGAAACACCCCGCTCAAACAGAGGGATGCTATGTTAGCTGGCTAGTTTAGCCTACTGAAACACCCCGCTCAAACAGAGGGATGCTATGTTAGCTGGCTAGTTTAGCCTACTGAAACACCCCGCTCAAACAGAGGGATGCTATGTTAGCTGGCTAGTTTAGCCTACTGAAACACCCCGCTCAAACAGAGGGATGCTATGTTAGCTGGCTAGTTTAGCCTACTGAAACACCCCGCTCAAACAGAGGGATGCTATGTTAGCTAGCTAGTTTAGCCTACTGAAACACCCTGCTCAAACAGAGGGATGCTATGTTAGCTGGCTAGTTTAGCCTACTGAAACACCCTGCTCAAACAGAGGGATGCTATGTTAGCTAGCTAGTTTAGCCTACTGAAACACCCTGCTCAAACAGAGGGATGCTATGTTAGCTGGCTAGTTTAGCCTACTGAAACACCCCGCTCAAACAGAGGGATGCTATGTTAGCTGGCTAGTTTAGCCTACTGAAACACCCCGCTCAAACAGAGGGATGCTATGTTAGCTGGCTAGTTTAGCCTACTGAAACACCCCGCTCAAACAGAGGGATGCTATGTTAGCTGGCTAGTTTAGCCTACTGAAACACCCCGCTCAAACAGAGGGATGCTATGTTAGCTGGCTAGTTTAGCCTACTGAAACACCCTGCTCAAACAGAGGGATGCTATGTTAGCTGGCTAGTTTAGCCTACTGAAACACCCAGCTCAAACAGAGGGATGCTATGTTAGCTGGCTAGTTTAGCCTACTGAAACACCCCGCTCAAACAGAGGGATGCTATGTTAGCTGGCTAGTTTAGCCTACTGAAACACCCCGCTCAAACAGAGGGATGCTATGTTAGCTGGCTAGTTTAGCCTACTGAAACACCCCGCTCAAACAGAGGGATGCTATGTTAGCTGGCTAGTTTAGCCTACTGAAACACCCTGCTCAAACAGAGGGATGCTATGTTAGCTGGCTAGTTTAGCCTACTGAAACACCCAGCTCAAACAGAGGGATGCTATGTTAGCTAGCTAGTTTAGCCTACTGAAACACCCTGCTCAAACAGAGGGATGCTATGTTAGCTGGCTAGTTTAGCCTACTGAAACACCCCGCTCAAACAGAGGGATGCTATGTTAGCTGGCTAGTTTAGCCTACTGAAACACCCCGCTCAAACAGAGGGATGCTATGTTAGCTAGCTAGTTTAGCCTACTGAAACACCCAGCTCAAACAGAGGGATGCTATGTTAGCTAGCTGGCTATGACTTTCCAACACAACACTGGAACTCTTCCAAGTCAAGATAAGCTTTTGGTTTTACTAATTTATTGCCACGGGGCCCACCGGTGTAACTAACGGACTATACACTGTATCGTTACCGCATGAGTCTAGTGGGTTTACTAACGCGTTACTTCTATTAACTATGTTGACTAGGACGTTAATTTAGCTAATATGGCGACAACGATGTAGACTGTGTAGCAGTTTGGTTGGAAAGGTTTTCTCCAGGTCACATACAGCTGATGTGTTTGGCACTGAAGTCCACAAACGAAGGGAGAAGGCAAGAGGAGGAGAGCGCATAGACTCTAGTATGAATACAACGTGGCTGTGTTCAGTGATCAGGGGTGTATTCATTCTGTTGAAAACGGAAGCAAACGACACAGGGATAAAAATACATTAATTTGTCCAATATAAACTCTCGTTTGCAACTGTTGGACTACTGATTACACATTAGATAAACTAGATTCAGGCAAGAGTGTGCAAGGCGGTATTGAATGTGTCTATCTGTATTTTGATCTCGACCTGTGTGAACAACCTAACCATTCATAGGCTATAGGTTGTAGCGACCTCATGATGGGAAAATGTTAGTATCATGTAGTAGCCTAAACCTATCGATGTTACATTGAACGGAATATGAATGACAGTCATCCAATATACTGTAATAGAAAAGGCCAGGCTAATGGCCTTTTCATACTTACAATGACAGCCTAGAAACAGCGGGTTAACTGCCTTGTTCAGGGGCAGAACTACAGATTTTAATCTTATCAGCTCAGGGATTTGATCCAGCAACCTTTCAGTTACGGGCCCAATGCTTTAACCACTCAGCAACCTGCCGCCCCCAACAGCTCTGGTGTACATTCCTACAGTCAGCATGCCAATCGCACACTACCTCAAAACTTGTGGCATTGTGTTGTGTGACATTTTACAGTGGCCTTTTATTGTCCCAAGCACAAGGTGCACCTGTGTAATGATCATGCTGTTTAATCAGCTTCTTGATATGCCGCACCTGTCAGGTGGATGGATTATCTTGGCAAAGGAGAAATGCTCACTAACAGGGATGTGGAACATTTTCTGGGATCTTTTATTTCAGCTCATGAAACATGGGACCAACATTTTGTATTTTATTTATTTATATATATATATAATATACAGTTGAAGTCGTTTCATACTGTACATCTGCAATCCTTTGATTCAACTTTATTGTCATTACACAAGTACAGGTACAAGGCAACGAAATGCAGTTTAGGTCGAACCAGAAGTGCAATAGCAGCAAGTGCAGGATATACAATGGTTCATAAGTGCAGGACATGGATATGTATTAATATATATATACAGATGACTATTACTATGAACAGAATTTACAGATAGATATGTACTGAATATAATATACAGATGGCTATTACTATAAACAGAATTTGACAGATAGATGTATACAATGATAAGTCAGGCTAAGATGAGCAGTATAACAATGGATTTAAAGTAATGTAAATAAAGTGTGGACAGAATCTATCTGAGTAAAAGTGCAGTGGAAAGTGATGCATATTACAGTTAAAATACGGTATTAAAAAATGCATATATAAACAGTCGATAAAATAAACAGTCGGCTGTGCAATTGAGCATATTCCAGTTAGGGTAAGGTAGTGCAAGATGCATATGTAGACAGTTGTTACTGTAATCAACAGTCGGCAGTGAAAATGAACATGAGAGGAGTCCTTAAGGATGCTGCGAGCTCGATGCAGACAGTGTTTTCTCTGGATGTGCTCGATGTCAGGTAGTGGAGTCCCAGTGATGCGCTGGGCGGTTTTCACCACCCGCTCCAGTGCCTTGCGCTCTGCAACAGAGCAGCTCCCATACCATACTGTAACACAGTTGGTCAGGATGCTTTCTATTGCGCAGCGATAGAAGTTCACCAGGATAGTCGAGGAGAGCTGATTCTTCCTCAGTGTCCTCAGGAAGAAAAGGCGCTGGTGAGCCTTCTTGACCAGGCAGGAGGTGTTGATTGTCCAGGACATGTCCGCCGAGATGTGGATCCCCAGGAACTTGAAACTGGAGACACGCTCAACAACCATTCCATTGATGTGGATGGTGTCGTGTGTGCCTCTTGACTCTTTCCTGAAGTCCAAAATCCAGTTGCACATGGAGATGTTGATGCCCAGGTCTCCAAGTTTGGCTATTAACTTAGTTGGGATGACAGTGTTGAATGCTGAGCTGAAGTCAACAAACAGCATGCGTGCATAAGTGTTCTTATTGTCCAGATGTGTGAGCACAGAGTGCAGTGCCATGGAAACTGCATCATCTGTGCTCCTATTATTACCCCAAATGATATCATACACACATTTAGCTATTAAAGTATCTCTTCCTGTCATTTACCTGTACAGTTTGTGTAAACATGCAAGTATTCACTTATCTGTAAATATAACTGTATACCTAACTGTACAGCTAATTTAACCATGCAAAATTTTCACTTACCTGTTCATTTACCCAGTCTGTCTATTAAGTAAACTATTATTACCCTCACTCATATCATACGCATTTTTAGCTACTGAAGTATTTCTCTGCCATCGACCTGTATAGTATAGTTAACCATCCAACATCCACCAACGTATAGTGTACATATTCAGCCAACCACCCATACTATGCAATGTCCTTTTTATAGCTTTTTTTTGCACTCCAGATATCTTGTATTTCTATACTTTTTCATACTGCTGCTCTATGTATCATGTACCGTGTATCTGTCTTTTGTGTACTTTCGTTGTGGCATTTTGCACCTGCCCTGTGTTTTGTTGTAGCTGCTTGACAATGAAATTTCCCCCCCGGGGGATCAATAAAGTACCTATCTATCTATCTATCTATCTATTACTACGGTAGGCAAACTGGTGTGAGTCCAATGTGGATGGTAGAGAGTCTTTTAGGTGTCCCAAGACCAGCCGCTCAAAGCACTTCATAACGATGGGTGTGAGTGCTACATGGCGGTAGTCGTTAAGGCACATCGGGCTGGAGTGTTTTGGCACTGGCACAATGGAAGTGCATTTAAAGCATGTTGGTACAGCTGCTTGGACAAGAGACAGGTTGAAAATGTCTGTAAAAACCCCAGCGAGCTGCTCCGCACATGCCCTGAGTACGCGTCCAGGGATGTTGTCTGGTCCAGCAGCCTTGTGCGCTCTGATCCGGCTCAGTGCATTGCAGACATCTGTGGAGGAGAGTGTTATTGGCAGGTGGTCAGCTGAGGGTTTGAGCTTGGTGGCAGTTTCTCTGTTGTCTCTTTCAAAGCGAGCATAAAAGTCATTTAGCTCGTTCAGGAAGTTGACATCAGTGGCTGCGGGGGTGGAGTGAGTGAGTTTATAGTCACTGATGGCCTGAATGCACTGCCACATGCGTTGAGGGTCAGAGTTGGAAAAGTGTCCCTCTATTTTTAGCTTGTAGCAGTGCTTGGCCTCTTTGATGCCCCTCTTCAGATTTGCTCTGGATGTTCTATAGGCTTGTGCATCTCCTGATCTGAAGGCAGTATTGCGTGTCTTCAACAGGAGTCGCACTTCCCTGTTCATCCATGGCTTCTGATTTGGGTATGTGGTGATCTGCTTCTGGGTTGTAACACTGTCAATGGTGGTATTGATATAATCCAGTACAGAGGAGGTGTAGCAGTCAATGTCCGTGTGAGAGCAACTGGTGGCTTGAGAAGCAAACATACTCCAGTCTGTGTGTAAAAACCTTTCCTGGAGTGTGAAATCTGCCCCCGCAGGCCACACCTTGATGGTCTTCACTAATGGCTTCACACGATTGATGAGGGGTGCATATTTGGGGGTGAGGAACAAAGAAAGGTGATCTGACTGTCCCAGGTGGGGGAGGGGTGTCACAACGTAAGCTCCAGCCATGTTTGTGTAAACATGGTCTAAGGTCTTGTTTCCTCTGGTGTGACAGGAAACATGCTGGTGAAATTTCGGTAGCACTGACTTTAAGTTTGAATGATTAAAATCACCCGCAACAATAAACGCAGCTTCCGGGTGAACAGTCTGTTGTTTACTGATGGCCGCGTGAAGTTCTTTCATAGCAAGCTTGGCATCAGCATCCGGGGGAATATAGGCTGCAGTTATAATGGTGGAAGTGAACTCCCGCGGTAGATAAAACGGTCTACATTTGACCATGAGAAACTCAAGGTTAGCTGAACAATGTCTCCCAACAATAGCAGAGTTGGTGCACCAAGCTGTTTGGAGTTTTAAGCTTTGTAAACTGCTGATGTAAAAAGGCCTTTATAAAATGCATTTGATTGAATGAATGCTGTATATGACTGGACTACTTTATCCATCCAAGGACAATGTATTTTCCAACAGGTTTCACCATTACAATAAATCTAAAACAGAACATGGAGGGTAAATCTGTTGGGGATGTTGATGTGCCTTATTGTTATATGCATCAACTAGTTTGCTTTTGGTTCCCCAGATCATTTTCCTGCTGTCAGGGCCCATGTCCATCCAGCTCCTCATACCAGCCCATATCTGCCTGTCTCAGAGAGCTCTGATGACCTTACATCTTCTCTGGTCCTCCCAGCTCGGCCAGCACCACCTCCAGAGTCACCCAACCCTTTGCTTGCTGCCTGTCCGGAGGATGGTGCTCAGCCAGTAGCCCCCACAAGCACAAGCTCAGTTGCTGAGGCTCCCATCGTTGGCACCTCCCCAGAGCCAGCCCCTTTTAAAATGAGTGCATGTATTTTCTGTAAAGAAGCATTCTTCGTGATGACTGGTGCTGTTTATCCCGTTAGCCCCAGTATTCTACATACAGGAACGTGAAAACGTATTTTCCCCCTTTCTGATTTTCTCTCTTTTGGCATATTTTCGATACTGAATGTTATCAGATCTTCAACCAAAACCTAATATTACAAATAACAACAAAAAATAGACTTATTTTATTTATTTAATCAACAAAGTTATGCAACACCCAATTCCCCTGTATGAAACAGTAATTGCCCCCTTACAGTCAATAACTGGTTGTGCCTCCTTTAGCTGCAATGACTCCAACCAAACGCTTCCTGTAGTTGTTGATCAGTTACTCATGTCGCTGTGGAGGAGTCACTCTTCCATGCAGAACTGCTTTAACTCAGCAACATTTGTAGGTTTTCAAGAATGAACTGCCTTTTTCAAATCCAGCCACAACATCGCAATTGGGATTAGGTCTGAACTTTGACTAGGCCATTACAAAACATCAAATGTTTTGCTTTTTAGACATTTTCATGTAGACTTGATTGGGTGTTTTGGATCATGCTGCATGATTTTCCAGCTTTGATTTAGCTTCATCTCACAGACTGATAGATAGATAGGTACTTTATTGATTCCCCGGGAAACTGGACGACTTGCCTTAATAGAAGGAACCATGACTTCTGCCCTGTATCAGAGAATTCTACAGGTGAATGGTCATTATATTTTCTAATGCAGAGACATATGATGTAAATGTTGGGCTCTTTCTCAGTATGGGGTACGAACCAGTTGTATTTGTAAATATGCTTTACTATAGAACTTTGTGAAACTCATAGATGGACTGTCTCTAAACTTGGGGCGGCAGGTAGCCGAGTGTTGGGCCCGTAACCAAAAGGTTGCTGGATTGAAGCTGACAAGGTAACAAATCTGTAGTTCTGCCCCTGAACAAGGCAGTTAACCCACTGTTCCTAGGCCATCATTGTAATTAAGAATGTGTTCTTAACTGACATGCCTAGTAAAATAAAGGTTAAAAAAATCATGTAAACCTCATCTAAAGGATTTTCTCTCCAGATATTTTATAACCTTCTGTAGGCTATACATGTTCCCTATGTACACCTGTAATGGATAACCAATACAGTTCTGCAGCTCACACATGATTATTTCAATTCAAAAGAGCTTTTCATTTTTTATTTAAACAGGCAAGTCAGTTAACAAATTCTTATTTACAATGACGGCCAAACGTGGACAACACTGGGCCAATTTAGCTTTATCGTCATGGGAAACATATGTTAACATCGCCAAAGCAAGTGAAATAGATAATAAACAAAAGTGAAATAAACAATAAAAAAATTAACAGTAAACATTACACTCAGAAGTTCCAAAAGAATAAAGACATTTCAAATGTCATTATGTGTGTATATATATACAGCGTTTTAACAATGTGCAAATAGTTAAAGTACAAAAGGGAAAATAAATCAACATAAATATGGGTTGTATTTACATGGTGTTTGTTCTTCACTGGTTGCCCTTTTCTTGTGACAACAGGTCATACATCTTGCTGCTGTGATGAACACTGTGGTATTTCACCCAGTAGATATGGGACTTTCATTAGCTATTCTAGAAATTGTCTAAATAAGGCACTTAACCCTAATTGCTCCTGTAAGTCGCTCTGGATAAGAGCATCTGCTAAATCGGCAGGTAGCCTAGTTTTGGGGCGGCAGGTAGCCTAGTTTTGGGGCGGCAGGTAGCCTAGTTTTGGGGCGGCAGGTAGCCTAGTTTTGGGGCGGCAGGTAGCCTAGTTTTGGGGCGGCAGGTAGCCTAGTTTTGGGGCGGCAGGTAGCCTAGTTTTGGGGCGGCAGGTAGCCTAGTTTTGGAGTGGCAGGTAGCCTAGTTTTGGGGCGGCAGGTAGCCTAGTTTTGGGGTGGCAGGTAGCCTAGCGGTTAGAGCGCTGGGCCAGTAACCGAAAGGTCGGCTGGTTTGAATACCGGAGCCGACTGTCGATGTATCCTTGAGCAAGGCACTTAACCCTAATTTGCTCCAGGGGTTCCGTACTACTATGGCTGACCTTGTAGGTAGGCCGTCATTGTAAATAAGAATTTGTTCTTAACTGACTTGCCTGGTTAAATCAAATAAAAATAAATCAGTGGTCCCTAACTAGGGGTACTAGGACCTCTGGGGGTACTTTGCATATCCATAGGGGGTACTTGAGAAGACTGAGACCATAGCCCTTCTGGTAAAATGCATGAGGGGAACGCACCATTCAGATGGTGATATGATTGGTTGGGAAGCACTGCTGAATGTAAGCTCTTGGTGCTGTATTCCCCGCCTTCCACTGAACGCGGAACCAATATTGTCCAATGAAATGACTAGAACGGTTATGGCTAGAAGGGATCCAGCTTTTGTACAACAGTTACTTCAGGTTTGACTTTTCGTAGCAAATTGTGAGAATAAGCGTTGCGGGAAGATTAGGTTAAGGCTATGAAAGGGTTAGTGTTAGCTTGAATGCAAAAAAAAATAATCTAATTTGATAACTCGATTCCTTTGACCGACTACTAGAACATTCCTGAAGCGACCTGCCCCTCTTCAGCGTCACCTTAGCGACCTGATACATCAAGACATTTCTGAAAAACTATCTAACTACCAAGATCCATTTTATCCAGCTATTTGTCAGCTTTAGATATTATCGCAGTCGGAACGCAGAAGCTATACTAATTGTATATGAAGACGTAATTCAATGGAACAGCTGAACGGCCACAACGAACCAGAGACGGCGGTTAATGAAGGAGTGGCGCAGCCGCCGCTGAAGCGTCATGTTGGGGTAGACAGTAGCAGCACGGCGACGACCAGGGCCGGGGGAAGTGCCAGCGATGAACGACGCACATCCACGTCCAACTATTCATCAAGGCAAAGGACTGACTCCCTGAGAAAGATCAGACCACGTACGTTGAACGCTAACTTTACCTATCTAGCTGACGTTAATGTTGGCCAACGGTAGCATAGGTGACTAGCGCGCTAACTGCAAATGACGGCCATGTCTATTTTAGTAACACAACGTTAACTAGCTGTTGGCTTCAAACGAGCAAGTCAACATATATGTTTCGTGTGTCCATCAGAAACATATCCACCATGCCTCTTGTTTGCGCCTCATGAATGTTCTGCAGCAGCAAGAAGACAAGATGGCGTGTCAGTACAACGCTGCGAACACACCGACTGCGTCATTGGCAAAATACTACGCAGCGTCATCTAGATATGTGTGCAAGAAAAGTTCAACATTTACCTTCTGCTACCATTTCTGTCAACCCGTCTACGCATAAGTTCGATAAATGCAACTTATGCAGCGCACAACGCACTGCAACTGCAACGCCGCAAGACAAACGCAGCGTTCCATTGGAAATAAATGTACTTTTGGTTTACTAAAACGCAAATCAAAGTGTGTGTTGGAGCGTTAGGGGAGGACAGTGCATACATAGCGGTGTACTGTTATTGGCATATTTCTTCGCATTGTATTGAATAAGATCGTTCTACACGCTTTGGGTCACGATTACCTGACCTTTTTAAGAAACAGTTGACATGTAATATATATATTGTAGTTTTATTTGAGGCCAGATGTGTTAGGTTGCGCAGTAACCAAAATTGTCATAGTCTCTGATAAGCTAGCGTTGCCCAGGAAAGGGCTGAAAATAGCACATATTAATATATGTAGCCTTAGAAATAAGGTTAATGAAATCAATAACTTGCTAACATCCATATATTTGCCATTTCTGAGCCTCACTTAGATAATGAATATGATGATACAGCAGTAGCAATACAAGAATATAACATCTATAGAAGAGACAGACAGGCTTATGGAGGAGGAGTTGCTGTATATATTCAGAGCCATATCCCTGTAATGCTTAGAGAAGATCTAATGTCAAGTGTTATTGAAGTGTTGTGGTTGCAGGTTCACCATCTGCTATGCAATCTGGTTCTCATTTACAACTGTGACCTGGCCAAGACCAAGCAAAGCAGTGCGACAAAAAACAACACAGAGTTACACATGAGAATAAACAAACGTACAGTCAATAACACAATAGAAGATCTATATACAGAGTGCAAATGCAGTAAGGTTAGGAAGGTAGGACAATAAATAGACCATAGTGGTGAAATAATTACAATTTAGCATTAACACTGGAATGATGGATGTGCAAATGATGATGTGCAAATAGAGATACTGGAGTTCAAATATAAAAAAAACAAATAAATATGGGGATGAGGTAGTAGGGTGGGCTATTTACAGAAGGGCTATATACAGGTGCAGTGATCGATAAGCAGCTTTGACAGCTGATGCTTAAAGTTAGTGAGGGAGATAGGAACCTCTAGCTTCAATGATTTTTGCAATTCGTTCCAGTCATTGGCAGCAGAGAACTGGAAGGAATGGCGGCCAAAGGAGGTGTTGGCTTTGGGGGTGACCAGTGAAATATACCTGCTGGAGCGCATGCTACGGGTGGGTGTTGCTATGGTGACCAGTGAGCTGAGATAGGGCGGGGATTTACCTAATAAAGACTTATAGATGACCTGGAGCCAGTGGGTTTGGTGACGAATATGTAGTGAGTGCCAGCCAACGAGAGAATACAGGTCACAGTGGTGGGTAGTATATGGGGCTTTGGTGACAAAACGGATGGCACTGTGATAGACTACATCCAATTTGCTGAGCAGAGTGTTGGAGGCTATTTTGTAAATGACATCGCCGAAGTCAAGGATCGGTAGGATAGTCAGTTTTACAAGGGCATGTTTGGCAGCATGAGTGAAGGAGGCTTTGTTGCGAAATAGTGTATGTTGCTTGATAGTGTATGTGATGTAAACAGAGAGGTCTACTTTATTGGGAACCTGAATATTGACTGGTTTTCATCAAGCTGTCCACTCAAGAGGAAGCTTCTCACTGTAACCAGTGTCTGTAATCTGGTTCAGGTTATTAATCAACCTACCAGGGTGTTTACAAACACTGCAGGAACAAGATAATCCACATGTATTGATCACATTTTACTAATACTGTACAACTTTGTTCTAAAGCTATATCCGTACCCATTGGCTATATCCAGGAAAGCCTAAGTTCCAACAGCTGGGCCTAAAATCATTTAAGAGATCATACAAAATATTTAGCTGTGACTCATGTGGATGATGTTGAACATATTTATTGGTCTGATGTGATTAATAAGGAGTATCCAGATGCTGCACTTAACCTGCACCTGTTCAGAAACTGTCTGTTAGAACTGTTAAGGCTCCATGGATTGATGAGTAATTTAAAAACTGTATGGTTGAAAGAGATGGAGAAGAAGGAGTGGCTAATAAATCTGGCTGTACATCTGACTGGCTGATTTACTGCAAATTTGAGAAATGATGTGACTAACTCAACAAAAAGTAGAATAAACTGTATTATGAAGGCAAGATCAGTGATATAAAGAATGATGGAAATAAAACTTTGGAGTAATTTAAATGAAATCATGGGCAGAAAGACAAATTTAACTCCATCTTTCATCCAATCAGATGGCTTATTCATCACAAAACCATTTAATGTTGCCAATTATTTTAATGATTACTTAATTGGCAAAGTGGGCAAACTTAGTCCACGAACAGTGAGCCATTGTATTCATGCATAAAAAAACAAATGATGAAAGAAAAGCATTGCATTTAGTGTGGGAGAGGTGGAAAAATCTGAGCCTAGAGGAAAGTATTTGTCCTCAGGCCTGGAGGGAAGCCAAACTCATTCCGCTACCCAAGAGTGGTAAAGCGACCTTTACTGTTTCTAACAGCAGGCCTATCAGCTTGCTGACAGCTTTGTCTTTGACCAAATACAATGCTATTTCTCTGTAAACAAGATAACAACAGACTTTCAGCATGCTTATAGAGAAGGACACTCAACATGTACTGCACTGACACTAATGACTGATGATTGGCTGAAAGACATTGATAATAAGTAGGTGGTGGAGCTGTACTGTTAGATTACAGTGCAGCCTTTGATATTATTGACCATAACCTGTTGTTGAGAGAACCTATGTGTTATGGCTTTTCAACCTCTGCCATATCATGGAGTCAGAGCTTTCTATCTAATATAACCCTCAAAGGGTTTTCTTTAATGGAAGCTTCTCTAATGTCAAACATGTAAAGTGTGGTGTACCGCAGGGCAGCTGTCTAGGCCCTCTACTCTTTTCTATTCTTACCAATGAGCTGCCACTGGCATGAAACAAAGCATGTGTTTCCATGTATGTTGATGATTCAACCATATACACATCAGCAACCACAGCTAATGAAGCCACTGAAACCCTTAAAGACTTGCAGTCTGTTTTCAATGGATGGCCAGTAATAAACTGGTCCTGAACATCTCTAAAACTAAGAGCATTGTATTTGGTACAAATCATTCCCTAAGTTCTAGACCTCAGCTGAATCTGGTAATGAATGGTGTGGCTGTTGAACAAGTTGAGGAGACTAAATTACTTGTTACCTTAGATTGTAAACTATCATGGTCAAAACATTAAGATTCAATGGTTGTAAAGATGGGGAGAGGTCTGTTTGTAATAAAGAGATGCTCAGATTTTTTGACACCACACTCCAAAAAGCAAGTTCTTCAGACTCAAATTTTTTCTATTCTTGATTATTGTCCAAATCAAATAAAATGTTATTGGTCAGATACACGTGTTTAGCAGATGTTATTGCAGGTGTAGTGAAATGCTTGCGTTTCTAGCTCCGACAGTGCAGTAATATCTAACAAGTAATATCTAACATATTCACAACAATACACACTAATCTAAAGTAAAGGAATGGAATTAAGAATATATAAATATTTGGACGAGCGACGATGTCAGAGCAGCATATTTTATTTAACTAGGCAAGTCAGTTAAGAACAAATTCATATTTACAATGATGGCCTACCCCGGCCTCCCTAAACCTGGACGACGCTGGGCCAATTGTGCGCCGCCCTATGGGACTCCCGATCACGGCCAGGTGTGATACAGCCCGGGATCGAACCAGGGTCTGCGGTGACGCCTCTAGCACTGAGATGCAGTGCCTTAGACCGCTGCGACACTCGGGAGCCAGTAGGACACTATTCAGTAGAATAGAATAGAATAGAATACAGTATGTGACCAGTTTCAGGAAGCTAGGCGTATGTCGCAAGTTACATCTTCACAGGAGAGCAATTTGAACTGTTTTTTTTTTGTGTGTGTTTTTGGAAGAAATACCTTTTGGAACGTGAACTTTCATGTCCCTTAATAACAAACTTGTAAGCCATCTGTAATTATTATTAAAATTGTTAAATTACGAGCTTTGTTGGTTAAGCCACAGTAAAAGACAGCAACCTTCCCATTAGCCATTATTGGCTGAGATAATGAGTGGGCTGGACATGCCGAGAGAGAAGTTTGGATTGGTCTGCCATATAGAGAGGTTCTGTTTATTTGAGCTTAGTCTGTAATCTGGTAATCCTGTCGTACGCGTCTTTTTAAAAATGTATCGTGTAATGGAGCTCCATAAGTGTTGCTCTCCACTTTCTGAAGGATCGAGTTTTGAAATCAGTGGAATTAGAGTATGATACAGTTGAAGTCGGAAGTTTACATACACTTAGGTTGAGGTCATTAAAACTAATTGTTCAAACACTCCACAGATTTCATGTTAACAAACTATAGTTTTAGCAAGTCTGTTAGGACATCTACTATTCACTATATCACAATTCCAGTGGGTCAGATGTTTACATGCACTAAGTTAACTGTGCCTTTAAACAGTTTAGAAAATTCCAGAAAATTATGTCATGGCTTTAGAAGCTTCTGATAGGCTAATTTACATAATTGTTGTCAATTGGAGGTGTACCTGTGAATGTATAGCAAGGCCTACCTTCAATCTCAGTGCCTCTTTGCTCAACATCATGGGGAAATGAAAAGAAATCAGCCAAGACCTCAGAAAAACAAATTATGGTAGACCTCCACAAGTCTGGTTCATCCTTGGGAGCAATTTCCAAATGCCTGAAGGTACCACGTTCGTCTGTACAAACAATAGTACGCAAGTATAAACACCATGGGACCACACAGCTGTCATACCGCTCAGGAAGGAGACGTATTCTGTCTCCTATAGATAAACGTACTTTGGTGCGAAAAGTGCAAATCAATCCCAGAACAACAGCAAAGGACCTTGTGAAGATCCTCACCTGGCCCACAGTAAAACGAGTCCTATATCAACATAACCTGAAAGGCCGCTCTGCAAGGAAGAAGCCACTGCTCCAAAACCGCCATAAAGCCAGACTACGGTTTGCAACTGCACATGCGGACAAATATTGTAGTTTTTGGAGAAATGTCCTCTGGTCTGATGAAACAAAAATAGAACTGTTTGGCCATAATGACCATTGTTATGTTTGGCGGAAAAAGGGGGAGGCTTGCAAACAGAAGAACACCATCCCACCCGTGAAGCACGGGTGGCAGCATCATGTTGTGGGGGTGCTTTGCTGCAGGAGGGACTGGTGCACTTCACAAAATAGATGGCATCATGAGGAAGGAAAATTATGTGGATATATTGAAGCAGCATCTCAAGACATCAGCCAGGAAGTTAAAGCTTGGTCGCAAATGGGTCTTCCAAATGGACAATGACCCCAAACATACTTCCAAAGTTGTGGCAAAATGGCTTAAGGACAACAAAGTCCAGGTATTGGAGTGGCCATCACAAAGCCCTGAGCTGTGTGGGCAGAACTGAAAAGGCGTGTGCGAGCAAGGAGGCCTACAAACTACTACTGACTCAGTTACACCAGTTATGTCAGGAGGAATGGGACAAAATTCACCCAACTTATTGTGGGAAGCTTGTGGAAGGCTACCCGAAACTTTTGACCCAAGTTAAACAATTTAAAGGCAATGCTACCAAATACTAATTGAGTGTATGACTCACTGGGAATGTGATGAAAGAAATAAAAGCTGAAATAAATCATTCTCTCTAATATTATTCTGACATTTCACATTCTTAAAATAAAGTGGTGATCCTAACTGACCTAAGACAGGGATTTTTTTTGGGATAAATGTCAAAACTGAGTTTAAATGTATGGTGTATGTAAACTTCTGACTTCAACTGTAGCTAAAGAGATGGCGAAAACACCTGTCTCTGGATTACATCTTCAAATTAACCACCGTGGCATGGGATCCGTGACAGGGAGAAGCGTCCATCATGCATGATGATAGTCTTTTCAGTCTTTTCATTTTCAGATATTACACGTTTCTAATTTTGACAAAGTGTTTTCATTTCAAGCTAAAGTGTACTGTTAGCTAGCTAGCTAACGTTAGCTGGCTGCTTCCCTGGCTAACGTTACCTGTATGACATTATTATTCATTGTTGTTTAACTAGCTAACGTTAGCTGGCTCGTTAGCTAACGTTATGTGACGTGTGTGATATTACACATTGTTTACCTAGCTAGGTTCATTGTTTACCTAGCTACGTAGCTACATGTCTTAAGCTAAAGTGTACTGTTAGCTAGCTAACGTTAGCTGGCTGGCTCCCTAGCTAAAGGTGCGTGTATGACGTTAATATTCGTATCCCAGATCCGTTTGCTTTTGGTAGTTAGAGCCTAATGTTAGCTAGCTAACGTTGAACCTGGTTGGTTAGCTCCCAGCAGATTCATGCAGGGTAGCAACGACATGATTTGGCACTGTACATTGTTGTTTAACTAGCTAACGTTATCTGGCTGGCTCGTTAACTAATGTTATGTGACGTGTGTGTGATCTTATGCTGTTTACCTAGCTAAGTTCATTGTTTACCTACCTAGCTAGCTACATGTCTTAAGCTAAAGTGTACAACACCTGTTGAATATGGCCGGTGTCAGTAAACGTCTGCAAAAAAGCATGTAATGAAATTGTTGCCAGCAGAGCTGGTTAGGCTGTTTTCATGTTATCCAGTGGTAAACAAATCATCGGCCAGAGCGTCAAGTGTGCGCTCTGAACGCTCCGAGAGCGAAACGAGATGGGTGGGGCTAAAGCTTAAGAGGGTGTGAACGATGCTGAATGGGTGGAGACAAAGAAGAGCTCTTCATAGATACCAAAACGTTAAAATGCCATTTTCTCTAAAGTGAGTTTACAAGTTTATCAACTTTCAAAGCAGAATTACCTCCCCATTGTTCCTCAACTACAGTGTGTGATAAACCATGTTGTAGCTCTGAGTCTCTACTTTTATCCAATGTAAAAAAAAAAAAAAAGCAGCATTTCAAATGTTGCTACATAAGACCAAATCCAGGTGGTGAGTCACATATGAGATGAGTATGTAAACATTATTAATGTGACAGTCGTGTGGTCCAGTGCTGCAAGGAAAGACCTAGTTAAGCTGGCCCAGAACAGAGAGGTCTTGCTCTTCATTGTAATCAGAGGGCTGATATAAATACTATGCATGCCAGTCTCTCTTGTTTAAGAGTTGAGGAAAGACTGACTGCATTAACCCTTTTTTATAAGAAACATTAATGTGTTGAAAATCCCAAATTGTTTGCATAGTCAATTTACACACAGCTGTGACACACACACACACACACACACTTACCCCACCAGACATGCCACCAGGGGTCTTTTCACAGTCCCCAAATCCAGAAACAAATTCAAGAAAGCATACAGTATTATATAGAGCCATTATTGTATTGTACTCAGTTCCATCTCGTATTGTTCAAATAAACAGCAAACAGATAAAGCAACACCTCACGGCACAACACCTCTCCCCTATTTGACCTAGATAGTTTGTGTATGTATTGATATGTAGTTCTGTCCTTGAGCTGTTCTTGTCTATTAATGTTCTGTTCTGTATTATCAACACTGAAGCAGCAAACTTTGTGGAAACCAATACTTGTGTCATTCTCAAAACCACAACTGTACTGTTGTTGACATTTTATTAAGTAAGATTTGTTCCTCCTCCTCTTTCTGTTCGTTCTCTGTGTCTATACAGCCTTCCCCTGGTTTGGGATGGACATCGGTGGCACCCTGGTGAAGCTGGTCTACTTTGAGCCCAAAGACATCACAGCCGAGGAAGAGCAGGAGGAGGTTGAGAACCTAAAGAGCATCCGGCGCTACCTGACCTCCAACACAGCCTACGGTAAGACCACACCTGGCCCAGACTACCTGACCTCCAACACAGCCTACGGTAAGACCTCACCTGGCCCAGACTACCTGACCTCCAACACAGCCTACGGTAAGACCTCACCTGGCCCAGACTACCTGACCTCCAACACAGCCTACGGTAAGACCTCACCTGGCCCAGACTACCTGACCTCCAACACAGCCTACGGTAAGACCTCACCTGGCCCAGACTACCTGACCTCCAACACAGCCTACGGTAAGACCTCACCTGGCCCAGACTACCTGACCTCCAACACAGCCTACGGTAAGACCTCACCTGGCCCAGACTACCTGACCTCCAACACAGCCTACGGTAAGACCTCACCTGGCCCAGACTACCTGACCTCCAACACAGCCTACGGTAAGACCTCACCTGGCCCAGACTACCTGACCTCCAACACAGCCTACGGTAAGACCTCACCTGGCCCAGACTACCTGACCTCCAACACAGCCTACGGTAAGACCTCACCTGGCCCAGACTACCTGACCTCCAACACAGCCTACGGTAAGACCTCACCTGGCCCAGACTACCTGACCTCCAACACAGCCTACGGTAAGACCTCACCTGGCCCAGACTACCTGACCTCCAACACAGCCTACGGTAAGACCTCACCTGGCCCAGACTACCTGACCTCCAACACAGCCTACGGTAAGACCTCACCTGGCCCAGACTACCTGACCTCCAACACAGCCTACGGTAAGACCTCACCTGGCCCAGACTACCTGACCTCCAACACAGCCTACGGTAAGACCTCACCTGGCCCAGACTACCTGACCTCCAACACAGCCTACGGTAAGACCTCACCTGGCCCAGACTACCTGACCTCCAACACAGCCTACGGTAAGACCTCACCTGGCCCAGACTACCTGACCTCCAACACAGCCTACGGTAAGACCTCACCTGGCCCAGACTACCTGACCTCCAACACAGCCTACGGTAAGACCTCACCTGGCCCAGACTACCTGACCTCCAACACAGCCTACGGTAAGACCTCACCTGGCCCAGACTACCTGACCTCCAACACAGCCTACGGTAAGACCTCACCTGGCCCAGACTACCTGACCTCCAACACAGCCTACGGTAAGACCTCACCTGGCCCAGACTACCTGACCTCCAACACAGCCTACGGTAAGACCTCACCTGGCCCAGACTACCTGACCTCCAACACAGCCTACGGTAAGACCTCACCTGGCCCAGACTACCTGACCTCCAACACAGCCTACGGTAAGACCTCACCTGGCCCAGACTACCTGACCTCCAACACAGCCTACGGTAAGACCTCACCTGGCCCAGACTACCTGACCTCCAACACAGCCTACGGTAAGACCTCACCTGGCCCAGACTACCTGACCTCCAACACAGCCTACGGTAAGACCTCACCTGGCCCAGACTACCTGACCTCCAACACAGCCTACGGTAAGACCTCACCTGGCCCAGACTACCTGACCTCCAACACAGCCTACGGTAAGACCTCACCTGGCCCAGACTACCTGACCTCCAACACAGCCTACGGTAAGACCTCACCTGGCCCAGACTACCTGACCTCCAACACAGCCTACGGTAAGACCTCACCTGGCCCAGACTACCTGACCTCCAACACAGCCTACGGTAAGACCTCACCTGGCCCAGACTACCTGACCTCCAACACAGCCTACGGTAAGACCTCACCTGGCCCAGACTACCTGACCTCCAACACAGCCTACGGTAAGACCTCACCTGGCCCAGACTACCTGACCTCCAACACAGCCTACGGTAAGACCTCACCTGGCCCAGACTACCTGACCTCCAACACAGCCTACGGTAAGACCTCACCTGGCCCAGACTACCTGACCTCCAACACAGCCTACGGTAAGACCTCACCTGGCCCAGACTACCTGACCTCCAACACAGCCTACGGTAAGACCTCACCTGGCCCAGACTACCTGACCTCCAACACAGCCTACGGTAAGACCTCACCTGGCCCAGACTACCTGACCTCCAACACAGCCTACGGTAAGACCTCACCTGGCCCAGACTACCTGACCTCCAACACAGCCTACGGTAAGACCTCACCTGACCCAGACTACCTGACCTCCAACACAGCCTACGGTAAGACCTCACCTGGCCCAGACTACCTGACCTCCAACACAGCCTACGGTAAGACCTTACCTGGCCCAGACTACCTGACCTCTAACACAGCCTACGGTAAGACCTCACCTGGCCCAGACTACCTGACCTCCAACACAGCCTACGGTAAGACCTCACCTGTCCCAGACTACCTGACCTCCAACACAGCCTACGGTAAGATCTCACCTGGCCCAGACTACCTGACCTCCAACACAGCCTACGGTAAGACCTCACCTGGCCCAGACTACCTGACCTCCAACACAGCCTACGGTAAGACCTCACCTGGCCCAGACTACCTGACCTCCAACACAGCCTACGGTAAGACCTCACCTGGCCCAGACTACCTGACCTCTAACACAGCCTACGGTAAGAACACACCTGGCCCAGACTACCTGACCTCCAACACAGCCTACGGTAAGACCTCACCTGGCCCAGACTACCTGACCTCCAACACAGCCTACGGTAAGAACACACCTGGCCCAGACTACCTGACCTCCAACACAGCCTACGGTAAGACCTCACCTGGCCCAGACTACCTGACCTCCAACACAGCCTACGGTAAGACCTCACCTGGCCCAGACTACCTGACCTCCAACACAGCCTACGGTAAGACCTCACCTGGCCCAGACTACCTGACCTCCAACACAGACTACGGTAAGACCTCACCTGGCCCAGACTACCTGACCTCCAACACAGCCTACGGTAAGACCTCACCTGGCCCAGACTACCTGACCTCCAACACAGCCTACGGTAAGACCTCACCTGGCCCAGACTATAAACATGCCAATAAAAGCTCTTTGAATTGAAATAATCATGTGTGAGCTGCAGAACTGTATTGGTTATCCATGTATAGCCTCCAGAAGGATAGAAGATCTCTGGAGAGAACATGTATAGCCTCCAGAAGGTTAAAGCATCTCTGAAGAGAACATGTATAGCCTCCAGAAGGTTAAAGCATCTCTGAAGAGAACATGTATAGCCTCCAGAAGGTTAAAGCATCTCTGGAGAGAACATGTATAGCCTCCAGAAGGTTAAAGCATCTCTGGAGAGAACATGTATAGCCTCCAGAAGGTTAAAGCATCTCTGGAGAGAACATGTATAGCCTCCAGAAGGTTAAAGCATCTCTGGAGAGAACATGTATAGCCTCCAGAAGGTTAAAGCATCTCTGGAGAGAACATGTATAGCCTCCAGAAGGTTAAAGCATCTCTGGAGGGAACATGTATAGCCTCCAGAAGGTTAAAGCATCTCTGGAGAGAACATGTATAGCCTCCAGAAGGTTAAAGCATCTCTGGAGAGAACATGTATAGCCTCCAGAAGGTTAAAGCATCTCTGGAGAGAACATGTATAGCCTCCAGAAGGTTTATAATCCATCTATAAGGTTCACTAAATCCTATAACAAAGCATATGTACCAATCCAACTGGTTCGTACCCCATACTGAGAAAGAGCCCAACATTTACATCATATGCCTCTGCATAAGAAAATATAATAACCTTAACTATAAGACTATACAGTGTCTTCAGAAAGTATTCATAAAACTTGACATATTCCACATCAACACACAATGCCCCATAATGACAAAGAGAAAATTGAAATAGCTCATTTACATAAGTATTCACACCACTAAGTCAATACTTTGTAGAAGTGGCGACTACAGCTGTGAGTCGTATTGGGTATGTCTGGATCAGCTTTGCACATCTCCTCGCTTACAGTGGGGAGAACAAGTATTTGATACACTGCCGATTTTCCTACTTACAAAGCATGTAGAGGTCTGTAATTTTTATCATAGGTACACTTCAACTGTGAGAGACTGAATCTAAAACAAAAATCCAGAAAATCACATTGTATGATTTTTAAATAATTAATTTGCATTTTATTGCATGACATAAGTATTTGATCACCTACCAACCAGTTAGAATTCCGGCTCTCACAGACCTGTTAGTTTTTCTTCAAGAAGCCCTCCTGTTCACTCATTACCTGTATTAACTGCACCTGTTTGAACTCGTTACCTGTATAAAAGACACCTGTCCACACACTCAATCAAACAGACTCCAACCTCTCCACAATGGCCAAGACCAGAGAGCTGTGTAAGGGCATCAGGGATAAAATTGTAGACCTGCACAAGGCTGGGATGGGCTACAGGACAATACAGGATGTCATTATTTACACAGAGCGGCATAGCAGTGATCCCCAGCCTCTCTGATCTGGTCCTCCATGAGCGTGACCAACGGCAACACGACTATCAGTATTGGGTTGTCGATCCGTCCCATTTTCTTGACTACCAGCGGAGCCAGCTGGTAAATCAAGGTCTTCCTGAACCCAGTCAGGAGAAGAGTGAAAACATCTTGTCCCCCAAGAAAAGCCTTCAATGTGGTTACTTGCTGTTCTTTAAATGTAGTATTGCCCTCCAGTCCTGATGTAGCTTATGCTATAGCAGCATCAACGCTAACCTCCTCAAGACGTTTATTGTTTTCTTTCCGTGCTTCACGTGGTCGTCATCACCTAAACCACCACCATGGTTCATCAAAGGACGCTGACAGCCCTACCAGACTGATATCTGCAATAGTGTGCAACCTGCAATTCGTGGGCATTCCTGCATGTGGGCATTCCTGCATGTGGGCATTCCTGCATGTGGGCGTTCCTGCATGTGGGCGTTCCTGCATGTGGGCGTTCCTGCATGTGGGCGTTATCGGCTGTTAGCCTCCAACATTATGGTTCATTACCCTCATTTACTGTACTGGAGTGACTCTGCCTGCCGCCTATGTACTGGAGTCATAGCTTAAAAATGGACCAATAGAAGTATAAAGAGGGGTTCCTGCAGATGCAGGGACGCCCACATGCAGGGACGCCCACATGCAGGAACGCCCACATGCAGGGACGCCCACATGCAGGGACGCCCACATGCAGGAACGCCCACATGCAGGAACGCCCTGAGTTGCGGTTTGCAGTTGCACCCTTGTCAATATCCATGCAGCAACATTCATTAACCCTAACCTCATGGGATCAGGCGGCTCTGCTCCAGCCTCCCCAACCTAATGTGTATATCTGAGGGTTTGGTTAAAAACGGCTAAATATGGACTAATAAAAGTATACCTTGTGTGGGGCTAGGTAAGACGGGGATCAGGGATGTTCATCTGGAGCTGAAGGACCTGACGATATGCAGCCGCACAGGGAACCTCCACTTCATCCGCTTCCCCACCCAGGATCTGCCGGCCTTCCTACAGATGGCACGCAACAAACACTTCTCCAGCCTCCACACCACCCTCTGTGCCACCGGGGGGGGGGCCTACAAGTTTGAGTTCGACTTCCACCAGGTGGGTCGAGTAAACAGTTAGTGAAAGGTTTTAGCGGGAAAAAGAGTGACCATCCCTCTAGTTACTGTAATGTTTGCAGGTTAGCGTTGTTTGTCATGAATCTTGTTCTGGAGGCAGCTCTGCAGAACGGTCACTAACTGGCACAGATGCAAAGTCTTAATCTGTTTTTAACCCTAACCGTAACCCTCAAATTAAACACACTGCTAACCCTAATGCCTAACCTTAAATGAAGACCAAAAAGCAGATATTTTTATTTTCATAAATTTTTACAAATTAGCCAATTTTGACTTTGCAGTTGGCCTATCTAAGGGGAAACGCTCAGTTCTGCCTCCAGGACAAGATTCATGACAAATATGAACCTACGTAATGTTCTGTGAGGAATTGGCCCGTCTCTCAGAAGCCGGTTAATACATTGAGAAGCTATTGGTTGTAAGACACCACATGATCAGAAAGGTCCTTATGTCTCTGAGGTTAATATTTTTCTTTGGTGTTAATTGATTTTAAGTGTATATATATATATATATATATATATATACTGTACACTGAGTGCACTAAACATTAGGAACACCTGCTCCTTCCATGACAGACTGACCAGGTGAAAGATATGATCCCTTATTGATGTCACCTGTTAAAACCACTTCAATCAGTGTAGATGAAGGCGAGGAGACGGATTCAAGAAGGATGTTAAGCCTTGAGACAATTGAGACATGGATTGTGTGTGTGTGTGTGTGTGTGTGTGTGTGTGTGTGTGCGTGTGTGCGTGCCATTGAGGGTGAATGAGCAAGTCAAAATATTTAAGTGCTTTTGAAGGGGTATGGTAGTAGGTGCCAGACGCACCGGTTTGAGTATGAAGAACTGCAACGCTGCTGGGTTTTTTACGCTCAACAGTTTCCTGTGTGTATCAAGAATGGTCCACCACCCAAAGGACATCCAGCCAACTTGACACAACTGTGGGAAGCATTGGAGTCAACATGGGCCAGAATCCCTGTTAAATGCTTTCGACACCTTGTAGAGTCCAAGCCCTGATGAACTGAGGCTGTTCTGAGGGCAACAGGGGGGGCAACTGAATATTAGGAAGGTGTTCTAATGTTTGGTATAGTCAGTGTAAACACTATTATATGATAAATTGAGGAAAATAACCTCCTCTCCTCTCCTCAGATGGCTGACCTCCTGTCCTCTCCTCTCCTCAGATGGCTGACCTCCTCTCCTCTCCTCAGATGGCTGACCTCCTGTCCTCTCCTCTCCTCAGATGGCTGACCTCCAGCTGCTGAAGCTAGATGAGCTGGACTGTCTGATACGGGGTGTCCTCTACATAGACTCAGTGGTGTCCAGTCCTTCAGAGTGCTACTACTATGAGAACCCTACAGACCCTGAACACTGTGTCCAGAAACCCTTCACTTTGGACAACCCCTACCCTCTGCTGCTGGTCAACATCGGATCTGGCGTCAGCATGCTGGCAGTCTACTCCAAGAACAACTACAAACGAGTAACTGGGACCAGGTAAGGTTAGCATGTGGTCACTGGGTGGTCAAGCCTTTTGTCACCTGTGTCTGTTAACCACATTCATACCAAAGAGATGGAGACATAGATTTGGGTTATTTCTTCTTGTGATTAACTTGGGGCTCCAAGTGGTTCAGTGGTCTAAGACACTACATCTCAGTGTTAGAGGCATCACTACAGACAACCTGGTTCAGTGGTCTAAGACACTACATCTCAGTGTTAGAGGCATCACTACAGACAACCTGGTTCAGTGGTCTAAGACACTGCATCTCAGTGCTAGAGGAGTCACTACAGACAACCTGGTTCAGTGGTCTAAGACACTACATCTCAGTGTTAGAGGAGTCACTACAGACAACCTGGTTCAGTGGTCTAAGACACTGCATCTCAGTGTTAGAGGAGTCACTACAGACAACCTGGTTCAGTGGTCTAAGACACTGCATCTCAGTGCTAGAGGAGTCACTACAGACAACCTGGTTCAGTGGTCTAAGACACTGCATCTCAGTGCTAGAGGAGTCACTACAGACAACCTGGTTCAGTGGTCTAAGACACTGCATCTCAGTGCTAGAGGAGTCACTACAGACAACCTGGTTCAGTGGTCTAAGACACTGTATCTCAGTACTAGAGGAGTCACTACAGACAACCTGGTTCAGTGGTCTAAGACACTGCATCTCAGTGCTAGAGGAGTCACTACAGACAACCTGGTTCAGTGGTCTAAGACACTGCATCTCAGTACTAGAGGAGTCACTACAGACAACCTGGTTCAGTGGTCTAAGACACTGCATCTCAGTGCTAGAGGAGTCACTACAGACAACCTGGTTCAGTGGTCTAAGACACTGTATCTCAGTGCTAGAGGAGTCACTACAGACAACCTGGTTCAGTGGTCTAAGACACTGCATCTCAGTGCTAGAGGAGTCACTACAGACAACCTGGTTCAGTGGTCTAAGACACTGTATCTCAGTGCTAGAGGAGTCACTACAGACAACCTGGTTCAGTGGTCTAAGACACTGCATCTCAGTGCAAGAGGCGTCACTACAGACAACCTGGTTCGAATCCAGACTGTATCACAACCGGCCGTGATTCAGAGTCCCATAGGGCGGCGCAGAATTGGTCCAGCATCGTCCGAGTTTGGCCGGGGTAGGCCGTCATTGTAAATAAGACTTTGTTCCTAACTGACTTGCCTAGTTAAATAAGCCAGGGGGCGGTAATCATTTTGGCAGGTTACCTTTGCTTCCTTGGTCTGCTTGAAACATGTAGGTATTACACAGGTCAGGGAGAGGTTGAAAATGTCAGTGAAGACACTTGCCAGTTGCCAGCTAAACAGACTGGTACCCAGGCTATGGAGCTGAACAGACTGGTACCCAGGCTATGGAGCTCAACAGACTGGTACCCAGGCTATGGAGCTCAACAGACTGGTACTCAGGCTATGGAGCTCAACAGACTGGTACTCAGGCTATGGAGCTCAACAGACTGGTACTCAGGCTATGGAGCTCAACAGACTGGTACTCAGGCTATGGAGCTCAACAGACTGGTACTCAGGCTATGGAGCTCAACAGACTGGTACTCAGGCTATGGAGCTCAACAGACTGGTACTCAGGCTATGGAGCTCAACAGACTGGTACTCAGGCTATGGAGCTCAACAGACTGGTACTCAGGCTATGGAGCTCAACAGACTGGTACTCAGGCTATGGAGCTCAACAGACTGGTACTCAGGCTATGGAGCTCAACAGACTGGTACTCAGGCTATGGAGCTCAACAGACTGGTACTCAGGCTATGGAGCTCAACAGACTGGTACTCAGGCTATGGAGCTCAACAGACTGGTACTCAGGCTATGGAGCTCAACAGACTGGTACTCAGGCTATGGAGCTCAACAGACTGGTACTCAGGCTATGGAGCTCAACAGACTGGTACTCAGGCTATGGAGCTCAACAGACTGGTACTCAGGCTATGGAGCTCAACAGACTGGTACTCAGGCTATGGAGCTCAACAGACTGGTACTCAGGCTATGGAGCTCAACAGACTGGTACTCAGGCTATGGAGCTCAACAGACTGGTACTCAGGCTATGGAGCTCAACAGACTGGTACTCAGGCTATGGAGCTCAACAGACTGGTACTCAGGCTATGGAGCTCAACAGACTGGTACTCAGGCTATGGAGCTCAACAGACTGGTACTCAGGCTATGGCTGCTCCCCTCTTCTCTGTTTGTTGTCCTTGGTGGTTTATCTGTCTGCCTGCCCTGAAAGAGACTCTCTCACTGAATCTGGCACATGACTGCTCAGGCCCTGTCTGCCATAATGGTCCTCTGTGCTGCATGGCTAGAGGCAGGAGGAGGAGACTGGGAGCTGTTCCACTAGAGTAGGGTGATGTTTCCCCTAAACGCTGATCTTGGGTCAGATTTGAATTTCCAACACCATTGGTTGAGGTTAGTATTGGGGGAGGGGAAGTTGATCCTAGGGGAAGGTCCCCACAGAGCCTGGGAAGTAGGAGCCTGGAACATTTGGAGTGATTTTAAGAATATGGTGGTAGGTTACAACAGGTTATAAGTGTCCTGTGTTTTCCCGTGCAGTCTGGGTGGAGGGACGTTCCTGGGGCTGTGCTGTTTACTGACTGGCTGCTCCAGCTTCGAGGAGGCTCTGGAGATGGCGTCGCAGGGGGAGAGCACACGCGTGGATAAGCTAGTACGGGACATCTACGGAGGGGACTACGAGCGCTTCGGCCTCCCCGGCTGGGCTGTGGCCTCCAGGTAAACCGTTAGCAGGACCAGGGGATATTCATTAGTGCACACAGTAGCAAAACGTTTTGCAACAGGTATTCTAGCGGTTAAGAGCATTGAGGCAGTAAAGGAAAGGTTGCTGGTTCAAATATCAGAGCAGACTAACTGAAAAATCGGTCTGTGCCGTTGAGCAAGGCACTTAACCCTAATTGCTCCTGTAAGCCCCTCTGGACATTCTGTATTTCTGTCTTGTAATTTTGGAAACATGTATTTCTGTCTTGTAATTTTGGAAACATGTATTTCTGTCTTGTAGTTTTGGAAACATGTATTTCTGTCTTGTAGTTTTGGGAACATGTATTTCTGTCTTGTAGTTTTGGGAACATGTATTTCTGTCTTGTAGTTTTGGGAACATGTATTTCTGTCTTGTAGTTTTGGGAACATGTATTTCTGTCTTGTAGTTTTGGGAACATGTATTTCTGTCTTGTAGTTTTGGGAACATGGTGTGTAAAGAGAAGCGGGAGTGCATCTCTAAAGAGGACCTAGCCAGAGCCACCCTGGTCTCCATCACCAATAACATCGGCTCCATCACCAGGATGGTTGCGCTCAACGAGGTACTTCACTACTTCACAATGAAATGGCACCCTATTCCCTATATAGTGCACTACCAGAGCCCTGGTCAAAACATGTGAATAAATATACCGGTAATAAATATAGGAAATAGGCTGCCATTTCAGACACTGTTGTGACACACTGCTCTGAAGACGATGGAAAGACTATGGAGACAGATAAACATCACACAGAGATGTGTTCAGGGTGGTGCTGGATGTTCAGGGTGCTGCTGGATATTCCGGGTGGTGCTGAATGTTCAGGGTGGTGCTGGATGTTCAGGGTGGTGCTGGATGTTCAGGCTGGTGCTGGATGTTCAGGCTGGTGCTGGATGTTCCGGGGGGTGCTGGATGTTCAGGGTGGTGCTGGATGTTCTCTCTTTGCCTTCAGCCTCTTTATGATGCTGCCTTGTGGAATCTGGATCAAGCAGCATTGTACAGGGCTATGAAGGCTCTGGGCTCTGCTTCAGCCAGTCTGCATTGTACAGGGCTATGAAGGCTCTGGGCTCTGCTTCAGCCAGTCTGCATTGTACAGGGCTATGAAGGCTCTGGGCTCTGCTTCAGCCAGTCTGCATTGTACAGGGCTATGAAGGCTCTGGGCTCTACATTGAAACTTGTGGTGTTTTATTTTCATGTCTGTTGACATTGATTTGAGAAATTAAACTTAATCTTAAGGTATTTAAATGAATAGAAGACTGAAATGACCCATTTGTTATCATCCATTTTACAACCATGAGGCGGTAAGAAGGGAAGCATTCCTAATGACCTGTACCTTCCTGTTTGTGTTTCTGTTCAGAACATTGAGAGGGTGGTGTTTGTAGGGAACTTCCTGAGGGTGAACACCCTGTCCATGAAGCTGCTGGCCTACGCCATGGACTACTGGTCTAAAGGCCAGCTGAAAGCCCTGTTCCTCAGACACGAGGTAAGACTATCTACTGGTCTAAAGGCCAGCTGAAAGCCCTGTTCCTCAGACACGAGGTAAGACTATCTACTGGTCTAAAGGCCAGCTGAAAGGCCTGTTCTTCAGACACGAGGTAAGACTATCTACTGGTCTAAAGGCCAGCTGAAGGCCCTGTTCCTCAGACACGAGGTAAGACTATCTACTGGTCTAAAGGCCAGCTGAAGGCCCTGTTCCTCAGACACGAGGTAAGACTATCTACTGGTCTAAAGGCCAGCTGAAGGCCCTGTTCCTCAGACACGAGGTAAGACTATCTACTGGTCTAAAGGCCAGCTGAAGGCCCTGTTCCTCAGACACGAGGTAAGACTATCTACTGGTCTAAAGGCCAGCTGAAGGCCCTGTTCCTCAGACACGAGGTAAGACTATCTACTGGTCTAAAGGCCAGCTGAAGGCCCTGTTCCTCAGACACGAGGTAAGACTATCTACTGGTCTAAAGGCCAGCTGAAGGCCCTGTTCCTCAGACACGAGGTAAGACTATCTACTGGTCTAAAGGCCAGCTGAAGGCCCTGTTCCTCAGACACGAGGTAAGACTATCTACTGGTCTAAAGGCCAGCTGAAGGACCTGTTCCTCAGACACGAGGTAAGACTATCTACTGGTCTAAAGGCCAGCTGAAGGCCCTGTTCCTCAGACACGAGGTAAGACTATCTACTGGTCTAAAGGCCAGCTGAAGGCCCTGTTCCTCAGACACGAGGTAAGACTATCTACTGGTCTAAAGGCCAGCTGAAGGCCCTGTTCCTCAGACACGAGGTAAGACTATCTACTGGTCTAAAGGCCAGCTGAAGGCCCTGTTCCTCAGACACGAGGTAAGGTATTCCGTCAGTCCCTGAGGCCTGGAGTAAAGCCCTAGAGTGATGGAGTAGAACAATATTTAAACATTTCCCTTGACGATGTATCTGCTTGGTTCAGTCTGTACAGTGCCTTCAGAAAATATTCACACCTTGACTTTTCCACATTTTGTTGTGTTACAAGGTGGGATTAAAATTGATTTAATTGTCATTTTCTGTCAAAGATCTACACAAAAATACTTTGTCAAAGTGGAAGAAAAGTTATAAAATGTGTAAAACATTAATGCTAAATCAAACCCTATCTTGATTAGTATTCAATATGTTAGAATCACTTCTGGCAGCGACTATAAATCAAATTGTATTTGACACAATGTAAATAGTCCGGGTGGCCATTTGATTAGCTGTTCAGGAGTCTTATGGCTTGGGGGTAGAAGCTGTTAAGAAGCCTTTTGGACCTAGATTTGGCACTCTGGTACCGCTTGCCATGCGGTAGCAGAGAGAACAGTCTATGGCTGGAGTCTTTGACACTTTTAGGGCCTTCCTCCGACACAGCCTGGTATAGAGGTCTTGGATGGCAGGAAGCTTGGCCCCAGTGATGTACTGGGCCGTACGCACTACCCTCTGTAGTGCCTTGCGGTTGTAGAACCTTTTGAGGATCTGAGGACCCATGCCACATTTTTTCAGTCTCCTGAGGGGGAATAGGCTTTGTCGTGCCCTCTTCACGACTGTCTTGGTGTATTTGGACCATTCTAGTTTGTTGGTGATGTGGACACCAAGGAACTTGAAGCTCTCAACCTGCTCCACTGCAGCCCCGTCGATGAGAATGGGGACGTGCTCGGTCCCCCTTTTCCTGTAGTCCACAATCATCTCCTTTGTCTTGATCACGTTGAGGGAGAGGTTGTTGTCGTGGCACCACACGGCCAGGTCTCTGACCTCCTCCCTATAGGCTGTCTCATCGTTGTCGGTGATCAGGTCTACCACTGTTGTGTCGTCAGCAAACTTAATGATGGTGTTGGAGTCGTGCCTGGCCATGCAGTCATGGGTGAACAGGGAGTACAGGAGGGGACTGAGCCACACCCCTGAGGGGCCCCCGTGTTGAGGACTAGCGTGGCAGATGTGTTGATACCTACCCTTACTATCTGGGGGCGGCCCGTCAGGAACTCCAGGATCCAGTTGCAGATGGAGGTGTTTAGTCCCAGGGTCCCTCGCTTGGTGATGAGCTTTGAGGGCACTATGGTGTTGAACGCTGAGCTGTAGTCAATGAACAGCATTCTCACATAGGTGTTCCTTTTGTCCAGGTGGGAAATGGCACTGTGGAGTGCAATAGAGATTGCATCATCTGTGGATCTGTTTGAGCGGTTTCTGGAATAATGGTGTTGATGTGAGTCATGACCAGCCTTTCAAAGCACTTCATGGCTACAGATGTGAGTGCTCTGGGTCTGTAGTCATTTAGGCAGGTTACCTTAGTGTTCTTGGGAACAGGGACTATGGTGGTCTGCTTGAAACATGTTGGTATTATAGACTATAACTGTGAGTCTCTCTAGGTAATTTGCACAATGTTGCACAATGTTTGCACATTATTATTTTAAGAATTGGCTGTTGATCATTGCTAGACAGCCATTTTCAAGTCTTGCCATAGATTTTCAAGATGATTTTAGTCAAAACTGCAACTATGCCACTCAGGAACATTCATTGTCGTCTTTGTAACAACTCCAGTGTAGATTTGGTTGTTGTCCTGCTGAAATGTGAATATCTCTCCCAGTGTTTGGTGGAAAGCAGACTGAACCAGGTTTTCTTCTAGGACTTTGGCTGTGCTGAGCTCTATTCCGTTTCTTTTTATCCTAAAAAAACTCCCCACCTTGCCGGTGATGAGCATTCCCATAACATAATCAATCAATCAAATGTATTTATAAAGGCCTTTTTACATCAGCACATGTCACAAAGTGCTATACAGAAACCCAGCCTAAAACCCCAAACAGCAAGCAATGCAGATGTAGAAGCACGGTGGCTAGGAAAAACTCCCTAGAAAGGCAAAACCTAGGAAGAAACCTAGAGAGGAACCAGGCTCTGAGGGGGTGGCCAGTCCTCTTCTGGCTGTGCCGGGTGGAGATTAGAAACCTAGAGAGGAACCAGGCTCTGAGGGGTGGCCAGTCCTCTTCTGGCTGTGCCGGGTGGAGATTAGAAACCTAGAGAGGAACCAGGCTCTGAGGGGTGGCCAGTCCTCTTCTGGCTGTGCCGGGTGGAGATTAGAAACCTAGAGAGGAACCAGGCTCTGAGGGGTGGCCAGTCCTCTTCTGGCTGTGCCGGGTGGAGATTAGAAACCTAGAGAGGAACCAGGCTCTGAGGGGTGGCCAGTCCTCTTCTGGCTGTGCCGGGTGGAGATTAGAAACCTAGAGAGGAACCAGGCTCTGAGGGGTGGCCAGTCCTCTTCTGGCTGTGCCGGGTGGAGATTAGAAACCTAGAGAGGAACCAGGCTCTGAGGGGTGGCCAGTCCTCTTCTGGCTGTGCCGGGTGGAGATTAGAAACCTAGAGAGGAACCAGGCTCTGAGGGGTGGCCAGTCCTCTTCTGGCTGTGCCGGGTGGAGATTAGAAACCTAGAGAGGAACCAGGCTCTGAGGGGTGGCCAGTCCTCTTCTGGCTGTGCCGGGTGGAGATTAGAAACCTAGAGAGGAACCAGGCTCTGAGGGGTGGCCAGTCCTCTTCTGGCTGTGCCGGGTGGAGATTAGAAACCTAGAGAGGAACCAGGCTCTGAGGGGTGGCCATAGCCTGGTTCGGGTGGAGATTATAAGAGTACATGGCCATTAAGGCCAGATTGTTCTTCAAGATGTTCAAACGTTCATAGATGACTAGCAGTCTCAAATAATAATCACAGTGGTTATAGAGGGTTCAACAGGTCAGCACATCAGGAGTAAATGTCACTTGGCTTTTCATAGTAGCGACCACTATGCTTGAAAATATTGAGTGGAGCTAAGTGATGTGTTGGATTTGCCCCAAACATAATGTTTTGTATTCAGGATACAAAGTTAATTTCTTTGCCACATTTGAAGTATTACTTTAGTACCTTTTTGCAAACAGGAAGCATATTTTAGAATATTTTTATTCTGAACAGGCTTCCTTCTTTTCACTCTTGTCATTTAGGTTAGTATTGTGGAGTTACTACAATGTTGTTGATCCATCCTCAGTTTTCTCCTATCACAGCCATTAAACTCTGTAACTGTTTTAAAGTCTCCATCCCCTCATGGTGAAATCCCTGATTTCCTTCCTCTCCAGTAACCTAAGTTATGAAATACGCCTGTATGTTTGTAGTGACTGGGTGTATTGATACATTATCCAAAGTGTAATTAATAACTTCACCATGCTCAAAGTGATATTCAATGCTGATTTTTTAATTTACCCATCTACCAGTAGGAGCCCTTCTTTGTGAGGCATTGGAAAACCTCCCTGGTCTTTGTGGTTGAAATTCACTGCTGTACCGAGAGACCTTACAGTTACAGCGGGTGAAATAGGTATTGAACACGTCACCATTTTTCTCAGTAAATATATTTCCAAAGGTGCTATTGACATGAAAGTTTCACCAGATGTTGGTAACAACCCAAGTAATCCATACATACAAAGAAACCAAAACGAATAAGTTCAGAAATTAAGTTATGTGTAATAATGTGAAATGACACAGGGAAAAAGTATTGAACACACTTACTGATATTTATTTAATACTTTGTACAAAAGCCTTTGTTGGTAATGACAGCTTCAAGACGCCTCCTGTATGGAGAAACTAGTCGCATGCATTGCTCTGGTGTGATTTTGGCCCATTCTTCCACACAAACAGTCTTCAAATCTTGAAGGTTCCGTGGGCCTCTTCTATGAATCTTGATCTTCGGGTCTTTCCATAGATTTTCAATGGGATTTAAGTCAGGTGATTGGCTGGGCCATTCTAGCAGCTTTATTTTCTTTCTTTGAAACCAATTGAGAGTTTCCTTGGCTGTGTGTTTGGGATCATTGTCTTGCTGAAATGTCCACCCTCGTTTCATCTTAATCATCCTGGTAGATGGCAGCAGATTTTTGTCAAGAATGTCTCTGTAAATTTGCCCATTCATCCTTCCTTCAATTATGTGAAGTTTGCCAGTACCATTTGCTGAAAAGCAGCCCCACACCATGATGTTCCCACCTCCGAACTTCACTGTTGGTATGGTGTTTTTAGGGTGATGTGCAGTGCCATTTCTCCTCCAAACATGGTGTGTATTATGACATCCAAACAGTTCAATTTTGCTCTCATCTGACCACACTATATTCTCCCAGTATTTCACTGGCTTTTCCAAATGTTGTGCAGCAAACTTTAAACGAGCTTCAACATGCTTTTTTTTCAGCAATGGAGTCTTGCGTGGTGAGCGTGCATACAGGCCATGGCGGTGGAGTGCATTACTTACTGTTTTCTTTGAGACAACAGTACCTGCTAAATGCAGGTCTTTTTGAAGCTCTCCACAAGTGGTCCTTGGCTCTTGGTCAACTCTTCTGATTATTCTATTCACTCCTCTGTCAGAAATCTTGCGAGAAGCACCTGGTCGAGGCAAATGTATGGTGAAATGATTGTCTTTCCACTTCCGTATTATGGCCCCAACAGTGCTCACTGGAACATTCAGAAGCTTAGAAATGCGCCTATAACCAATGCCATCATTATGTTTTGCAGCAATTAGGTTGCGAAGGTCTTGAGACAGCTCTTTGCTTTTACCCATCATGAGATGTGTCTTGTGTGACACCTTGGCAATGAGACCTTTTTGTAGGCCATCAGTTGGGACTGAACCAGCTGATATTAATTTGCACTGACAGGGGGCTGGATTGCTTTTTAATTACTGATAGTTTTCAGCTGTTGTCTTGGCTTTCCATGCCTTTTTGCACCTCCCTTTCTTCATGTGTTCAATACTTTTTCCCTGTGTCATTTCACATTATTACACATAACTTAATTTTTGAACTTATTTGTTTTGGTTTCTGGTTTTACCAACATCTGGTGAAAATTTCATGTCAATAGCATCTTTGGAAATATATTTACTGAGAAGAATGGTGACGTGTTCAATACTTATTTCACCCGCTGTATCTGTATGTGTGTTGAGTTAGTAGTTAATAAATCATGTTAAACACTTATTGCAGACAGAGTCCATGCAACTTATTATGTGACCTTTTAATCAAAGGCTCGCCATAACAAAGGGGCTGAATAGTTGTTGACTCAAAACAGCTTTTAATTTTTTATAAATTTGTAAAAAATTCTAAAAACATAATTCCACTTTGACATTATGGGGTGTTGTGTTTATGTGATTTCAAATTCAGGCTGTAACAACAATATGTGGAAGAAGTCAAGGGTTGTGAATACTTTGAAGGCTCTGTAGACACACATGCTGATAACTCTGTACATCAAACACCATGAGAAGAGAGAGAGCTGCAATGAACTGAACTAACATGATTGTTGTTGTTGTTGTCAGGGCTACTTCGGATCAGTTGGGGCTTTGCTGGAGCTCCTGGATCCATCAAACTAGCACTAGACCCAAGGACCGCTCTTACCCAAGGACCGCTCTTACCCAAGGACCGCTCTTACCCAAGGACCGCTCTTACCCATGGACCGCTCTTACCCAAGGACCGCTCTTACCCAAGGACCGCTCTTACCCAAGGACCGCTCTTACCCAAAGACAAGACTAGCACATAGACTTAAGCTCTTAAACCAAAGACTGTCCGTCCAGTAGGACTACACCTTTATACTTTAAGTTGATACTCACTCCATTGGTGCGGTGTGCTTGTATGTAGAAGTAGACCGGTAGGTAGACTGTATAGTAGACAGGTAGGTAGACTGTATAGTAGACAGGTAGGTAGACTGTATAGTAGACAGGTAGGTAGACTGTATAGTAGACAGGTAGGTAGACTGTATAGTAGACAGGTAGGTAGACTGTATTGTAGACAGGTAGGTAGACTGTATAGTAGACAGGTAGGTAGACTGTATAGTAGACAGGTAGGTAGACTGTATAGTAGACAGGTAGGTAGACTGTATAGTAGACAGGTAGGTAGACTGTATAGTAGACAGGTAGGTAGACTGTATAGTAGACAGGTAGGTAGACTATAGTAGACAGGTCGGTAGACTTGGTCTGTCTGCATATGTTTGACAGGAAGGTGAATCCCTCTAGGAACGCCACCACTGTTGCCTTAACTGCTGTATGATCACATGTCTGTTTGGCATGTTTAATAAAGTTGCTTGGCTCAGCGCTAATGTTGACCTCCATAGAAGGTCAATGGCTAGGGCCAAATGGGCATTTTACTGGCACTAATTGCAGGGTTAATTCCTGTCAATACAGGAAGTACACTGACGTTCCAATTCTCTTCATTGCTTTTCAATTAGGGAAATGTGGAATTGGAATTTGGTTAACTTTCTGAATTGATTGGAATGGAATTGACCCCAACCCTGATTAACTGTTACGTTTTACTTTTGTTTTTTTGTACGTTTGTACGTTTGTTTACTGTCGCATTTTGTAGCTCAACTGCAAAGTAATTGTTCCATATTGATGGAAGAGGTTTTGATTGATATTCGATAATGACAAACATAATATGTGGGGTCTGTTTTGGATATAAATGTTAAGTTCTTCTATGTTCACCTGAATTAGCTGTTACCAAAGATACTGACTGTTATTAAACTTTACATGATAGTTAACATTTAGTCTTTACACTGCCTTGAGACAGTCTCTCCACCATACTATTGTATTTTAACTGTTCTCATTATTGGACCTACTTTACCTTCATCAGATCACCATACATATCACTAAAAATACATTAGACAAAATACTTTACAGTTTACATTAAGACACGGTAGTAGACATTACAGACATAATACTTTACAGTTTACAGTAAGACACGGTAGTAGACATTAGATCAAATACTTTACAGTTTACATTAAGACACGGTAGTAGACATTACAGACAAAATACTTTACAGTTTACATTAGACACGGTAGTAGACATTACAGACAAAATACTTTACAGTTTACATTAAGACACGGTAGTAGACATTACAGACAAAATACTTTACAGTTTACATTAAGACACGGTAGTAGACATTACAGACAAAATACTTTACAGTTTACATTAAGACACGGTAGTAGACATTACAGATAAAATACTTTACAGTTTACATTAAGACACGGTAGTAGACATTACAGACAAAATACTTATAATTCAATGAGTACTTTCTGGAAGCTGTATTTATGCAGTATAAGGGTTTTCTAATCGTCTTGGCAACTATGTATACACTCAGTGGCCAGTTGATTAGGTACCATCTAGTACCGGGCCGGACCACCCTTTGCCTCCAGAACATCCTGAATTCTTCAGAGCATTGAGACTTTGCTCAATTCGTATCAAGGCACCTAACGTGTGCTAGGAAAACATTCCTCACACCATTACACCACCAGCCTGTACCATTGACACCAGGCAGGATGGCGCCATGGACTGATATGAGTGGAACCCGGGGTGGTCGTCTGCTGCATTAGCCCATCCATGACAAGGACCAACGAGTTGTGTGTTCCGAGACGCTGTTCTGCACCACTGTTGTACTGAGACGAGCTGTTTTCTCCATCAGGACGGCTGCTGACTGGATGGTTTCTGTCTGTTTCCCCATCAGGACGGCTGCTGACTGGATGGTTTCTGTCTGTTTTCTCCATCAGGACTGCTGCTGACTGGATGGTTTCTGTCTGTTTCCCCATCAGGACGGCTGCTGACTGGATGGTTTCTGTCTGTTTCTCCATCAGGACGGCTGCTGACTGGATGGTTTCTGTCTGTTTCTCCATCAGGACGGCTGCTGACTGGATGGTTTCTGTCTGTTTCCCCATCAGGACGGCTGCTGACTGGATGGTTTCTGTCTGTTTCTCCATCAGGACGGCTGCTGACTGGATGGTTTCTGTCTGTTTCCCCATCAGGACGGCTGCTGACTGGATGGTTTCTGTCTGTTTCCCCATCAGGACGGCTGCTGACTGGATGGTTTCTGTCTGTTTCTCCATCAGGACGGCTGCTGACTGGATGGTTTCTGTCTGTTTCTCCATCAGGACGGCTGCTGACTGGATGGTTTCTGTCTGTTTCCCCATCAGGACGGCTGCTGACTGGATGGTTTCTGTCTGTTTCTCCATCAGGACGGCTGCTGACTGGATGGTTTCTGTCTGTTTCTCCATCAGGACGGCTGCTGACTGGATGGTTTCTGTTGTTTCTCCATCAGGACGGCTGCTGACTGGATGGTTTCTGTCTGTTTCTCCATCAGGACGGCTGCTGACTGGATGGTTTCTGTCTGTTTCTCCATCAGGACGGCTGCTGACTGGATGGTTTCTGTTGTTTCTCCATCAGGACGGCTGCTGACTGGATGGTTTCTGTCTGTTTCTCCATCAGGACGGCTGCTGACTGGATGGTTTCTGTTGTTTCTCCATCAGGACGGCTGCTGACTGGATGGTTTCTGTCTGTTTCTCCATCAGGACGGCTGCTGACTGGATGGTTTCTGTTGTTTCTCCATCAGGACGGCTGCTGACTGGATGGTTTCTGTCTGTTTCTCCATCAGGACGGCTGCTGACTGGATGGTTTCTGTCTGTTTCTCCATCAGGACTGCTGCTGACTGGATGGTTTCTGTTGTTTCTCCATCAGGACGGCTGCTGACTGGATGGTTTCTGTCTGTTTCTCCATCAGGACGGCTGCTGACTGGATGGTTTCTGTCTGTTTCTCCATCAGGACGGCTGCTGACTGGATGGTTTCTGTCTGTTTCTCCATCAGGACGGCTGCTGACTGGATGGTTTCTGTCTGTTTCTCCATCAGGACGGCTGCTGACTGGATGGTTTCTGTCTGTTTCTCCATCAGGACGGCTGCTGACTGGATGGTTTCTGTCTGTTTCTCCATCAGGACGGCTGCTGACTGGATGGTTTCTGTCTGTTTCTCCATCAGGACGGCTGCTGACTGGATGGTTTCTGTCTGTTTCTCCATCAGGACGGCTGCTGACTGGATGGTTTCTGTCTTGTTTCTCCATCAGGACGGCTGCTGACTGGATGGTTTCTGTCTGTTTCTCCATCAGGACGGCTGCTGACTGGATGGTTTCTGTCTGTTTCTCCATCAGGACGGCTGCTGACTGGATGGTTTCTGTCGTTTCTCCATCAGGACGGCTGCTGACTGGATGGTTTCTGTTGTTTCTCCATCAGGACGGCTGCTGACTGGATGGTTTCTGTCTGTTTCTCCATCAGGACGGCTGCTGACTGGATGGTTTCTGTCGTTTCTCCATCAGGACGGCTGCTGACTGGATGGTTTCTGTCTGTTTCTCCATCAGGACTGCTGCTGACTGGATGGTTTCTGTTGTTTCTCCATCAGGACGGCTGCTGACTGGATGGTTTCTGCTGTTTCTCCATCAGGACGGCTGCTGACTGGATGGTTTCTGTCTGTTTCTCCATCAGGACGGCTGCTGACTGGATGGTTTCTGCTGTTTCTCCATCAGGACGGCTGCTGACTGGATGGTTTCTGTCTGTTTCTCCATCAGGACGGCTGCTGACTGGATGGTTTCTGCTGTTTCTCCATCAGGACGGCTGCTGACTGGATGGTTTCTGCTGTTTCTCCATCAGGACGGCTGCTGACTGGATGGTTTCTGTCGTTTCTCCATCAGGACGGCTGCTGACTGGATGGTTTCTGTTGTTTCTCCATCAGGACGGCTGCTGACTGGATGGTTTCTGTTGTTTCTCCATCAGGACGGCTGCTGACTGGATGGTTTCTGCTGTTTCTCCATCAGGACGGCTGCTGACTGGATGGTTTCTGCTGTTTCTCCATCAGGACGGCTGCTGACTGGATCGTTTCGGTTTGTCGCACCATTCTCGATAAACCCTAGACACTCCTGCGTGAAAAGCCAAAGAGGCTCGTTGTTTCTGAGATACTGGATGTGGCACGCCTGGCACGATCATACCACACTGAACACCGCTTAGGTCACTTGTTTTTCCCAGTTCTAATGTTCAATGGAACAGTAACCCGATGCCCGTCTGCCTGCTTTATATAGCAAGTCATGTGACAGAGTGGTGTATCTAATACACTGCCCACTGAATGTATTTAAGAAATAGGGACCATGTAATGATATACATTATTTAGTCATATTCCAAAGGCAAGTAAGGTGCAGAAGTTGGTTGTGTTCAGTCTGATCTAATCAAATCATATATACAGTATCATTATTTGTAAGTTATAGTTTTTCTATAATGACTTATCTTTCTGTTGTGTGTTATATTGGTGCAGCGTAACTCTATTGTAGAATTAAAAGATACTAGTGCTGTATTTTCACCTAAATAAATCCTGTTAAGTGCCTGGTATGTTGTAGCCTATAAAAGGTAGAAATACTGACGTGCTTTTTAAAATCAGACCTATCTTTGACTCAATTCACCAAGTTTTCCCTCTGTTGGTGAATTACAATGTGCAAAAAAAGTGAGTACTTTTTTTATTACAAAATGTTTGTAATCTATTTGATATAAATTATTTGAATGTCATTCTGAGGTGATGCTTATTTATTTGATGTCAAATTCTGCAATTGAAATCTACAAGATATGTGTTTTCAATAGCAAGATATCCAAAGCTGTTATAACTTGGTCATGGAGTCAGATAGTAAATAAAGCTGTTATAGCTTGGTCTTGGAGTCAGATAGTAAATAAAGCTGTTATAACTTGGTCTTGGAGTCAGATAGTAAATAAAGCTGTTATAACTTGGTCATGGAGTCAGATAGTAAATAAAGCTGTTATAACTTGGTCTTGGAGTCAGATAGTAAATAAAGCTTTTATAACTTGGTCATGGAGTCAGATAGTAAATAAAGCTGTTATAACTTGGTCATGGAGTCAGATAGTAAATAAAGCTGTTATAACTTGGTCATGGAGTCAGATAGTAAATAAAGCTGTTATAACTTGGTCTTTGAGTCAGATAGTAAATAAAGCTGTTATAACTTGGTCTTGGAGTCAGATAGTAAATAAAGCTGTTATAACTTGGTCATGGAGTCAGATAGTAAATAAAGCTGTTATAACTTGGTCATGGAGTCAGATAGTAAATAAAGCTGTTATAACTTGGTCATGGAGTCAGATAGTAAATAAAGCTGTTATAACTTGGTCATGGAGTCAGATAGTAAATAAAGCTGTTATAACTTGGTCATGGAGTCAGATAGTAAATAAAGTTTTTATAACTTGGTCATGGAGTCAGATAGTAAATAAAGCTGTTATAACTTGGTCTTGGAGTCAGATAGTAAATAAAGCTGTTATAACTTGGTCATGGAGTCAGATAGTAAATAAAGCTTTTATAACTTGGTCATGGAGTCAGATAGTAAATAAAGCTGTTATAACTTGGTCATGGAGTCAGATAGTAAATAAAGCTGTTATAACTTGGTCATGGAGTCAGATAGTAAATAAAGTTTTTATAACTTGGTCATGGAGTCAGATAGTAAATAAAGCTGTTATAACTTGGTCTTGGAGTCAGATAGTAAATAAAGCTGTTATAACTTGGTCATGGAGTCAGATAGTAAATAAAGCTTTTATAACTTGGTCATGGAGTCAGATAGTAAATAAAGCTGTTATAACTTGGTCATGGAGTCAGATAGTAAATAAAGCTTTTATAACAAACATGAGATGGCTGAGTTTGGGGAAGGTGCTTGAAAGGGACCTGAAGTCGGAGATTGTTGAGTTTTTGCAAATGAAAGAAAAATATGTGGATTTCCCTCAACTGCAAGATAAAGAATGGCTGGCTGATTTTTCCTTCACCGTGGACGTCATGGCCCTCATGAATTAACTGAATTCGAAACTACAAGGGAAGGGTCTTTTTGCACATCAGATGTACAGCCTTGTCAAAGCCTTCAAGGGAAAATTACTCCTCCTGACCCGCCAAGTAGAAGCCAACAATCTCACCCACCTTCTGACACTACTAGTCTGTTCCCTATCAGATGACCAGCGGGAGAAGTATACATCGCTGCTGCGTACTTTGAACAGTGATTTTTCTCATTGTTTTGAGGATTTCAAATTGTTGGTTTCCTCTCCTTTCACCTTCAATGTGGATAACCCTCCCACTGACCTGCAACTTGAGCTTATCGATCTTCAGTCTGATGCAGTGATTGAAGAACAATTCAAAACAATGTCACTGGCGAGGTTCTATGCACCTCTCGATGAACAAAACTTTCCAAAGATTAGGAGTCATGCTCAGAAGATGTTTGTACTGTTTGGGTCAACCTATGTATGTGAACAGACATTTTCAGTGATGAAATATAACAAGTCAAGGCACAGATCATCTCTTACTGACTCTCACCTCTCAGCAATCCTGTGCATAACGACGTCAGAAACTATACCTGACTTCACTGCTCTAGTCAACGCCCATCAGAGATTTCACTCCTCACACTGGTTGAGTAGTTTAAATGTAATGTTGAGCTCTCTCTCTTTCTTGTGTTTTTGTGCGTCACCCGTTAACAAGAGTTCTGTCCGTGGTGCTGAATGCACAGTGTACTTTTCCCTCTTTGTACAGTCGTGGCCAAAAGTTTTGAGAATGACACAAGTATTGGTCTCCACAAAGTTTGCTGCCTCAGTGTTGATGGTAGCAATTTGCATATACTCCAGAATGTCATGAAGAGTGATCAGATGAATTGCAATTAATTGCAAAGTCCCTCTTTGCCATGAGAATGAACTTAATCCCAAAAACACATTTCCACTGCATTTCAGCCCTGCCACAAAAGGACCAGCTGCCATCATGTCAGTGATTGTCTCGTTAACACAGGTGAGAGTGTTGACGAGGACAAGGCTGGAGATCACTCTGTCATGCTGATTGAGTCAGAATAACAGACTGGAAGCTTTAAAAGGAGGGTGGTGCTTGAAATCATTGTTATTCCTCTGTCAACCATGGTTACCTGCAAGGAAACACGTGCTGTCATCATTGCTTTGCATAAAAAGGGCTTCACAGGCAAGGATATTGCTGCTGGTAAGATTGCACCTAAATCAACCATTTATCGGATCATCAAGAACTTCAAGGAGAGAGGTTCAATTGTTGTGAAGAAGAAGTCAGGGCGCCCAAAAAAGTCCAGCAAGTGCCAGGACCGCCTCCTAAATTTGATTCAGCTGCGGGATCGGGGCACCACCAGTGCAGAGCTTGCTCAGGAATGGCAGCAGGCAGGTGTGAGTGGGAAGACTTTTGGAGGATGGCCTGGTGTCAAGAAGGGCAGGAAAGAAGCCACTTCTCTCCAGGAAAAACATCAGGGACAGACTGATATTCTGCAAAAGGTACAGGGATTGGACTGCTGAGGACTGGGGTAGAGTCATTTTCTCTGATGAATCCCCTTTCCGATTGTTTGGGCCATCCGGAAAACACCTTGTCCGGAGAAGACAAGGTGAGCGCTACCATCAGTCCTGTGTCATGCCAACAGTAAAGCATCCTCAGACCATTCATGTGTGGGGTTACTTCTCAGCCAAGGGAGTGGGCTCACTCACAATTTTGCCTAAGAACACAGCCATGAATAAAGAATGGTACCAACACATCCTCCGAGAGCAACTTCTCCCAACCATCCAAGAACAGTTTGGTGACGACCAATGCCTTTTCCAGCATGATGGAGCACCTTGCCATAAGGCAAAAGTGATAACTAAGTGGCTCGGGGGAACAAAACATCGACATTTTGGGTCCATGGCCAGGAAACTCCCCAGACCTTCGATCCTCAAGAGGCGGGTGGACAAACAAAAACCCACAACTTCTGACAAACTTCAAGCATTGATTATGCAAGAATGGCCTGCCATCAGTCAGGATGTGGCCCAGAAGTTAATTGACAGCATGCCAGGGCGGATTGCAGAGGTCTTGAAAAAGAAGGGTCAACACTGCAAATATTGACTCTTTGCATAAACTGAATGTCATTGTCAATGAAAGCCTTTGACACTTATGGAATACTTGTAATTATACTTCAGTGTACCATAGTAACTACAGACATAAAGATCTAAGAACACTGAAGCAGCAAACTTTGTGGAGAACAATACTTGTGTCATACCCACACTCTCCCATACTGCGGTCGCCATATTGGACTGCAGCCACCCATACTTGGCCATTCAGCCCCATTCAGCAATATGGTGAGCTTCAAATTTAAATACTTCCGGCTTCATGTGCAATCGGGAGTTTTCCATTGGAATACGTGGATGACATCAGCATTATCTACTGGTTTAATGGTGCTTTCAAAACAACTGGGAACTCTGGGGGGAAAAAACAAGGTCAAATCAATGACGTCAGTGATCTTCAGGTCGGAAGTCGTAGCTCTAGAAAAATGACAAAGTTTCCGAGTTGGATGACCGTTTAAAACAATTCTTCCTAGTTGGAGCTCTTTTTTTTTTTAGTTCCCTGTGTCTTGAATGCACTGAAGTCTGAGATTTCCCAGTTCTTAGTTGTTTTGAACTCTGCATTAAAGTCTATGGAAGATAGGTTCTGATCGGCGAACCTCTTCTAAACAGATTGTTTCACCAGTGAATTGTGTGATGATGATAGTGATAGGTTTATACCCAGTAACGTTACTCAAAAAGTGAGGCAAATTGGATTGACTTTATTTCTTACTTTTTTTGTTTTGGTTCGGTAGAAACAGGCATGCAACATGGAAACACATGCCTCCCAGGCAGTAGTCGTGTAGAAACAGGCTTGCAACATGGAAGCACATGCCTCCCAGGCAGTAGTCGGGTAGAAATAGGGCTGTGCAGGTGTGATGTAGTTGAGGTCATGTACTGGATCTGGAGATAGGGCTGTGCAGGTGTGATGTAGTTGAGGTCATGTACTGGATCTGGAGATAGGGCTGTGCAGGTGTGATGTAGTTGAGGTCATGTACTGGATCTGGAGATAGGGCTGTGCAGGTGTGATGTAGTTGAGGTCATGTACTGGATCTGGAGATAGGGCTGTGCAGGTGTGATGTAGTTGAGGTCATGTACTGGATCTGGAGATAGGGCTGTGCAGGTGTGATGTAGTTGAGGTCATGTACTGGATCTGGAGATAGGGCTGTGCAGGTGTGATGTAGTTGAGGTCATGTACTGGATCTGGAGATAGGGCTGTGCAGGTGTGATGTAGTTGATGTTGGTATGATGTTGTTTGTATGGGTATGTTTTGTGTTCTTTATAAAAGATAGCATCTTACAGAAATAAGGACGTATTCATACTCCTTGACTTATTCCACATTTTGTTGTGTTACAGCTTGAATTCAAATTGGATTAAATAAAATAAAAAATTCACACAATAATGACAAAGTGAAAACATGTTTTTAGAAAATAAAAAATACAGAATGAAATACAGAAATATCTAATTTACATAAGTATTCACACCTGAGTCAATACTTTGTAGAAGCACCTGTTGGTGCTGTGAGTCTTTCTGGTTAAGGCTGCTGAGGGAAGGACGACTCATAGTGATGGCTGGGATGGAGACGGCTCATAGTGATGGCTGGGATGGAGACGGCTCATAGTGATGGCTGGGATGGAGACGGCTCATAGTGATGGCTGGGATGGAGACGGCTCATAGTGATGGCTGGGATGGAGACGGCTCATAGTGATGGCTGGGATGGAGACGGCTCATAGTGATGGCTGGGATGGAGACGGCTCATAGTGATGGCTGGGATGGAGACAATGGAAGGGAAGCAAACACCTCATTATTGACACTTTGGCTTTAATACATGATTCCATATGTTTTCATGTCTTCACTATTATTCTACAATGTAGAAAACAGTAAAAATAAAGAAAAAGGTGTCCAAACTTTTGACTGATAGATAGATAGATAGATAGATAGATAGATAGATAGATAGATAGATAGATAGATAGATAGATAGATAGATAGATAGATACTTTATTGATCCCAGAGGGGAAATTTCTTCGCTAAGCAGCTACGAAAAAACACAGGGCAGGTGCAAAATGACAGACTGAATTGTGTGCAAAAAGCATTAAAAAGACATTGCATAGTATGGGTGAATGTCTGAATATGTACACTATACATTGTTAGAGTGTTATTATAAAAATATTGCAAGTTGATATAGATAAATAAGGAGTATTTGCATGGTTAACTATAATATACAGGTCGATGGCAGAGAAATACTTCAATAGTTAAAAGTGTCTCAACAGAGGTGGTACTGTATGTTATGGACTATAAGCATTTTCCCTTTACCATTTCGGAAATGCACCTCTCCAAACCTACTTACTGTGGCATTTCCCATATGAAATACTCCAAACCTACTTACTGTGGCATTTCCCATATGAAATACTCCAAACCTACTTACTGTGGCATTTCCCATATGAAATACTCCAAACCTACTTACTGTGGCATTTCCCATATGAAATACTCCAAACCTACTTACTGTGGTATTTCCCATATGAAATACTCCAAACCTACTTACTGTGGCATTTCCCATATGAAATACTCCAAACCTACTTACTGTGGCATTTCCCATATGAAATACTCCAAACCTACTTACTGTGGCATTTCCCATATGAAATACTCCAAACCTACTTACATGACATTGAGTCGCCAAGATGGGATTAATGTAATTATTATGGATTAATGACATTTATCCCATGTTTGCGACTCATTTAAATGACTGTTTCAAATAGGTACTCAGCAAACACAATGAGTTAACGAAGTACAACTACTCCACTATCTATGTTCTACAGCGTGGATTGTTTGACCGAGGATTTTCGTTTGCAGGATAGGTTGACTGCAGTGATACATAATGTACGGAAAAGCACCATTACAGAATCATCCATGAAAGAGGCAGTCTGTCTTTAGGAAAATCAGGCCCCTTTTAAAGTCGTGCAGAAGTCCACGAGTCAGCTCCACCTCTCCCTAACTCCTCCCTCTCTCTCCCTCTCTCTCTCTCTCTCTGTCTGTCTCTCTCTCTCTGCTCCGCATCCCCCTCTCTCTCTCTCAGCTGTAGACTGTACAGCTGGCAATCTACAGCCAAAAGGGGTGAAAGTCGTAATTGCCTATAGGCGGTCCTCTCCTCTGCCAGTAAACCGAACGCTTCTACGGGATAAATTAAGACGAAACACTTTTCAATGTTTTTATTTGGATATATTATGTAGACTTTTTGAAAACACTAGAGGGGATATAATTTAGTATAGAAGAGTCCACCCCTGGAACTGTCTAAAACCGCTACCAACTTTAAAGGCTGGACACAGGTAAGTGCAAGCATTTTTCTTTAGGTTGAAAAAAAGCAATCGGGCAGTGATGTGGTACTTTCTAAAATAAATCTTCTCATTCTATCTTTCCAAATAATAAAAGTAATACTGTATCTAACTAACTTCTTGGAAAAATGTGAAACGTTCAGATATATCCCATATAGAATACGCTCTTATCCAGAGCGACTTACAGTTATTTAGCGCATACATGTTCATATTTTGTTTCGTACTGGTCACCAGTGGGAATCGAACCCACAACCCTGGCGTTTCAAGCACCATGCTCTACCATCTGAGCTACACGGGACTGTCAATGCCTCAGTCTGTCCTGTTACAAAACCATCCTATTACCTCTGATGACTGGATGAACTACAGGATTGGAGTGTACTGTTTATAGTCTAGGCTTTTCTTCAGTGACTGAGGACATTCTCTCATATTAAAGTGCCCTGATAACTTCTA